>OX453304.1:28997224-29407933 GCA_949710035.1 Crambus lathoniellus
TCAGTTCGGTTGAATTTTTTTTTTTTTAGGTTATAAATTTTCAGGATCGACCGTTAAACTTGGCACCCCTTTAGATCTCACATCTTTTGTCGTTGAAGTCAACAAACAAGGCATATTTCCTAATATTGAAGTTGGCTCTCACTTCACATATTTTATGTTTTTGATGGGATATTAGTTACATAAAACACTACATTACACAAAAACAAAGAAACATAAGTTTTTATTCGATCGCGCATTTGCTTTGTTTAATTTGTTTTTTTATTTATTTCAATCGAATGTATCTGTCCGTATGAAAGCAGAATGCAAATTATTATATTTTTAGAGGCAAATAAATCTAAATATACCTTGACACGATAAATTTATAGCGATAATCACTCGACCTATTAAAAACGGTCTCTATATAATGTCAAGCGCTCAAGTTGCCAAATATAAAATAACCTAAGGACTTCTGAGCGTTTTAGCCTTGCAAATAGTTATTTGATTAATATGTTTTTCTACGTAAGTTGCCTGACTAATCGAACATGTTTTTTTTTAAACTTAAATAAGCACTTACAGTTGAAATAAAACACATTAAGCACATAAAAACTTGTTGCTTACCAAACCTTTTTGCTAAAATAATATGAGTATCTACTTATAGTCTACGGCCATATCATACCATGAACCTCATTTTGAATCTACTCACGATTATCACCTACTACCACCAACTTGCACCACCAACAACCTCCCCCTAATAGGAGGATTTGGTTGAGCACCAGAAAACCCACAACAAAAAAACATCAAAGCGATTTTGATTTTTTTTTTCGTGATGTGGGTGTTTTCGTAAACAACTCGTAACAAAGGTAAAATTTATGGAAAGTTTGCTGTTTTAAACAATTGGTTTCCCACGCATGCCCCATCCTCTTATGTAATCAGGCGCGGATACAAAGGGGGCAATGGGGGCAACCCCCCCCCCCCCCCCCCCCCACCAAATCCTGGATCCACGACTACTCTGAAACGCAAAACCTGAAAGGGACGGGGCTAACCGAAGTTTCGGTTTTGCGTTTCAGAGTACAGTCGAGTACTGCGAGAAAAGCGCAGGATGTACACTGTACAGTCGGCGTCAAAATGATCTGAGCGTTCATTTCATACCCACCAAAAGTATCTGACATTTGGTCTGACTAGGGTCATATTATTGGCACTCTACAGTTAAGTGGCCTGGCGACGCGTCAATCTCCCATACAAACGTAATACCAAAATAATTTAAAATTTGAGCATGATTGACTGTACCTACTTGGGATGTTATTTGGATTAAGACAGTATTTATCTAAGTTTCTATTGAAATAAAAATCCAAAATATCTACCCAATAAAAAAATAATGCCTATTACATTTTTTCATACAAAACTGCAATTCGCATTTATTTTTAATTGGGTAAGCATTTTTTTTCTTATTTTATTTTAATATGGACCTTGTTAAATGCTGAATCTGAATAACATCCCAAGTACAGAAAAAAGCTAATTTTTTTAATTATTTTGGTATTTCGTTTGTATAGGATAGGAGGCTCATTTGCGCTGACCCGTCGCCGGCATCTTAAGCTTGAAAAACCAGGAAAAAAATTATTACTCAAGTTCGGTATGCATTACAGTGTGATATAGTAATCTATATATATAAAAATGAATCCCTGTTTCCCTTGGTCACGGCATCACGCGTGAACGGCTGGACCGATTTGGCTAATTTTGGTCTTGAATTGTTCGTGGAAGTCCAAGGAAGGTTTTAGCGCTGAGAAAATAGGGGAAGGAGGGGTAAGTAGGGGTAGAGTAGAAGTAGGGTAGGGGTAGAGAAGGGGTAGGGTAAGGTAGGGGTAGGGGTAGGGTAGGTGTAGGATAGGGGTAGGGTAGGGGTAGGGTAGGGGTAGGGTAGGGGTAGGGTAGGGGTAGGGTAGGGGTAGGGTAGGGGTAGGGTAGGGGTAGGGTAGGGGTAGGGTAGGGGTAGGGTAGGGGTAGGGTAGGGGTAGGGTAGGGGTAGGGTAGGGGTAGGGTAGGGGTAGGGTAGGGGTAGGGTAGGGGTAGGGTAGGGGTAGGGCAGGGGTAGGGCAGGGGTAGGGTAGGGGTAGGGTAGGGGTAGGGTAGGGGTAGGGTAGGGGTAGGGTAGGGGTAGGGTAGGGGTAGGGTAGGGGTAGGGTAGGGGTAGGGTAGGGGTAGGGTAGGGGTAGGGTAGGGGTAGGGTAGGGGTAGGGTAGGGGTAGGGTAGGGGTAGGGTAGGGGTAGGGTAGGGGTAGGGTAGGGGTAGGGTAGGGGTAGGGTAGGGGTAGGGTAGGGGTAGGGTAGGGGTAGGGTAGGGGTAGGGTAGGGGTAGGGTAGGGGTAGGGTAGGGGTAGGGTAGGGGTAGGGTAGGGGTAGGGTAGGGGTAGGGTAGGGGTAGGGTAGGGGTAGGGTAGGGGTAGGGTAGGGGTAGGGTAGGGTAGGGGTAAGGTAGGGGTAGGGTAGGGGTAGGGTAGGGGTAGGGGTAGGGTAGGGTAGGGTAGGGTAGGGGTAGGGTAGGGTAGGGTAGGGTAGGGTAGGGTAGGGGTAGGGTAGGGGTAGGGTAGGGTAGGGGTGGGGTAGGGTAGGGTGGAGTAGGGGGTAGGGCCACGGGAACGAAGTCGCGCTGGGTCAGCTAGTTTATTATAATAGGTCTTTACCTATGAAATTGCCGTTTTGTATGGAGATTTCTGTAATTATTTTTTTTCCATACTAACGTTTTTGTTATTATTTAACGACTAATATTATGTAAATTTACAAAATTTTACACACGTATTTATGGACATTTTAACTACTAAATGACACATTCGTTAAGAGAAAAAAAATTTTTTTTCACTAAGTTTCAACTAATAAAGTACGAAATTCTGGAAACAAAAATAGTCGTAACTTTCGGAATAAGTTTTTTCTATGTAAATAATCAAATATCGTGGTTATTAAATTATCAAAAGTTGCTCGATACGGTCTTAATGTAACGCAATATTAAAGAAATTATATATTTCTAATATTATAAAAGTTGTTAAGTTATATGTACAAAAGAAAAAAACGGCAATTTCATATGTAAAGACCTATTATTAGACAAAATTAACACTTAGTCTTGCCAGTCGAGCTAAACTCTGGGGTGCCAACAAAAAAACAATATTTTCTATTGAGAATGAAGTATTACAAATAATCGACCCGTCTCACAACTAGCTCCGATGGGACTCGAACCCACGACCTTTCACTGCCAGGGTGAATGTTCTAACGACTCCGTAGCTCAGTGGTTAGAGCATTCGACCGGACAGTGAAAGGTCGACTATTATTATTCTGTGTCGTGGGTGGATTTTTTCTAATACTTAATTTACAAAAGTAAAAATGAAAAGAATATTTTTAGTTATTCGAGAATGTCGAGAACCTAAATTTATGAAATAAAAATACTCTGGTCTTCTAAATTTTAAATATGTACTTAATTAAATACTTTTTATCTGTAAATACAAACTTAATTTACATAAAAAACACCCACACACAAATAGACATGTTCAAGCACACAAATATTTGTCTTGTTCGGGAATCGAACCCAAAACCTCTGGTAAAGAAGGCAGGTATCCGTGTCCCTGCGCCAAATCGGCCTTCAAACTTCAAAACGATAGGGCAGTTACACCTGTTTTAACCGCCTCTGTGGTCTAGTGGTTCATACCACCGATTTCAGACCCAGAGGTCCCGGGTTAGATTCCCAGTGGTGGGGGTACATATTGTATTCGGTCTGGTTGGTGGTAGGACTTGTTTTTAGTCCGCCTGGCTAGCTACCACCATCTTATCTAAGTCTGACGCCATAACATTGATGTTTTCAGCATTATTGTGTTCCGGCAGTAAGAGATAAGATAGCCAGTTCCTCAGTAATTGAGGATTCCGGGAGTAGTGCGCTTCCACCTTCAGCCTTATTACCCCTTATCATCAGGTGTTATGAAGGCTAAGTGCTATCCCGTTGTAGATAAAAAAGGGTATTATCGGCATAAGTTAAATTTTAGAGGTATTCCTCTAAGCAGCTAAAAGGTGCGCTTGGAGGAAAAGTTTAGGTGTGCTTGCTTAGGTGCGCTTGAAAATGGTTGCGTTTAAAGGAATACCTATACTTTCTTAACTTCCAGAATTGCAACAACAGGCCTTACACCAGCGGTATATATTATTCATCATCATCATCATCAGCCATTTTAATGTCCCCACTGCTGGGGCACTGGCCTTCCTTATGGATGAATAAGGAGAATGAGCCATGACCCACCACGCGGGCTCAGTGCGGATTGGTGGGTATTAACGACTGCAAGTGCAGCCGGGACCAACGGCTTAACGTGCCTTCCGAAGCACGGAGGAGCTCGAGATGAAAAGTTTATGGTCACCCATCCCGTGACCGACCATTGCGAACGTTGCTTAACCTCAACGATCGCAGGCCAAGCGCGCTATCCACTGCGCCATATATTATTACAATTACATAAACCAAACTTAAATCCAATTTCTAACGCAATTTCCCGAAATCGTAAAATCTTTTTGTTTTACCGTCGCGCGTCGTAGTAAAAAGAAGGAAATTACGTGTTATTTTTTTATGTGCCTATCACGGAAGACACTTGTCTTAACTGAATGCAATCTATGTTATCTCCAAAACGCGGACGCACAAACATTATGCAACGAGAAAAAAAATGTCTAGTACATTTACCGATTGAGTAACGAACAGACATACTTTCGATTTGAATTATTAGTGGTCATGGTAGATGCAGCAATTTCGCAAGCCATTTCGACATTTGTTTATGTTTTGCTCTTTAGATTTAAAGACAATATAATGCTAGTATGACTTGGAATAATAATAATAGTTCTACTTACTTTTGCTTTGCTATAACCGAGACTTCATATTTATGTAAACACTAGCTGACCCGGCAAACGTTGTTTTGCCATATTAATTCTAGTGGACTCGGTAAACTTCGTATCACCAAAATCTATTATAGATAGACAGATGAAAATAAATGATCGCGAAGAAGTTTTATACACTGCCTGCAACAAATGTCACTTATTAAAAAGTAGGTAATCCAAAGCGGCTAAAACGTCAGTGATAACAATACTCTTTGACATACCTCTTTGGAAGAGGCTATGGAAGAAATGACAGTTTTGTATAGTACGACAGTTTATCGATTTTATATACAAAATTACCATTTTTATTTTATAATTTTCCTGTATAAAAAGTAGCCTATGTTACTCTCCAGCTCTCAAATTATCTCCATACCGAAAATCTCGTCGATCCGTTGCTCCGTTTTGACGTGAAAGACGGACAAACAAACAAACAAACAAACAAACACACTTTCACATTTATAATATTAGTATGGATGGCGTAGGTACTGGTAGGTATTTAATTGTGACTACTCTATTATGGTAGGTAATTAAAGTCTTGAATTCATGATTCACGCTTTTGAACTGCATTAAAAAAAGAAAAGGGCTTTAAGGGCGTTTGTGCACTACCACTGAATTTTACCGATCCGGAAAAAAAACGGATGCTTGTATTTTAATAATTAATCATTTATATTAGTAATTAATTAAATACAAGCATCCGTTTTTTTCCGGATCGGTAAAATTCAGTGGTAGTGCACAAACGCCCTAAGGCGAGGATTCCCGACCGAAATAGGCACGCTAACGCTTGCTCGGCCGCGCTCGATACACTTCACGCGGACGCAGCGGCAGCCGGCAGTGAACTGTGAACTCGCGAGCGCCCCGCGAATCGAAAATCACTTAAAATTCAATTAAAAATTAACTAATAAAAAAATTAAAATTATGACGGCCGGAATCCCTCGGCTACTCAAAGACAATCATTTTCGTATATTTTTCATTAACTAAAATCAAGTATACTGCAAGTAATACGATATTTGGATTACGATTAGACGGATGTTCGGGATTTTATTTGACATAGTAAAATATCACCAATCGAAAAAAAACGGCCGGAAGCACTAGATAAATAACTGTAAAATAACATATATTTTT
Organism: Crambus lathoniellus; assembly: GCA_949710035.1. Lineage (NCBI taxonomy): Eukaryota > Metazoa > Arthropoda > Insecta > Lepidoptera > Crambidae > Crambus > Crambus lathoniellus. Next base: position 29,003,213 of record OX453304.1, read on the forward strand.
TCCAAGTTTTAAGTACTTGTGATTTGCGAGTAATCCATAATCTAAAATACCCTATTTTGGGGAATCGGCGCCTTAAAGAAAGGACTCCTGAAATAATGTTAATTTTTGAAATCTGTTTATGTTACTGAATGTAGGGCGGAAGCCTCGGTTCTGGCCACTGCCCACTTTTTGCTCTCAAAGTTTTCTGAATAGCTTTTCGTCATTTTTCCCAATATCAATTTAAAGTAAGGTATTTTAAAGTAATATTTAACAATCGTTAGATTTACATGTTTTTTTTCAATAAACGCCATTTAGGTAAAATTTAAATGAATTTTATTATAAACCTGCACAAAACTGCATTTTTATTATTATTATTATATGTGTATGTCTTGTCATAATGTATGACAAAAGAAGATTTACTTGGAATGTTAAAGTTCAGACTGCCAGATGTCAAATGTGACCTATTGAAATGGCTCTACCACAAACATGGAAAGAGATTTTTTTTTTCCGTGTTCTGTGGGCTTTACTTTTATGCTAATATTACACGGTTCAACCAAATTGATTCACTTTGGTTGAAAGCGCAGAAAAGCAGGCGCAATTTGACATTGAATGATTCACTTTTACCTTTACATTGTTCAATTTGGTTGCTTCATCCAAATTGAAAGGCAAAAGTGATTCGTGTATTACTGCCATTAGGTACTCTTCTATTTCTATCGGAATCTGATTGTATGAATGAACCTGGTTACGGAGCGAGCAAGGCCACAATAAATCATAACATCGGTGGTGCAAGCGGCTGCAGTGGCTGAGCACAATAAGTGCTCAATGTTTGTTTTGCCGAAGAGAGCGACGCACGCGCACCGAACAGTTTTGGTTTTGCCGCGAAACCGCAAGCCATAGAAAAGCGTGTGAATTTAAAATTCAAAAATGTTCCAATTTTAAAAGTGAATGTCAATTTGTGTTTTTTGGTGAACTAAAAAAGGCCCGGTGAGTGTGTTTTTGCCTTTTCTAATCTTTTTTGAACTTTTTACCTTTTTTAAATCTTTTTGTTATCATTAAAATGTTATGTCATCAATATTTTTCGAAGCCAAGCCAACGGTTTATTTTTTAAATAGCGTTAGATTGTTATTAGGAATAATTAAGAAGAGCCTAACGCCAGTCAAAATCAATTAAATACAGAAACAATTAGTGAGAGTCATACCGTAAGAGCGGACACACATTGAGCCACTAGTCGCGCGCGGCCACTAAACGCGACCACAAGCTGCGAACGAGTTTTTTCATACATTTTGTATAGCATCGGCGCAAACTAAGCGTTCGAGTGGCCGCGTTCGAGCCACAAAAAAATGTAAAAAAAAACTTGTTCGCAGATTGTGGTCGCGATTAGTGGCTGCGACTGCGACTAGAGGATCAATGAGCGCCCGCTTTAAGTGGCGGCGACTGGTGGCAGCCACTAAGCCACTAGCGGCTGCGATTGGTGGCCGCGTCTAGTGGCTTTAATGAGCCACCAGTGGTCGCGTTTAGTGGCCGCGACTAGGTAGCCCAATGTGCGGGCGCACTAACAATAATTACTGGAACAATCAATACTAGATTAATTTGATAAGTTCCAATATTACGTTAACGTTTAGATGATACTTAGGCGGCGGCGACGCGACGTTGATAAATGACTTACTGAGTCGAATAAGTTTATCTACCCCTTGTTTATTATATATTTTTTTTAGATTGAACTACTAAATTTTGTTTAGACGATTTAAACGCTACAAATTTCAAAGCACATAATCTGGGATCTGCAATCAACTTTAGTCCAATACTTCATTTTATTATTTTAAAAAATATTAGTTTTTGAAATACTTAATGAAAAAATACAGTGAAAAAATCCGGAAAATTGCCCATTTTTGATTATCGAGATATGTTTAACAGACAGAGCTGTTGTTACGCTCAAATTGTCACTAATTTTATCTTCTTTCGAAGTGTCATAGATGACTTTGCTGTGAAATGCATATTTTAGAAGTTGTAAGCAAAAAACGGAAAAAAGTCAAATAATTCCGAGGTTTTTCGAGCATTACGAAGTTAGCACAGGTCTTTCGAGGTTGCAAATTTGGTTTTACACTATTGGTATCTATCCTAACAACATCCCAGAAAAACAACCCCTGGCGGTTTTTTGCGAGCTAGAATATTTTAGATGACTCTGATCTTCTGTCGGAACCGTGGTGGTGAGGCTGAGAGCTAAAACAAACCAGGATTAACATAAAAAAGTAGCGAAATGTTTACATCTTTCACTCTTGTAACCAAAAGTTATTATAAGGATTCATTTTATAAAGATTTTAATCTAAGCATTTACTAAATTCAAATTACAGTTTTATTACCGTCACAGTACTTTGGTAAGGAAATTTCAACTTTTTCAAGCTAAATGATAAAACAAACAAAGAGCTTACAAAACTACAATCCAAAACCGACCATTCAACTATGACTATACTATTATATATTCTGTGCTATTATATTTATTAGTTTATTAGCACCAGATAAGATACATTGAGTGTCTAGTTAAATGACTAAGAACACTCTCAAAAGAAACTTGTTTTAAGACTCCAAAGAATGTTTTACAGTTATTTTAGTATTTGTTTGGTTGTGAAAAAAGATTGTCTTCCGTGTTGCCTTACCTTGAGCCTTTCCTCACTGTATAAACTTACTAGGTTTCCGCCCGCGGCAGCGTCCGCGTATACTACACGAGATGTTAACATCAGGGAATGTGATATTTTTCCGGGATAAACAGTAGCCTTATGCATCCAATCCTCCAGCTCTTAATCTACCCCCGTACAAAAAATCGTATTGATCCGTTGCTCCGTTTTGACGTGAAAGACGAACAAATAAATAATAAGTACCTACTGATTTTCCAGTGGGAAAATGATACATTACTGTGGTGAAAAGTAAAAGTAGCCTATTATAATCCTCCCCAGGATCTAAAACTATTTAGTTTTATACTAATTTCTGCTCGCAAATTCCCCCGCGCTTAAAGTGATTTTAAAGTGAAAGTAAAAAGTAAGTTATGTCCTTCCTAGGATCTTATACTATCTCTATTCCAAATTTCACTAAAATTTGTTTAGCTGATTTTACGTGAATACGGAACATACAGACAAACAAACATACGCATCTTCGCATTTATAATGTTAGAAGGGATCTGCTTTTTCTTTTTAACATCACAACACACAATTTGCCATAAATATAAGAGCAGCGACTTTCCAATAAATCGACACATACTTTTTCCATAAAATGTCTTTATTTCTTCTGCTAAATATTCTTCTTAATAATTTCTTCTTCATTTCAACAATATACCGAAAATTCATTGCTGTAACTTCTCTGTCTGTGCTGAAATTTGGCACACAGATATGAGATAGCTTGGATTAAAACATGTGATACTTTTTATCCCGATATTCCCACGGGAACGGGAACTACGCGTGTGAAACCGCAAGTAGCTGCTAGTACAACATAATGCGATCACGATTAGGGTTACCAAAACGACAGTTTTTCGTGCTAGTTCTACTGATGGTATGGTTTAGTTTACTAAACGATAATCATAACGACTTTTCGTGCTTGGGTTACACGTCTGATGAAGGCTAAGTGCGAAACCGTTGTAAATAAATAAAAGTCTGCTCCCTCCCTCTGTCCGGTCCCCTCTCAAGCTTTCGAGCTCGTTAGGGGACCGGAGCAAGGGTTAGAACCGCCTAGCCCTGACGCAAAGCCTATTAGGCTTGGTGGGAGGGCTGGGCGCGGCGAGGGATGGTCTGACTGAGTCCGACATGAAAGTGTGGTTGGTATACGTAAAGACTGTATTTGCACTATAAAATAAACCGCCTTCAAACAAAAACTGCCGACAAAAACTCACTTCCCAAAAAAAACGTAAAAATAAAAAATAAATTGAACCATTCCATTCAAAGGACGAAATGGTGGGACTTGATCTAATTAATCTTGGAACTTACTGATCTGATTGAAGTCCTCCTTTTTTTGAAGTCGGTTAAAAAAGTAGGCATCGTCCAGCCTGTTACAAACATTTGTGTAAGGTAAGAGCTAAGAGCAGTTTTTGTATTCGAACTATTATGCTTGAAATGCTGTCGGCTGTACTTTGTCACAAAACCTTTGCTGTTTGTTTTCTCGGTTACTAAATTTCCATTCTATTTATCCTTTCTTGGCAACAGATCAGTTGTCTTCTCAAGGACTGTGAGTGGTCGCATACTTACATATTGATTGACTTCCGAGTGGTTAACTAGTATGTTTAATTTATTTAATACACTTAGGTAAACAAAGATTATGAATTTAAAACTTGTAGAGTGCCTTCTAGAAAAATAAAATAACAACAAAAATATGTAATATAATCTTCGACATAAGTTGTTCACGCCGCGATAGCGAGCCGGGCCGGGCGACACGCAAGCGCTTCGGGCCGCGGCCACCAGTGCGCCGCCAACCACCGTCCGCGCAACTCGCGCTCAGTTCGCCACCTGTGACCCGTGTGTGTTCGCTTTGAAAAGCGCCGGGAAAGTTTTAGCTGCCATTAGGGCATTGTGTAGTTATAAGAGTGTTAGCTATAACAGTTTCCCATCGGGGTTGACTGAAGATCTTGGCCAGGCGCGCGCGCGCCGGCGAGACAGACATCAGCCCCCCTGGATTACGGACAGTATCTGCTAGTAAGGTAGGACTGGCTTAATTTACTTAATTTTGCATGAGAAACCTTCGTTTCAATAAACTGTGGAACACAGTCGATGGTCACCACAATTGTGCGTGATCATAATTTTTGGTAGCAGAGCGTACCTAGTTAGCGTACCTAGAAATACCTAAAAAGCGTACCTAAAAATAAAATTATTTTTTTTTGTTGAAATCTCGAGGGTATTTGAAGATCCCGAGACGATTTGAAGTACTAAGAAATTGTTCTAGTAAATTCTCGAAGCGAATGTTTCTCACTTGGTGGATCCGATAATAGATAGACACTTATATAATTGTTGTCACATACTAGTGTTTTGATACGAGTTTACTCGCCTAGATGTGTATATTTTTTTTTTTTGTGTGTCCGGATTTATTTGACGAATAGTTCGTTCGAAAGCGTGTTTATTAGTACCACATACTAGTGATTTGATACGAGTTTACTCGCCTAGATGTGTATATTTTTTTTTTGTGTGTCCGGATTTATTTGACGAATAGTTTCGTTCGAAAGTGTTGTTTATTAGTACCACATACTAGTGTTTGTTCCGAGTCCGCTTGCCTAGTTAAAAAAAGTGGAACTAGTTTTAATTATTAGTAGTATTAAATTACGAGTATTATTATTAAAAATAGTTTTGTTTTTGTTTGTTGATAACGGTTTAGTAGTTGATTTGCGAGGTATGCCATACCGTTAATCCTATACGTTTTGTTTATACCGTTATATTGTTAGCCCTTGAAATTGGTAAGTTGCTAATAATTTATGAAAATAGTAGGGTCCGTGTATCGTCCGAATTTTAATTGTGTTTTATATTATCGTGACGCGACCTATTTCTATTGTTTTTTTGTTGATGTTTACCACTTTTATATTTCTTTGTTTGCTTTGTTTATTCAACGGATTATAAATGGCTCCTACGAATCCGACCTCGGTATCCAGGGCTGGCATCCAAGGAGCTTTGCGTTGGCTTGCTTGTGCGGTCACATTAATAGACCGAGCCGACCGGGTAGGCGCGTTGCTAGCTCGGTATGGCGGGCTGGCAGCTCGGCTGCAAGACCTGGAGCGCCACGCCATGGAGTGTCGCGCGTATTATTTAGAGAACCCCCCAGCTGATGATGCCGTGTCGGAACAGCTGGAGCAGGATGTAGCCCAGGCCTATGAGCTGGCTGACCAGTTCACGGAGGCGGCTGAGAGGGCCCTGGCTGTTCGGAAGGGGGAGCCGGTTTTGAGCGGGGAGGTCAAACCTACCCCGACGGCGTTGCTAGGCCGATTGCCTACTTTGGAGATTCCCACTTTTAATGGGGATCTGTCAGCCTGGATGGGCTTCATTAATTTGTTTGACAGTTTGGTGGATTCACGACGGGACTTATCCCCTAGTGAGAAGTTGGCCTATTTGCGCTCCTCCCTGCGAGGAGAGGCCAGCGCGGTGATCCAGCACCTGCTCATCAGCGACGACAACTACCAGGTGGCTCGCCAGCTTCTGGTTAGCAGGTACCAGAATGTCCGGTTACTGGCGGACACCCACGTGGCCACGATTTTGGCCCTCCCGCGAATCACGCGGGTACACCTGTTACGGAGGGAGTTGCTGAACCCGCTACTGTCAGCGGTCAACTCCCTAAGGCGATTGGACCTGCCGGTGGATCAGTGGTCCTTTATACTGCTGCACATAGTCCTCGCCAAATTGCCCGCTGAAATGAAGGGGCGTTTCGAGCAGAGGTACGGAGGCGACAGCGCCTCGTATCTCCCGCCCTTCGCGGACCTCCTTCGTTTTTTGGAGGACGAATGTAGGGTGACGGACCACCTGGAGCCCGCCCCGGTTCCAGGTGTTGGTCGTATGGTGGCGGCGAGGGAACAGCCCCGTCGCCCGACCAATCGCTATGCTGCCTTCCAGCAGTCCCCTCCCCCCGCACCGAGTGAGCGGTGCAGGTATTGCAGGGGAGATAGGCACGTGGTGCACGAATGTGCCAAATTTAGAGGCCTCCGCCCAGAGGGACGGAGGGCCGTTGCGAAACAGCGCCAATGGTGCTATAGGTGTTTGGGGGGACACATGCAGTCGGCGTGTCCCCAGACCGAGGATTGTCGTCTTTGCGGAGGGAGGCATCACCCCCTCCTTTGTTTGGACCGCAAGGACGCCGGGAGCGACCGGGGTTCGAATTCCTCGCGCACGGGCGGGGGCCCGGCAGCCCGGAACCGGTCCCCTAGAGATTCGGCGGGGCTTAGCCCCCCCGTTCAGTCCCCCCCGGAGAGGGGGAACTATAGGAGAGACGCCCCCGCCACGGGCGGGGGTAGGGGGGTACCACAAGAGTACGCCACGGTGGCGATGGGCACGGGCCCTATTTGCTACTCCCCCCCCCTAATGGAGAGGCCTCGATTGGGGTACTATGTACCGAGGCACGCCCCACACGGGTATTACCCTGCACCTAGGAGTGCTGTTGGTCGGGGCCAGTATGTACCCGATTGGGACCCGCTCGCCCGGTACGAGCGTCCCACATTTGGCGCGCCGACTCAGGCGCGAGGGGGACAAGTACCCCCCCAAAATTTTTAATGGCGCCCCTGTCGGACCCAACCACCCCTCCGGAGCTTGTGCTGTTGCCAACAGCCTCCGTGAATGTTTGGGGACCTAAGGGCAATGTTGTAACGGTGCGTGCCCTTTTGGACTCAGGTGCCCAGGGGTGCATAATGTCCAGGTGGCTTGTCCGACAGCTGGGTCTTTTCTTGTGCCGCATCACGAAGCGGTACGGGGGGTGGGAGACTCGCGGATCCCTGATCCGATTGGTCGAGTTGAGTTCTCCTTCTCCCCCCACTTCACGCCAAGGCCGAAGATCGGTGCTTCGGCGATAGTTTTTGATAAGGTGGTTGGACAACTCCCGCAAGTGCGAGTGCCGCCATCCACGATTGAGCTGACGTCTGGACTGGCTTTGGCTGATCCTTCCTTCCACCGACCGGGCCCAATACACTTGTTGATTGGTGCGGATGTCCTCGGTCGTGTACTGTGTGGAAGCAAGCGAGTTTTGCAGACAGCCGATCTTGTCGCCTTGTCCTCGTCGCTGGGTCATGTGGTGATGGGAAAGGTACCACAGACACCAGAGACCCCGTCGGTAGACCGCCAGACCATTGTCGGTTCTACTTTGTCCGACGTTCTCCAAAAGTTTTGGGAGGTGGAGGAACCCCCCACTGCCAAGCGGTTGGATCCGTTAGCCGAGGAGTGCGAATTGTTCTACCAGAACAACACTGGGCGCCTCCTCTCGGGTCGCTTGATTACCCGCTTGCCCTTCTTGGCGGTTCGCCCTCCTTTAGGGAGCTCCCGACCGATGGCCGAGAAGAGATTGTTGTCCATGGAGCGTAGGATGGCCAGGGATCCCGCATTCAAGGAGAAGTATATAGACTTCATGCGGGAGTATTTGGACCTTGGGCACATGTCCATCTCGCAGTTGGACTGGCGTAATGTGGAACATTACTTTCTGCCACACCACGCTGTTTTGAAGACTTCCAATGGGAAGATCCGCGTGGTCTTTGATGGTTCAGCGCCCACGTCAACCGGAGTGTCGTTGAATCAGTGCCTGCATGCGGGGCCGAAGTTGCATCACGATGTCTGTGATGTTTTGACCAACTTCCGCCGGCACGCTGTCGTCTTTGTGGCCGATATCCGCATGATGTTCAGACAGACCGTGATTCACCCGGAGGATAGACGATACCAGCTCATCCTTTGGCGTGAGGATCCCCAGGATCCGATGTTGGCTTACGAGCTGAACACCAACACTTATGGTTTGCGGTCGAGCCCCTTTGTGGCGATCCGTTCGCTTTTGGAGCTCGCAGAGCGCGAACGGCTACGCTATCCCCGGGCATCTGCTCTTATTGAGGGGGGGGCCTTATTTGTCGACGACATCTGCACGGGGGCCTCGAGCTTAGATGAGGCTCTCGTCTTACGTGATGAGCTGATTGCGCTCTTGAGGGCTGGTGGCTATGAGTTGCGGAAGTGGCTGTCTAACTCACCGGACCTATTGGCAGATTTGCCTAAGGACCACCAGCAAGAGCCGCTCCTCTTTGAAAATCCGGAGACTCCAGACATGCTGTCTGTTTTGGGAGTCCAGTATCGACCAGTCCCGGATTTGTTCACATATAGATTGGAACTGCCAGACCCAAAGGTCTGGACTAAACGCACGGTGCTGTCTACTGTAGCCCGTACCTTTGATCCGAACGGTTGGCTCAGCCCTGTAGTGTTTTCGATGAAGTGCTTCCTACAGGAGCTCTGGGCTGCGGAATTGTCATGGGATGAGCCCCTCTCTGGTAGCCTCCTACGAGAGTGGGTGAGGTTCGTGTCATCCCTACCCGACGTCAATCGGGTTTGTATACCGAGGCAAATGCTGCCTTCGGGAAAGTTTAAAGCCTCCCTGCACGGCTTTTGTGACGCGTCCGAAAGCGGATACGCGGCAGCCGTTTACATCCGAACGGTGGATGCAGCAGGCGTGGTCGCCGTACACTTAGTTACGGCCAAGAGTAAGGTCGCCCCCCTTCGGACTAGGCTAACCATTCCGAAGTTGGAGTTGTCCGGCGCCACTCTCTTAGTACGGCTACTCAATCATGTTGCCGACACCTTGGGAAACGGTGTCGACTTGGAGTCGATATTTGCGTGGTCTGACAGCCAGGTCGTCCTTTGTTGGCTGAAGAGTTCAGTCCACACCCTTGAGGTTTTTGTGGCCAACCGGGTCTCACAAATTCAGGCTTCAAAGGCCCCGTTGATTTGGCGCCACGTACCGGGCGAACTGAACCCCGCAGATTGTGCCTCCCGCGGCTGCGAGGCGCCTGAGTTAGTGGACCACCACCTATGGTGGAGTCCATCATGGTTGTTACGGCCTGAGCGCTCATGGCCTGCCACCCCGGCTGTGGCCAGAGTCCCAGACCTAGGCATGCGTGTTCACGCCGTGGAGACGGTGGCGGCTCCGCAGATGGAGTTTTTGTTAGACCGCTACAGTTCTCTTGATAAGTTGCTCGGCGTGACTGCTTGGATGAGGCGCTTTGTGCGAAATTGTCGCCAGCCTCAGGAGAAATCGTTGTCTCCGGTCCTCGCCCCACAAGAGCGGCAAGACGCTCTGTTGCATTGGTTGCGAGTGACGCAACAGCGAGAGTTTGAACCGGAGCTGAAAGCCCTGCGCTCAAGTAAGCCCAAGCTGAAGGGACCCTTGGTGCGGTTGAATCCCTTCTTGGACAGTACCGGATTGCTGCGTGTCGGAGGTAGGCTCAGACATGCCAACCTGCCGTACGGATCACGCCACCCTTTGTTGCTCCCCAAGGATGGACCGTTAGTTAGACTGTTGATTACAGACCGACATATAAAGAATGCTCATGCCGGTTGTAATGCTTTGACCGCGCTCCTCCAACGAGAGTTCTGGATTTTGTCAGCGCGGAGAATAATCCGATCCGTTATTTTTCGTTGTCTCCCGTGTTATCGTTTGCGCGCCGATACGATGCAGCCCCAGATGGGTGATTTGCCTGCCGATCGAGTGAACGAATCGATGCCCTTCTCAGGAGTTGGAACGGATTTTGCGGGGCCATTTACCGTTAAGACATCGCGGCTTCGTAATGCTAGAACGGAAAAGGCTTACTTGTGTGTATTTGTTTGTTTGGCCACTAAAGCGGTCCACCTGGAGGTGGTTAGTGCCCTCACCACAGAAGCCTTTGTAGCCACGTTGAATCGTTTTGTGTCTCGCCGCGGAATGCCGTCGTTAATCAGGTCCGATTGTGGAACCAATTTCAAGGGCACCGATAGGTATTTAAAGGAAGTTTGTGAATTTTTGGATAGGAATAATTTTGAGATCGGATCCACACTCTCTCGCAGAGGGGTACGATGGCAGTACTCCCCGCCATCCTGCCCCCACTGGGGAGGGATTTTTGAAGCAACTGTAAAGGCCGCTAAAACTCACCTTCGTCGCGTTATTGGGGAGACGGTCCTCACGTTTGAGGAACTCGCGACCGTATTTTGTAAGGTTGAGGCGGTCCTCAACTCGCGTCCGTTGTGTCCGTTGTCTTCGGACGCGAATGATTTAGAGGCCCTTACGCCGGGCCATTTTTTGATAGGCAGACCGCTTAACGCCTTGCCGGAATATCCTTATTCCGAAGTGCCCTCCGGACGGCTCTCGCGATTTGAATTGCTCCAGCAGCTTACGCAGAGTTTTTGGCGCCGTTGGCGTCTGGAGTATTTGCACATTTTGCAGCAACGCGTTAAGTGGTCGGATAGGACGACCCCACCCAAGACCGGAGACCTCGTGTTGGTAAAGGATCCAAACCTGCCGCCCCTCCGCTGGCGTTTAGGACGCATTGTTCAGCTTCATCCGGGGTCGGATGGTGTGCCCAGGTTTGCCGAGGTCCTGGTGGGGGACTCTGTTTTGAAGCGAGCGATCGCTACCCTCTCTCGCCTGCCCTTAGATTGAGTTGGCGGACAGTTTGCTACTGTCCGGGACGGGGGGATGTTCACGCCGCGATAGCGAGCCGGGCCGGGCGACACGCAAGCGCTTCGGGCCGCGGCCACCAGTGCGCCGCCAACCACCGTCCGCGCAACTCGCGCTCAGTTCGCCACCTGTGACCCGTGTGTGTTCGCTTTGAAAAGCGCCGGGAAAGTTTTAGCTGCCATTAGGGCATTGTGTAGTTATAAGAGTGTTAGCTATAACTGTTTCCCATCGGGGTTGACTGAAGATCTTGGCCAGGCGCGCGCGCGCCGGCGAGACAGACATCAGCCCCCCTGGATTACGGACAGTATCTGCTAGTAAGGTAGGACTGGCTTAATTTACTTAATTTTGCATGAGAAACAATTGTGCGTGATCATAAGTATATAAAAATGGATTGCTGTTCGTTAGTCTCACTGAAAGTCAGAAAAAGCTTGAATGCTTGATAGCTTATACTTTGTTTTTAACAGCGTTTAGATTTTTACGCTCAAAATCTTATCCATTTTCTCAATAAAGTGCAAAACCCTTTATCTGGTTTATTAATTTTTTATTATTATTTTTTCACTTCACCAAAAAGGGACACAATTTAGGTAATTCTGACAGTAGTACACTAATTTTGGAGTTAATTTATATTAGACAAAAATCAAATAATAGTTTGGAAGTAAACCTTGTCCACTTTGTTCAGAGCTACTGGAAATAATCCATTTTGTTAGGTAGGTAGGTACTCTAAGCAAATTAGCCACTTTTTAGTAAGAATTAAAGCAAAGCTTTAATTTGCTAATTTATGATAGGGCTTTTAGTTTTGCTTCAGTTTTTTCTACTCTTTCTTTTTTTAAATGTATGCATGCCTTTAGTAACGACATGTTTATTTGTAAATGACGTTGCTTCTAATAAGCTGGTGAGTTTTTTTCGCCCGTTTTTCTTGTCAGCTGAAAGATATCCATAACGAGTTGGACGGAAAAAAATGTTGGACGACTCAAAAGTATTTCATTTTGTAAAATGTATTTGAATAAAGAATTTTTGACTTTGACTTTAAAATGTATAAAATTCAGTTTGCTGACTAAAAACTAACTAGTCTGAAATTATATTTAAACTAAGTCAGTTTGAAGAAACCTTCACAACAAAGTAACCCCCAGTAAATTTATTGAGACTGTGATAATCGCCTATAATCTTGACTTCCAATAAGTGTTTTTGTAGTAATGGAGATGCATATGAATGTCAAAAATGGATTCCAAATTGTTAATTGATTTTTTTTAACTGGTATAAGTCTTTTTAGAGTAACACTCCTCATATAGGGCCGCTATTTGGCAAAACGGCGCCAAAATTCAATGGCGCATTGCAGTAAATTTTCTATTGTATAATGGAATGAGAAAGCACAATGTCGTGTGATTTTTGAAATGACAATGACATTCCAACACTATAATGGTAATTTATTCCTTTCCAAGTTCACACCAACATTTCTTATTTGCACAGTGAAATATAATTAGATATCCGCTTAACTAGTTATCAATATACCACGACTAATATTGCACTGGGCGTAATAACGAAACTGAATACCTAGTTTGTTTCTTTACTTTGAACGCTTCAATCTCTAGAATTATTCGAAATTGTTTCGGTCGGGTACCTACTGATGCAATTTCGAATAATTCTTATCTTTATTTTTTATCATATCTTATAAAACTATCGTTTGTAATACTCTACCACGACTAATATTGCACTACTGGGCGTAATAATGAAACTGAATACATACCTTAGTTTATGTCTTTGAACGCGCCAATCTCAAGAATTATTCGAAATTGCTTCGGTCGGGTACTGATGCAATTACGAATAATTCTTATCTTTAGTTTTAATTTTTATCTTAATAAACTATCGTTGTTTTAATGGTTATCGTGATCGCATAATTTTGTAAGAAAATCAGAGCAGCGCAGCGCTTCTTTCGATAGTATATAGAACAAAAATTTAGTACATAATTGATTGTAGGACTTTGATAACTTTTGAAGGAAGATATAGTTTACTTTTCGATTAGGTACCATAACAAAAGTTTCTTTGGCTACTGTTTTTTAAAAATGTTTGCATTCGATTGGGTAATTTTCATAATAAATTTGATGGCAGCTATTTTTAACATCACAAATAAATCAAAGGCGCCGGCAGTTATACACCCTCCATTTCAAATTAATATTCATATTTCATGCGTTGAAAGTGTCCGTTAATACGAACAACTTTTACTAAAAGGGCCAGCGACAAAATTTTGAATATACCTAATTGGTGTTGATGAATAAAATTCTAACTATTATAAATTAAACACAAGCTCTCATTGCAGTCGGGGTCTTTTAAATTTAAGTATTCCACAGCATATAGTACCCCAAATGCAAATGAGAGCTTGTGTTTTACTTTTTAGTTAGATTTTGGCAGTCCTGTCCTTTAATTTTTAAACTATTCGTTCTCGAATGTTTTCTTTGATGTTTGATAAGGATAACATATTACTGGACTGGATACTACTACCAAAGTTGAAACAAGATTTTTTTTCTGTAAACATTAGCAAAACACGGTATACCTAGGCGCAATCCTGCATATTTAGTCTGAAAAGTACTAAAATACTATAGATGTAAAAAAATACTTTTGCTTTCATGAATTTTGTTATTCCAACTTAGCAATAAACAAAAAACGAAGACATCTTTCTTTATCAAAAAACAAGCTTTTGCTTTGATAGGCATGGCATACTGGACTCCCGTGGGGTAAATTTTCAGTGATATTACTTCCAAAGTTAAAAAAAAAATTTTTTTGCTGTAAACCTTAGCAAAACACGATATACCTGACGCGATCCTGCATATTTAGTCTGAAAGGGACTAAAATACTATATAGATGTAAATAAATACCTTTAAACTTTTGCTCTCATGAATTTTGTTATTCCAACTAAGCAATAAACAAAAAACGAAGACATCTTTCTTTGAAAAAAAATCAAGCAAAACCTGTCGTAAATAAATGTAAATTTTTGCATAAAATGTTTTTTATATGCTTTCTTGCAAGATACATCTTGGTTTCAAAGTTGAAATTCTGCTAAGCTGACGACTGATACCTACTAACAAATACTTAAAGTTCTATCGAAAAGTATGTAGGTATTATTTTAATTTTTAGTTTTTTGCATTCTAAATGCAATTTTTATTATAGAAAAATGGAAAATGAACTATTTAGTCCCATCGGAAATGGTTGTGAGACGGGTCGATTTTTTCTAAATACTTCATTTTCCATTTTTCTATGTAGGTATTCCTGCAAAACCAATACCTGTTTACAGTTGTATAGAAAAATAGGTATTCACAACAAAGGGAAACTCAATCTATCTTCTCTATCTGAAACATACCTATATATAATTACCCATTGTATTATCTGTTGGCAACCACGTTCGTAATAAACATTATACCGGCTAATCTTCTCATTCAGACCAATATTGGAACTAATAATAAGAGATTATCCGGCTAGCGATATTATTATACGTTATTATTTTATGAACTATCGAGGACGCAGCAAAACAAAGAGGGTATCTATTATAACCGAATTGAATCAACTAGAGAGAGAGCCAGTTTTGCATAAAAACTAGCGTCATCGTGTTAGAGTGTGCGCCAGATAAGTCTGCGCGCAGTCAAAATCGAATACAAATCTTTTCCATATAAGCTAGTTGCAGCCTAGAATCACTCTCCTATCCTTATTCCCTTCCTCACAATTTCAAACGCATTCTTTTTTTTTCTGTGTAATGATTTATGCCCCACTCCCTAGTTTTGTGCAGTGGAAAATATTCAAGCAGCTTATTTCCAGGAAGTCCCTTTGAATCTAATTGTTTCCTTGAAACCTTTCTGAAATAGTGACGTTGGCTAGGTAATGGGTAGACAATCCTATCTCATAAATGGCGGGATAAAGGAATTGCAACATCAAACACTTAGAATAAAAAATGGACTGTAACTAGCTCTAAAAACTTTCCAGTCGTGCGCAGAGATATCTGACATGCACTCTTTTTTGTATGAAAACCAAAGCAGCACCTCTTTAGAGTCGGCGCCACATAACTTGGCGTATGGCAGAGGGCGCTGATCGTCAAAAATAATCCTTATTCCCATGTCATAATTTAGTTCCAGAAATAGACATGCGCCAAGCTCTGTGGCGCGTACTCTAATAGTGTCTACACACGTTCCGATCCAACAGCCGATTTGGTCTGCTCCCAGACCAAATCTATGATACACTACACACGTTCCGATTTGGTCTGCTCCAGACCAAATCTGCGCTACATACGTTCCGATTTGGCCTGGGAGCAGACCAGGAATTCGGATAGAAACGTGTGTAGACACTATTAGTCGTAGTCCCACATACCTGTCTGTTTCGTGACTGGTGACAGCCGTGAGAGGAGCCACTTGCATTACAAAATAAGCTGTCAAAATGGACTGTCGTATAAAAAATATTTTAGTTCCAAAGTTTATCACCGGAACAGAAATGCTTGTCGCACTATTTAAGGAACTGAAATGCAATACATATTTGTATAGTCTACTATTCGAATACCATAACGACAGTGTTTCATTCTAGGTGTAAGTACTGGTAACAGAATTGACAACAAAATCGGTTAAGAAGTTCTTGAGATTACTTTCTATTACATAACAATCAATCAATTACATAAACTGTAACTTTCTTACAAAATTAATGTAAATGTTAGTTTGTGACCTTAATTATTTTATTAATTAGAAAGTGATAAATAAGGCCCCAGAGAGATAATAAGTGACAACAAACGTTTGTTACATTTAAATTATTTCATTAATCAAAAAAGATAAAGCATTCATTCATTTGATATTACAGGTACAAGTAGGTATTTTTGTAAAAATTTAATTAATTATGACAAGCATTTTTGCTAACCGCACTTTAACATTGTATTGACATCCAAACAAACCCTATGTGCAAAATTTCAGCTCAAACGGACACTGGGAAGTAGATTTGCCCCGAACGAACATATTATTAGGCGAGCCAAATAAGAATAGGACTGTCAAACGGCATTCTTGATCTTTGTTCCTTTTCTTGCACATCCTTCACCCTGAAGTGGAAGCGAAACGCAAACAAATATGGCCGTTTTGACAGTCCAATTCTTATTTGGCTCGCATGGTACAAAAGCACCAGATATACACTTCTAAAACTTTTTCGCTTGCATGGACAAGAAGGGCTGCCCATTCTTAGCCCCGCCTCATTTGGTTTTTTCTACCAACGGAGATTCAATAAAATGCGCTGTCTGGGATTTTACAAAAGGTGGCATTGTTTTTTGTTTAAAATTTTATTGCTTTGGGCACTCACTATCATTACCCATCTGTTGTTGTTTTATCCCATTTAACGCCCATTCTTAAGAGATGACAATGCTCCTTTCGTACTTTTGAAAGTTTTAGATCCCAGGTAGCTGCTGGTCAACCCAAATGACCTTTTGTCTTAAAAACATTATAAAAATATTATTTGTGTTTCATTTGGTTGAGCTGCCCATCTGTGACACTATTGGTGGATTTACCAGATGGCAGTCCGTTGCAAAAGGTCTTTAGTGCAGTATACTAAAACTGGCGTTGAGCCTTACGGTGTATACCTGGTGGTATTGTTGAATGTACATACAAACACTACAAAAATATACTACCTAACCTCTTAATAAGTTCGCGATAAGGAGATTTCAAGGTCATTATGTTAAGGTTGAGTACTGCACAAGATTAATTAAATATTATAATTGCTACAAATAACTCCTACTGTTACTCTACATTAAAAGTAGGTTTGGCCTTGACTGGAGTCGCGAGCTAAACAATTATTCAACCCACAATTTTCTTAGACCTTGTCCTAAATTGATAGTTTGTTAAACAAGTATAATTTCTTGCATCTATCTCTATACTTACTAATATTATAAAGATTAGATTTTTGTTTGTTTGTATATTTGTAATAGTTAGGTTAGGTTAGGTAAGTCCAACTTTGAGAAAGAGATCTCTCGTCGAATCCAGCTTGGATGGGCAGCGTTTGGGAAGCTCCGACATATATTCGCGTCCGAAATACCTCAATGTGTTACCTAAATACCTCAAAAAATAAAAATGTATTGTACTAGAAGAAAACATTGTAATGTAAAATGATAAGCTTAAACACATGTAATGATAGACTCAGATTTATACATAAATGTCCTCAAAGATAGAAATCCCCGATAATAACTTAGAAATAGTGAATGTAAACGAAGAAATAATCCTGTAAAATAAGAAGTGCAACTGAGTACAAATTACTTACCCGTTGTAAAACTACACCTAAGTATGAATAAATAAAAGTATAAAAATAGGCTAATAAATAGGCGGGCTGTCTGTCCCACCCGTTAATGTGTGTATGTAGATGGATAAAAGAAAGAACACGTATGCGGCATGGAAGTGCGAGAGGAATACATGAGAGAACTGGAATGAATGAGAAATTTAGATATTCAAAGGCTCGGACCTCGCGTCTGAGGAGCAGTAGAGAAAAAAAAGACCTCAATGTCTCAAGACGAAAGTCTTTGACCAGTGTCTGTTGCCAGTAATGACCTATGGAAGTGAGACGTGGTCTTTTACTATGGGTCTCATAACTAGGCTCAAAGTCACCCAGCGAGCAATGGAGAGAGCGATGCTTGGTATTTCCCTGCTCGATCGAATCAGAAATGATCCGCAGGAGAACTAAAACAACCGACATCGCTCGAAGGATTGCATCATTGAAGTGGCAGTGGGCGGGACACATAGCGCGGAGAACCGATGGCCGTTGACGACGGACGACGACGGACGACGTTCCGTGGGCAGGCCCCCTACAAGGTGGACCGACGATCTGGTCAAGATCGCGGGAAGCCGCTGGATGCGGGCAGCGCAGGACCGATCGTTGTGGAGATCCTTGGGGGAGGCCTATGCCCAGCAGTGGGCGTCGTTCAACTGATATGATGATGATGATGATGATGTTTGTAATGGCGCTGACCTATTTCATTTAGGTTTCATACATTTTGTATGAACCCGTCGCATAGGCCACCAACGCCCACACAAAATAATGCTATGGGTTTGAGAAAAGTAGCGGCCACCGACCGCAAGTGCCTACTAATACTGACCACAAGTGTCTGTCACGCGCTTCAGCTTAGGGCTTATTACACTTGGCTAAATTCAGCATCTAATTAAGCATACATTGCTTTCTTTGAGCTCATTTGTAGCAAGTGATGCAATCAAAACAAGCAATGTATGCTTAATTAGATGCTGAATTTAGCCAAGTGTAATAAATAAGCCAAGCTAGCTTTAGGTACTTCTATACGGTATATTTATTCTATACTATATAAGTACTATATTTATATGCTATATTTATTCTATCTATACGGTATATATGTATATCTAACCGTCCGTCATGCCACAGGGTAAAAAAAATACTACTACGTATGTCTCGCCGCACGCGACAGCCAAAAACGCTGCCACTTGAAGTTAGAAAAAGAAACAACTGACAAAATTTCGGTGGCAACTTGGTGGCAACCACAGTCTGTGTTCTGTGGCGTCAACCGTGTGCGGCGAGTGCATACAATACTAGTGGCCGCCTGCGGTTTCACCAGCGTGGTTCCCGTTCCCGTTCATAAAACGGGATAAAAAATTATTTTTATAAAAAAATAAAACCGCCTTCAAAAAAAAGACATCAACAAAGTAAGAAATAATCCCTCACCAAATAACGTAAGTACTTTGAAGTCGGGCGTGAAACATGTACAATTTTTTGTTGTTTTTGTTAAAACCCGCCCGACTTCAAAGTACTTACGTTATTTGGTGAGGGATTATTTCTTACTTTTTTGATGTCATTTTATTGAAGGCGGTTTTATTTTTTTATAAACATAATTTTTATTTCATTTTTTTTAGTGCATCATGCAGGTAATTTTCGTGTATTCTGGTAAATAGGTATGTGATCAAACTGAGAACCTCCTTTTTTGAAGTTGGTTAAAATACCTTGAGGTTCTTTCCAACAAAACAAGAATCATCTAAATCGGTTTATAAACAAAGGAGTTATGCCTAAAGATACGTAATAAATTCACATAAAGTAGTAACGAAAACGACAGTATTTTCAAGATTTCCTGAAAGGTTCTACTGAACCGATTTCAAAATTTCAAAAAATGGGACCAACTTGGGAAAAAACCTGATGTTATAACGTTTGAATCATTCCAATCGGTTCAGCCGTCTTCGAGTAATCGGTGTACATACATATAAAAAAAATATACGCGACGAATAGATAACCTCCTCCTTTTAAATTTTTGAAGTCGGTTAAAAAGTATCATATGTGTTATTCCAGCCTATCTCTGTTGCAAATTTCATACAGATCTGTTCAGTTGTTTTTATCGTATTAGTAGGATGTATGAAAACTACAGGTAAAATCGGTGGCGGCGTTTTGAGGTACGCATAGTGACTTCTTCACGACCGCCATTAAGTTTGAATTACACTGTAGGTACTTACGGTATGGCCCTTTGACAAACTAAAATAAGTATACGCTTTACGAACCTTTGTTATTAAACTTTTGAAAAATACAGCTCTATACTAGACGCTATTCGCTGTCTTTTTAGTCCTAAACAGAGGCCATTAAAATACATCGCATGAATAATGTTTTCACACGAAATCTGGGATTTGAAATCTTGAAAATGAAGTATTAATAAAAATCTCTCCCAACCAGCTCCGATGGGACATTTTCAACAATAAAAATTGCATTGCGAATGCAAAAAAGTATACCTTTTGACAATATTTATTAATTTATGAAAATAATTAGAAATATTGTCATCGTTTTTATTTTCTGAGGCAATATCCACGCTGTGGTAGATATACTATATTGCCCTGCTATTCAAGGATTGTATTTAAAGCGGCGACAAAAATCATTTCGGGGTAGGGCAGAGGTACCCTTTGTGGCCACTTTAAGGATTTTTTCACTTTTAAGCACTAAATACTAAATGGTCCTAGGTATTTAAAACACAAATGATATCTTAAATTATAGATAATTTATCTACCTTTAAAGGTAAATTTTTCAAATTTATAAAAGTAAAATGTTTTTGTTTATATTACACACAATATGTGAGAGGTGCCAAATGTACCGGTTTGGCCACTTATTGATAATTAAACTTTTGTAAGTATTGCGAAAAATCAAAACCAAACCCAGGTAAAATCAATATATTATAATGCGCTAGAAACCAGTCAATTGCAAAACAACAATTTGATTGTTAAAAACTAAGGTTTATAAAGTATTTCATCCAAACAAATTTCTTAAAATTTTCATACATAACATTTTTTCAAACAGAAAATGGAATTTATTGAAAAAAAATCTTATGGCATAAGGAATTCTAACGGTTGTTATTATTACCTTAAAATACCAGAATTACTAGGTGAGCGACCTAACCTAACCTAATTCTATTTTTCCGCTGCTCACCTAGTATTTTTGCGACCCCAAACCATTAATTTTTAGTCACCCGTTTTATTATATTCCCTTTTAATACAACGCAGAGTGTAAGCGTCCGTCGCCGCACATGGGCCACTGAAAAATGCCGCCACCGCACCGACCTCTTTCCAGTAGTTTTCATACATTTTATATGAACGCCGACGGTGGTAGCACAGCCATCTCTATCGTCTTCTACAAGCCATGCGCATAAAGTTGGCAACGTAGTTTTAAGTGAACCGATTTGACACCGCTTGCACCGTTTGACAGGTAAACAGCGAGTAAACCTCGAGTACTGAATCCTATGGAGAGGGCATATCTTCTATACATCTATACAAATAAATAAAATTGGAGTGTCTTTTTACGACGTGCATATGATTAAATATACGGTACATATACCAAAATGACATTTTTTTAAATTATTGTCTGTCTGTCTGTTTGGAACAAGCTAATCTCTGAAACGGCTGGACCAATTTAGACGGACCGATTAATATGACAATTAGAAGTCGTTTAAAATTGAATCCCAAGATTTTCTTACATTGTGACTTACTTACACCTCACTTTTTCGTAGGTATGCCACCTCCATAGGATTTAGTACTCAGAGGAGTAAACCGGTTCACAGCAATGTTGCCGTTCCGTATCATAGCATGGCTTGTAGAAGACGATAGAGACGGCTGTGGTGGTAGTCGTCACTTGTATCTTCATTCATTTTATTTATCAGCATTTGCGGCAGTGGCGGCATTTGTGGCTCTTGTGCGGGCGGGGTCGGTAACAACTGCCATGCGGCCCCTTTTTACAAGCTTTTTATTAACCTGCCATGTTAGTTAGTTAGTATGTTACTTATTATTATTATTATTCATTTATTCAATACACTTCGATATACATTTTAATACATAGCCGCACCACGAAAACCTCACAGGGTTTATCTGGTTAGTGGGGGACAAATCTTGTAAGCTTAATTTGACCCACTTGCCAGTGTCCGATGGAGCTGAAATTTTGTATACAGGTTTGGTTCAGATGACAAAACAATATTAAAGTACAGTCAGCAAAAAACTTGTCATAAAAATGAAATTTTTACTAAAAACTTATTATTTCGATCGTCTATTTTTATCCCCTCTTTAAATATTGTCTCTCTTTTGTTTTGTTGTGCAGTACTATTAATTTTAAAAGCTAGATTATTAATATTTATTTTTATCAATTGTGTTAATGGAAACAGACATTTGCTAATAATGCAGAGAAAGGAATGATTTAGTAGAAAGTGTTTGATGATCTTTAGGGGCTATAATAGAGTTTAGAATGTATAATAAAATATAGCTATTGAAAATAAATCGATGTTTAACTGCGCCTCTCAAATTTAACTGCCTATAGTGGCTTTCGTTTTCAAAGAGAAAATAAGTATTAAAACAAATAGTTTTCTCAAAACATTTTAATAACAATGACAATACTAGCATCAGCCACTTCTTTTGCGTGGAAAGGGTAATATCGCGCCCCAGATAGCTAGCACACCTTAGGGATCACATCAAAAAATAGAATTTGACCTTCTCTAAGGTTTAATTTCTTATCCATACTGGGGTAGCACTTGCCCATTTAGACCGAACCGCTCCCACCCAACCAAAGTATGAACAGCCAAATATGGACTTAATATCGTTCACTGTAGATGCATTTTACAGTAACAATATAAAATAGCGGACAGCGCGCGGTCCGCGAGCTTACCGCCGGCCGTCAGACTGCTCGGTAGTTGACGCCTCGCTGACGCCGCGCGGTCCGCGCGCTGTCCGCGCGTTAACTGCTAGGGTAAAACCGCCTTGTATCGGCCACGTCGTGGTATCGGCCACATCCTAGGAATTTGATCATAAACTATTAAATATTCGATCTACTTGCACAAATTCTGCTCTATAATGAACATTATATTGTTGTCTTTAAATGAATTAAATGAGGCGGCGATCAAAGTTCATTTGACAGTTCAGTAGCATTGGATCTTGTAACCTGCGCAGTCGTGTCGAAATTCACGCCATTTTCTAGTCAAAATTGACGAGTTCGAGGTTACGGGGGAAAGGGTTTGCAACTTATCTAGGAGGTTTAAATCGTTGATTCTTGCTTGTGAAGGTTAAAGAGATTATAAAGCAACATTATTGATTAATATTTTTGTGTTCTTTTGAGAATTTTAATAAAAAATCCAATGGCCGGATTTAGGGTTGATTATTTCATAAAAAAGCCTGATATCGGCCGTTAAAAATGGTGATGGCCGATACAAGGCGAGTCAAAATCCTGATATCGGCCACTAAACATTAAGTCATGGGCGATACAAATGTTACTTCGTACAAATCTAGGTACACTAGATTAGATAATTAATTTAGATAATTATAAGACTATTGTGTGCGATAATTTAATGACAGTGTCACCTACGTTTCTAGTTACGTGAAATGTTTTTAGAAAATTTATTTAAAAAATTACGATTTTTTGTTTAGTTACTTTTATGTGGAAGTATCATTGTTGATGTGCAAACTTTATTATTAAATTTATAATAACTTGTTAATAGTATTTGATTTATAGACTTTCCTTTAAGACATATTAAAGTTTGTAAAATAATCTTTAATCTCTAAAATAAAAATTCCGACTTCAAAATTTATTTGTTACTATTATTTAAGAATATCTTTATGCAAGAAAAAAACAAAAAGAAAGAAATTTATTCTAAACACGTTAAATTGCCTACCCTTTAAGTATGGATTGTTAAAAAAAAATCATGGTATATGTAAGTACCTATGTTTTTTATATTATATCTCTATGTATATATTTGTATACTTATCTTTATCTTTCATTATTAATTCGAAGTATATTTGTATTGCTCATAATGTTAGCCTAGGCCGATACAAGGCAAACAGGTGGGCGATTTTTGGGCGCAAGTGGCCGATATTAGGGAAATTGGGTGTGTACAAAGAAAAACATCAATATAAAAAAATGTTATCCAAATTTTAAATATTTTATTAGTTCATAGGAAAGTCAAATAACAACAGTTTATTAAAAAATATCTCCTAGAAAGCTAGGCTAATAAATGTGGGAATAGGAAGCAAATCAATGTGAAATATTGTTGACGTGGCCGATACAAGGTGGTTTTACCCTAGTCGGTCGCCGCCGCGCACCTATAGAGGGAATAGCAGTCGAACGCGTGGACAGCTGGGAGTCTGCTAGCTGTCGCCGCGTGGACTGCTGGGTGCCTGCTAGCTGTCGCCTTCGTTTATGGCGATGTTGGGTAGGAACGGTGTTGGAGCGGTGCGGTATAAGTAACCTTTAATCACATCTGATGTTAAGTGCTGATAAGGCTAAAGGTGGAGGGATGCGCACTTGATATTTCGATATTTTCTCGTGTCTGGGTGTATGTGGCCGTAATTTTCAATTTCCATAACAAGCTAAAATTTGGTATGGGTTTTAAAGTATTTGCAGCCAAATGCTACGAACACCTATACACGATACATTTAACTTCGAATTTCCATATTCCTCGTATGTTAATTGATAGAGGCAGTTTATGCCCGGTTTTTATTCGATCAGTTTTGCTTGCAACTCGTATAACGCCACAAGCTAGTCTGATCAGATGGTCATTTTTAGAATTATAGAATATTTCACGCTGCTGACAGCCGACAGTCCATTTTGACAGCTGATTTTGTATAGCAAGTGCCTACCACCAAGCCTCTTTCTATTTTTGGTTTATATTAATGATTTGCCTTTCTTTGCCAAAAACTTCTGTGATATTGTGTTGTTTGCAGATGATACTTCTTTAATATTTAACATAGACAGAAACAAAACCAATTTTGACGATGTAAACAAAGCACTGTCACAAGTACTCGGTTGGTTTAATTCTAACAATTTGCAGCTTAATGCAAAGAAAACAAAGTGCGTACTTTTTTCTCTGCCAAATGTACAGACGGTACCTGTAGAAATTGTAATCAACAACGAAAAACTGGATTTAGTACAATCAACGATCTTTCTGGGTGTAACTTTAGACTCGAAACTTCAATGGCATGCGCATATCGCAACATTAGCTGGTAAGCTTAGTTCTGCTTCCTACGCTATTAGAAAAGTACGACAGCTAACAGATGTTGATACTGCTAGAACTGTATACTTTAGTTATTTCCATAGCATCATGTCATATGGCATTCTTTTGTGGGGATTAGCGGCTGGCATTAATGCTATATTCATCTTGCAAAAACGAGCAATCAGGGCCATCTATAAACTAGGCTCCAAAACTTCGCTTAGAGACAAGTTCAAGGAAATAGGTATACTGACAGCTGCATCTCAATTTATATTAAATTGCATTCTTTTTGTACGTCGCAATATTAACTTGTATACCAAACATGGTGATTTACACAATCGTAATACTAGAAATAGAAACAAGCTCGTAATGCCTCGGTACCGTTTAGAAAAGGTGCACGGATCTTTCGTTGGTCAAGGTATACACATATATAACAAAATCCCAAGTGATATCTTGGATTTACCATATCTAGAGTTTAAGAATCATATAAAGAGTGGCCTCCTCAAAAAAAGGCTATTACACTGTAAATGATTATTTGAACGACAAAACACCTTGGTCGTAACACTCGTAACGAATGTTCCTAGTATGATATTGTGAGTCGTGTCCTATATTTTATATTATTAGCGTTTATATTAGTTAAGCTTTTAATTCGGTCATTTAAGGTAGGCAGTTTGAGTATGTCATGCTCACTAAAACATTTCTACGGTGGTGGCGTGTGAGGCGGGTCGTTACGTTCCCTAAAATATGGTTGAGCGAAGCGATGGCTGGTTCATGCGTCATGCTCGTGAACGGGTGCTGCCAGTGGGAATGGGTCTGCTCTTATCTGCTTGCTTTAAAATGTGTTTTCTTTTGTTTTTATTCATTTTATTAAGAATTACATTTGAAACATGTATGGCGCAACTTGCAGTATATAGTAGAATTGTCTTTTGTTTTTAACTAATATTAAAGCTTTAAGTAGAGTTCCTAAGTACTTAATTGAAAATTGTTCACCGCTATGATCATTAGTTCGCCTATACTTAACTGTATTTATCATAACCCATTGTGTAATTGTGATGGAAACTAACCTTAGTCATACCATGTTAAGGTAATTTTTCAATTTGACGACTCTGTATGAAATAAAACAGGGAGAAAAAAACAACCCTTGGAGTTTCTTGCCGGTTCTTCTCCAAGGCCTCCCGCTGTAGGGTTTGCGAACCGATGGCGTAGCTTCTATGACGTTCACAAGTATTGTAAATAACAATCTAAATTGAATAAACAAATTTGAATCTTTGAATCTTTGAATCTACCACCGCCTGACACAGGGTCAGATAAATTTATTTATTATTATTATTTTATTGTACAAAGTACAAAGTAAGGTACAAAAGGCGGGCTTAACGCTAAAAGCATTCTTCACCTGCCAACCTTTGGGAAAACAAAGAAAGCTCAAAAGCGGTACAAATAAAAATAAATTTATACATACGTACATAGAACATTCCAAAAATATAGATATAAATATATAATAAAAGTACATACATACATATAAAAATATAGTAACTTAAAACAGTAAAGATGATCAAAATTCAAAACTACATTACACATCTTAATCGAGATCCTTCAAGAATAAATCTGTGGTATTTTTAAAAAGAAAAAGTAATAAATAAAATATAAATAGCCAAAACCATTTCTTTTCAAAAAAAAATAAAGGTTATTCGTCCTCAGTAACATAAACGGACGACGAGCGACGACGAGTCGTTGAAATTGAAATCGTACATGTCAGCAATTAAGATTTGCTTGATAGCTGATCTGTCGCCATAACAACAGCGTTATTGTGTTGGGTTCCGGCACTTAGAGGTTAGGTAACCAGTTCCTCAGTGGTTGAAGATGTCATTGTTGATTATGTTTCCGTCATGGTCACTTAACAGGTAAACTGCTGTACGCACGTTCATTTGACAGTATTATCATCATCAGCCATTTAATGTCCTCACTGCTGGGGCACTGGCTTTCCTTAGGGCGTGTTTAGACGACACGCGTCAATCACGCACAGGACCCGCACACGCGTTCTGTTTGCCTTTCACCAGCGCTAGCCACGCGCAAAATCAGCGCACGCCTTGCGCCCGCTTATACTACGGCTGGGTTCAGAAGACCCGCTAAGTGTACACTAGTAACTGGACTACTTCGTTCAGTAGACATAGATGTAGCGCGGGCACAAAGCGTGTGCTGGGTGGGTGCAGGGCGTGTGCGGGGTGAGCGCGGGGTTGGCACGGGGCGGACGCGAGGCGGGCGCGTGGAGTGTGCTATTGACGTGTCATATAATAATAAATAAATAAATAAAGAAATAAATAACTTCTTACATTCACACCAATTATCTAAGCCCATGTTAATTTCATTAAGAAACTGTATCATGGAAAACTTGATAACGGATAAATATATACTTAAATACTTTTTGTTTGTAAATACAAATTTAAAAATTTCATATAACATAAGACTTAAAATATATACAATTAATTTCAATGCGGGTTAGACGCGGGTGCTGACGCGCGTGGCGTGCGCTTAGCGGGCGCGTGTCCTCTGAACACGCCCTTATGGATGGATAAGGAGATTGGGCTATGACCCACCACACGGGATTGGTGGGTATTAACGACTGCATATGCAGCCGGGACCAACGGCTTAACGTGCCTTCCGAAGCGTGGAGGAGCTCGAAATGAAAAGTTTTTGGTCACCCATTCCGTGACTGACCTTTGCGAAAGTTGCTTAACCCCAACTAATATTAGGTTCGTTTGTTTGTCCGTCTTTCACGTCAAAACGGAGCAACGGATCGACGTGATTTTTGGAATGGGGTTAGTTTGGGAGCTGGAGAGTGATATAGGCAACTTTTTATCCCGGAAAGACATCACACTCCTGCGGGATAACGTCGTATAGGCCACGTTTATTTATACCAACCATTTATTTTTATTTATTCACAACGGGGTAGCACTTAGCCTTCATCACACCTGATGATAAGTGGTGATAAGGCTAAAGGTGGAAGCGCACTACTCCCGGAATCCTCAATAACTGAGGAACTGGCTATCTTATCTCTAACTGCCGGAACACAATAATGCTGAAAACATCATTGTTATGGCGTCAGACTTAGATAAGATGGTGGTAGCTAGCCAGACGGACTAAGAACAAGTCCTACCACCAACCAAACCGAATACAATATGTACCCCCACTGGGAATCGAACCCGGGACCTCTAGGTCTGAAATCGGTGGTATGAACCACTAGACCACAGAGGCGGTTAAAAATTCGGGCTCTAATTAAAATTAAAGGCTCGATTGAAGGAATAGAGCAAGTACGACAGAGCCGAATAAAATTACTGTCCAACAATTTTCCGTTTTTTTTTGCTTTTTGCATTGAGTCGCTAAAAAGATAAAATCCTTTAATTTTTTGCATTCCTAATGCAATTTTTATATAAGAAAAAAAACTCATTAATCAATAGGTCTTTACCTATGAAATTGCCGTTTTGTATGGAGATTTCTGTAATTATTTTTTTTCCATACTATAACGTTTTTGTTATTATTTAACGACTAATATTATGTAAATTTACAAAATTTTACACACGTATTTATGGACATTTTAACTACTAAATGACACATTCGTTAAGAGAAAAAAAATTTTTTTTCACTAAGTTACAACTAATAAAGTACGAAATTCTGGAAACAAAAATAGTCGTAACTTTCGGAATAAGTTTTTTCTATGTAAATAATCAAATATCGTGGTTATTAAATTATCAAAAGTTGCTCGATACGGTCTTAAGGGGCCGTACAAAGCTAGAAAAAATAAGGATTTCCCCCGCGCGTCCCGCACCCAATGCCGCTGTAGACTAGCTCCGCGCGTCCATATCGCGGGCCGAAAACAAAGTTCGCTTGAGTTTACGCGCACAGTGTAATGAAGAAAACAGAGACAAGTGTCGCATGTACATGGCACATCCTTAATGCATATTAGATACTACCCGCAAAACTCACCCGGCAAACTTTGTATTGCCATATAAATTATAGTATACTTTAATATAGTACTTCGTATCACCAACAATAGACAGATGAAAATAAATAATCACGAAGAAGTTTTATAGGTACGTGACAGATAAGTAAGGGCGCATGCGCAACTGGGGCATTTTTAGCACTAGTAACAATACATTTTTTTTGTGTATACAAACATACAAGTAATAAAAGGTTCTTTTAGGCTTACTAGGTAGTGAGCGTGCTACTGTAAATATTACGAAAAGCGGGTCGTTTACCATGTTACCATGGTAAAAATCCCGCTATTCGTAATGTTTACAATATACCCAAAACCCATGTAAGAAGGAAGCGTGAAAAAATAATAAACAATTCAACAAGCAACCAATTTTTTATTTACATTTTCTTTTGTTTAGCTTCAATATTCATTGATTCTCCTTTTCGTTTAGTATTTCTTTTATCAACTAATGGACTGCGTAAGGGCATGTTTTGAGTCTGACGTGGATCCACTAGTTCTGGCAAAACATGTTGAATATAAAAATCTTATAGTTTGGGTAGCATTATGGGTGTCCCAAAGTTTGTAATCTCTTTAATTTTTTTCAATTTTCATACATTTATTTGCACCATACCACACACCAAACAAACAAAACTTTCTTTTTGTAACATGGAGCTGTCCTTGTACCTGGGGATCAATATGTGAAGGCAACATTTTCATACATTTAGTATGGTTAGAAACACACTTATGCAGTGTGGCGCGACTCTTTCTGTCTCTGTCGTGTCCGTACGTGCATGAAACAGACTTTCTGGCGTCGCGCCACACCACAGAAGTGTGTTTCCGACTTAAGACAGTATAAGTATTATTATTACAATAAAAATCGGCCCCCAGTCCCCGGGGGCCCCGCTATTCCTAGCTACGGTAGCGGCTATGGTAACGGCGGGGCAGGAGGTGCTAAGAATCCCCGGGTAGGCTCCGGCTACCAACACCGACGACTTGACCTGGCAACCTACAACACGCGCACGTTGAGGCTCGAGGAGAAGCTTATAGAGTTGAAAGAGGCAATTAGTAAGTTACATTGGGATATCATTGGGTTATCTGAAGTCCGAAGAGAGGGGGAGGACTCGATTACCCTTCAATCCGGTAACTTAATACCACCGGGAGGGCGACCAACAGTCCCAAGGTGGTGTCGGGTTCATCGTCCATAAATCCCTTGTCAACAACGTGATCACCATCGGAAGTGTTTCGAGCAGGGTAACGTACCTGATACTCAGAATATCGGAACGATATTCGCTGAATGTCATTCAGGTCTACGCTCTGACCTCGAAACACGACGATGTCGAAGTGGAGGAGATGTATGTATGAGGAGATCTCTAAAGCCATGCATAGCTATAAAACCCACTACACGGTTGTGATAGGGGATTTTAATGCTAAGTTGAGGCAACGTTGCGGTGATGAGTTGAGAGTGGGGCAATTTGGATTTGGGCAACGGAACGAAAGGGGCCAGATGCTGGCAGACTTCATGGAGAGGGAGAACCTCTACATGGTGAACTCCTTCTTTAAGAAGCCCGTAAGCCGCAAATGGACCTGGATTAGTCCGGACGGTAAAGTAAAAAACGAAATAGATTTTATTGTGTCAACGAGGAAGCAAATATTCAATGATGTCGTTGTGATCAACGCCGTAAAGACGGGAAGTGATCACCGCATGCTTAAAGGCACATTGAAAATCAATGTCAAGCTGGAAAGATCTCGACTAATAAAATCTACGCTCCGACCAATACCGGCTCAAATTCAAAACCCCGAGTGCTTTCAGCTCGAGCACCAAAACCGCTTCGAAGCCCTTGAGAACAGCATCGATATGGACGATCTATACAACATGGTGGTGGATACTGTCCGCACGGTAGGGTCCAAGCACTACAAAACCCACCGTCCTAAATTAAAGAAACTCTCCAGCCACACTATTCGACTCATGGATCAGAGAAACGAAATGAAACTACAGAACTCAGCGGATGCCCTTCGTTATCGACAGCTAAATAAGCAGATCTCCAAGTCCTTGACAAGCGACCTTCACCAATTTAATACCGAGCGTATTAAAGAGGCCATTGAGCGGAACAAAGGCTCCAAAGTGTTCGCTAGAAATCTGGCTATAGGGCAAAGTCAACTGACGAGGCTGCAAGCTGAGGACGGTAGTATCATTTCATCAACACCTGAAATCCTGAGGGAGATTGAGAGTTTCTATGGACAGTTGTGCTCCACGCAAACACCTGTTGAAAGTAAGGCTACAGAACTTAGAGCCAAGCTTACCCGACACTATACCGAAGATATCCCGGATGTCAGCCTGTACGAGATTAGAATGGCTCTCAAGCAGCTCAAAAACAACAAGGCGGCGGGTGATGACGGAATCACAACAGAACTTCTGAGAGCGGGCGGTAAGCCGATACTTAAGGTCCTCTAGAAGCTCTTCAACTCTGTCCTGTCTGTATCTTCGAGGGCAAAACGCAAAAGGCATGGGGCAGAAGCGATGTGATGCTGTTCTTCAAGAAGGGTGATAAGACTCTTGGTGATAAATGCTTGGTATTTCCCTGCTCGATCGAATCAGAAATGATGAGATCCGCAGGAGAACTAAAACGGCCGACATCGATAGATAGATAGATAGATAGATAAATTGTTTATTTCCATCACATACAACACACAGATGATAAATGACTTCATAGAGGAACATACAAAAAAAAAAAAAAAACTGAACTGTGTGCCGCATCGAGACAGAAAAAGGCAAAAACTCAGTGATACCTTTGCTTTGAGTTAAAGCAAAGCACTGATTTTCAGTTTTTGCCCAGTAAGCGCGTGGTCGCATGTGACGACACAGACGTGTATGTAAATATTAGAAAATAGAAAAAAAAAATTATGTAAATATAAAACATTAATTAAAAATTTCATTATTATTACAATTATTATTATTATTGGTTACTTTATATAATTATTATTATCAATATAAAAGCATTCACTGTTGTTAGTTATTATTATTATTTACATTAATTAGTATTAGCATTAGAATTAGAATAAGAATTAGAATATATGTAAGATACTTTTATTTATTTAGTTAAAGGAGGCAGAATCAGAATCAGAAACCGTTATCAAGCTATCACACGTGCTTATTCCCAATTTTTGCATTTCGAGTAGTGCTGATTTTACATGCTTTTTAAACATTTTTCGGGATATATTTTTTCTTAACGGAGGTGGAATATTGTTCCAGCACTTAGTAGCTTGATAACGGAAACTGCCGGTGAACGCCTGCGTTTTATGAGTTTGATACGACAAAGGCGGCTTTATCTGTCTTGGTTGCCTGTATTCACCCCCGCGATTAGGTGCCGTAGGAAATTGCAGTTTTTCATACAAGTAACTTGGATTCTTAGACTTCATAAGATCAAACATTAAAACGGCTAAATGAAAGTACCTGCGTGATTCCATATTTAGCATCGCGGCCTTGTTGATAAACGGTGATACATGAGTACGAGGCGGAATATCAAAACAAAAACGGCAACAGGCATTCTGAATCCGCTGTACCAACGTCTTACTCCTACTCAAGAGGCGGGGCCCGTAAACAATATCACCATGATTAAGTCGTGACAGTATAAGGGATTCACAAAGGGTAACACGAGCTTTTTCCGATAAAAGACCACGTATCTTATAAAAAATTTTTAGGCGATAAAAACAAGACTTGACAAGACCCAAAATGTGTGACTCAAAGCGCAATTGGCTGTCCAAAATAACTCCGAGATTTCTAGCCTCATTCACTCGCTCTACAATTTCGCCACACACTTTTACACCAGTAGGACTGTCTGAGATTTTTGCAATCTGGTTACTTGTACCGAGTACCATAAACTTGGACTTGTTAGCACTAAACCATTATCAGCAGACCAGGTGGCTACAGCATCCAAATCATTGTTGATCTCCTCAATTATTTCTTTTATTTTATGCGGTGCTTTAGATATGTATAACTGCACATCGTCAGCGTAGCAGTGATATTTACAGTGTTTAATTACAGATGGTAAATCAGCAACATAAATAATAAAAAGCAAAGGCCCGAGTATAGACCCCTGAGGCACCCCTCGTTTGACGAATTCTGCATTAGAAGTTAAACATGACCCGTCCTCCCTACGTAGCCGCACTGCTTGTTGTCGGTTGCTGAGGTAACTATCGAACCATTTGACCGTTTCGACATCGCATCCATAATATGATAACTTTGATAACAGTAGCGGAATACTGAGACACTCAAATGCACGTGAAAAGTCAAGAAGCGCCAGTAATGTGATATTTCCCGCATCCTGTTCCACCAGTATACTATCCGTTATATCCAGCAACGCTGTAACAGTACCGCGGCCCTTCCGAAATCCGGATTGAAGTTTAGGGAAAACGTTGTTTTCTTCCACGTACCGAATAAACTGACTATAAACAGCCTTTTCCAGAATTTTGGACAAGAATGGCAAAATACTAATGGGCCTAAGGTCTTTAAGCTCACCGGGTGGTTCAACTTTCGGCAGTGGTGTAATGAGTGATGTCTTCCACTGAGAAGGAACTGTACAGCTAGCAATAGACCTATTTATAATTTGAGTGATAACAGCAAGCGTGCGCGGCAAAGTCAGCAGAACCATGTCCCTACTGATGTTATCACAACCGGTAGCATTGGATTTCACAGACAGTATATACTTCGAGACGTCAGACTCAGTAACTGGTTGTAGCTTAAAAGGTGTTGAAAAAGAATGATGCCGGTGGTGTTCGTAATAGGAGAGCCGCGAAATAGGAACCGTCCCCGAACCTGGTAAATCTAAAAAGTGTTTGTTTATTACATTTGGGTCTCCAAAGCAATCGGGAAGGCACTCGCGCTTCCCATCATTGGGCAATATTTTTTGCTTTAAGTTCTTCCAAAAAAGTTTCGGGTTATCTGTGTTTGAATTGACACAGTGATTAAAGAAAGCGCGTTTTTCATTCCTAATGGCAATCGAGACTGCATTTTTCATGTCTCTGTAATACTGTTTGTGTACATCCGATTTCGTCCTCCGACATCTAGTATGGGCCTTTTCACGCATCCTAGTCATTAACCTAATCGTATCTGTTATCCAAGGAAGGTTCTGGTTTGATCGTTCCTTAGTCCTAACAATAGGAGCGTGCTTATCCAAAACCGCTAATAAAACGCAATTAAATCTATCAACCATGCTCTCCACAGATGGTGACTCAGACAGCGATTCCCAATCTATAGCATCGATGTCGGCATTGAAGCTTTCAAGATTTATGTTTTTTAATGGTCGATACGTATAAAATCTTGGCGGAACTTTTAACTTTTTTAATACAAGGCTAAAATTAATCATATCATGACCCAGGGAGCCAGTAATATTTGTATTCGATATTTCCCGAATTTCACAATTAGTGCAGACGAGATCGATAAGTGTATCAGAATTATATGAGTGATGGGTTGAATCCTGCACAACTTGCTTGAGATCCATGCACAACAGAAAATCATTTACCTTCGTAACACAACTATTTGGAATGTCAAGCATGTTTACATTGAAGTCACCCATAAGCACAATGTAATCGTAGTTTGAAAACCCTGAGATAGTTTCCGTGAGTGCATCAAGATATAGGTCAACACTAAGCCATTGGGGTCTATACGCTGTGCCCACGATCACGCGGTGGTTATTCGCCTGAAACGATACCCAAATTTGTTCTATATCCGTGCGTAAGTGCTTTATAAAACGAACTTTCAGATCCCGCTTCACGTAGAAACCAACACCACCACCTCTCCCCCCACACATATGTCGCGGTCGCGGTACATTCCGCAGACGATAGCCGGGCACAACGGGCGCACGCGCTTCCTGACCAGCCGCTATCCACGTTTCGTTAATAGCCAACCAACATCGCTCGAAGGATTGCTCAGTTGAAGTGGCAGTGGGCGGGACATATAGCGAAGAGAGTACCGATGGCCGTTGGGGCGGAAAGGTTCTCGAATGGCGACCGCGAACCGGACGACGTTCCGTGGGCAGGCCCCCTACAAGGTGGACCGACGATCTGGTCAAGGTCGCGGGAAGCCGCTGGATACGGGCACCGCAGGAGAGATCGTTGTGGAGATCCTTGGGGGAGGCCTATGCCTAGCAGTGGGCGTTGTACAGCTGAAATGATGAAGTATTATTGATTTTACAAGCTTTTATCTTGTTTTAAATGTCCATGGTTATTGTCGTTACTAGAATAAACTATGACTGGATTTAAACCATATACCTGTTTATATTTGAGACTCCGATATTTCGGCGCAGTTGCATGCGCCATGGCCATAGAAGAACTGTTTATTATTGTGGGTTGTTGTTATTGGCAGATTCCATGGCACATGCAACTGCCCCGAAAGTCTTAAATATAAATTTGTAAATGGTGTAAATCCCGTCATAGTTTATTTGAGTGAGCTTTTATTTATTACATATTAGCCCTCATATCGTCATTATCTAAACATTGTTCCTGCTTATCATTAATTAAGGTAGAAGTAACATCAGGAATCATATTTGTAAGATCTGCCAATACGATTCTAAAAAACAGAAAAGTAATACATTTTATAACTGTATTATTTTTGTCATGCACTAAAGCCTTTAGGGTATTGGGTATTTTAAGATACCGTTTGGGACCAATACATTCGCCATCCGTGCCTTTTTCCTGCACCGTCGCATCAGAATTGAACATTGAGCTACCTGTTACAATGATGTTACTACTAGACTCGGCTCTGAAATAAAAACCGGAAACAGGTACAGCCCGAGGACATAAAGAAATTCTGATCATTCTGTCTTAATAACTATTAATAATATCTTCTAATTAACTAGTAGGCAGGTAAATTGTTATACCAAAATCATATTATTTTTTTTACAATATTATAGCATGAGTGCGTGTGTACAAAATGAAACGTAGTATCTGAACTTTGCATTACTCTATGTAAGTGCCGAGCAATATTTTGGTTCCTCGATGTGACCAACTAGGTACCAAATAGGTCATGTTCTTTTTTTTTTTTAATCCACAACGGGGTAGCACTTAGCCTTCATCACACCTGATGATAAGTGGTGATAAGGCTGAAGGTGGAAGCGCACTACTCCCGGAATCCTAAATCACTGAGGAACTGGCTATCTTATCTTTAACTGCCGGAACACAATAATGCTGAAAACATCATTGTTATGGCGTCAGACTTAGATAATATGGTGGTAGCTAGCCAGGCGGGCTAAGAACAAGTCCTACCACCAACCAAACCAAATACAATATGTACCCCCACTGGTAATCGAACCCGGGACCTCTGGGTCTGAAATCCGTGGTATGAACCACTAGACCACAGAGGCGGTTCAGCACTTACATAGAGTCTAATAGAGGCGTGAAATGCGGATCCAGGATTTGATAGGAACTTAGCTTATTTCAAGTTGTAAAATTTAAAAATAATGAATGCAAACATTTTTCAGGTATAATTGTGTGTAGGTTAGGTACATACGTACTTTTTCTTATATGACTTGTCGCGAAAAGATGTATAAAAAGTAGGTAGGTACTTACCTACCTAAAAACATTGGCTTTATCTTTACCTGTTTTCTTTCGAGTCTTCTGCTGTTTCTACACTTTCTACAGTAGCGTGAAGTGGTTTGTGCCTGAAACTGAAAAAAGTAAACTATGTACTTATAATAAATTACTACTTTTACCTAAAAAGTAGTGTATTATAATTAATTAAGTACTTAGGTATTTTAGAAAAAATCTACCGATGGGACTCGAACCCACGACCTTTCGCTATCCGGGCGACTGCTCTAACCACTGAGCCACGGAGTAGTCTTGATATGCTGCCGACTGTACTCGTCGAATACTTGTCTACTTTCTACAATTTCTAGTTTCTACCAACTTCAGATTACAGCCTATTTTATTTATTTTTAATTAATGTCTGTTTGCTGTAATTACCTATACGTACCTAACCTAGGTTATGATTTACTAATAACATTATTATTAATAAAAATTATACATACCTTTGAGCAAACTCCATAATCGGCGCACGTATCTTTCTTTAAATTTATTTTTTCTTTTAATATTACTTTTATGTCCCATATTTACACAAAAAGTACTTTTTTAATAATTTACGTGCGAAGTCGTCACGGAGCGTAAGACAAGCGCAGTCCACACGTCTCAATGGAGCACTCACGACTGAGGAGCGAGGAGTGAATCAGACAGAAATACGGTGAAATAACGCATGCGACAGAGATGCAAACACCGGTGTCTGTTTAGAAAACATCGACGTAAGCGACATTATCGTTTTATATTTATTATTAATAAACTATTTCAAATTTTGAAAAACTGTCAATCACAAAACTGGAGAGCTAGCTAAGGTTTTTTTTAATAATAGTTTCAAGGCTAAAAGTTTAATAGCGGCTGACACAGCATTGAAAAACTACAAAATTAGAGGTCACTTTACGATTTTTTTCTATCGAGAAAAGTTTGAGCAATCATGTTTCTGTCAATCACATAACTGAGTACTATAGTCTACTTTCTACATTATTTTTTTGGAGCCGATAAACCTAGAAATACTATGTGAAATCTTTGCTAAAAAAATGTGTATTTGGCTTTGTACGGGCCCTTAATGTAACGCAATATTAAAGAAATTATATATTTCGAATATTATAAAAGTTGTTAAGTTATATGTACAAAAGAAAAAAACGGCAATTTCATATGTAAAGACCTATTAGTAGATTTTTTCTAATACCTAATTTTTTATTTTCTACGTCTTCTTTTTTATATCACAACGTACCTAAATTAGAATTTATTTTATAAAATGAATGAATGTATCGTTTAACGGTTTAATTACTTAAGTTTATTGTTTTTATAACATTAATCTATTCTTGAAGAAATTGACATCACTACATAGTATAAAACAAAGTCGCTTTCTCTGTCCCTATGTCCCTTTGTATGCTTAATTAAGAAATAAGGGGATTACATGTTTAACTTTATATGCTGCAGTGCAGAGTCGCAAAGATTATATTATCACACTTTAAAGTGACCAACATTGAAGTTTCGATTGATCATGCATAAAATTAAAATTGTCAGATTAAATCAGTTATAAACCTTTTCGTGATTATATTCGGAAAGCCGGTTCCTGGCTGACAAGGGTCTGCTTGAATGGTTCAAACAATTAAATACAAATTTGTTATTTTTGGCATTGTAAAGATTGTTATCTTAGGTTCTTTAAATACGAAAATCATTTGGTTATTTCTGTTACACTTGAAACCGTTTATTTATAAGGCAAATAAGTAATTTTGAGCCTTTCATTATCAGAGAGTGCTTAATACAACGTGTTAATGAATAAGCACAAAACCTCTTAAGTGGTGATTGTGCTCATGAATATGAACGACTTTTACACAAACAAACTTTTACAAATTGTCAATACTTACTCGACCAGGGTGCCTACCATCAACTTTAAGACAGCGATTCAAAAATAGCGCGATGCAGAATAGGTTCCTAAAATGAATTGCTTTCTTTCGTACTCTGACCTTCTAAAAACTGGATCGCAAATGAATTGTTAAATGTTAATGACCGAACGATGTGTGTCCTTTTTCTTCTACCCGTCTCTTTCACTCGATTCTGTCATGCCCGGAGAGTGAGAGGGACGGGTATAACCTGCAGGTGACATGTTAAATCGACCGGGTTATAAGTCAAATAAGAGTTCCTGACAGCTTAGCGGCTGTGAACTGTCATTGATCGATCACTGAATCGCTGTCATTGATATTAAGCTGTCGTGGTACGAATAAGCGAAGCAGATCAGTTTAGGTTCCTAAACAAAACCGTAATAAGAGTTGATGGTAAGCACCCTGGGTGCCTACCATCAACTTTAAGACAGCGATTCAAAAATAGCGCGATGCAGAATAGGTTCCTAAAATGAATTGCTTTCTTTCGTACATTGACCTTCTAAAAACTGGATCGCAAATGAATTGCTAATTGTGAATGACCGAACGATTTGTCTCCTTATTTCTTCTACCCTTCTCTTTCACTCGATTCTGTCATACCCGGAGAGTGAGAGGGACGGGTATAACCTGCTGGTGTCATGTTAGCTTGGCCGAGTTATAAGTCAAATAAGAGTATGTGACAGCTTAGCGGCTGTGAAATGTCATTGAATGATCACTGAATCGCTGTCATTGATATTAAGCTGTCGTGGTACGAATAAGCGAAGCAGATCAGTTTATGTTCCAAAACAAAACCGCAATAAGAGTTGATGGTAGGCACCCTGTACCCCTAGTGTAAGTTTTTATGTCAAGCAAACGCAAACTATTTCGATTCCGTATTTATGTCAATTTGTATGAAAATTATAGAAGCGCGCTACTCGCCGCTAGAGGCGCTGATACAGTTTTCATACAAATTGACATAAATACGGAATCGAAATAGTTTGCGTTTGCTTGACATAAAAACTTACACTACGGGCAAATGTATGGAACAGCAGATTTTTTTGTCGAGTTGCAGAGTCTATTGGCCCCATAATAAAAGTTGTTCATATTCAGGCGATACTCGGAAAAAATATGCTGAAGCGAGATAGCAATGAGAAAACAACGCGTGCGGGAGCGAGACCGATTTTGTAGATAGGCAAAAAAACACAAAATCACTTCGTATTAAAAAACTACAGCGATTTAAAAAAAATGCTTCTATACGATCCTCAATATTATTAGTGTCCACTTATTAAACCAATTTCCAATAGTATAAGTAACCCCATTTAAGAATAATCTTCACTTTTCGTATTTTTTAGAGTTCTTTTCGAAAATAAAAAGTGTCGATGCAAAATCATAAAATCGTGTTTTTGAAACTATACGATTCTAGATAAAGGTATGAAAAAATATATATCTTATTACCAGATTTTTAACAACTGTGACCGTCCTATAGTTTTAAATCAAAAAGTCCATATTTTTCCGAGTAGCGCCTTCATGAGCACAATCACCACCTTAGAGGTTTTGCGCTTATTCATTAACACGTTGTAATGTCACCGGAAAATAATAAAAACCGTAAATTTATAAATTGCCTCAAAAATAATAACCACGAAATTTAAATTAAATTTCTAACCTATCACTATCACGTGTTCTACACAGGGACCGGAACCGCTTACCCTAACCCGGGTTTTTATAGGGTATTTTAAAGACTTGTTTCTACAAACCCTTTCAAATTGATAAGCATATCATCGACTTACCGTATTGACAGGGTAACCAAATTTTTCATATAAATTTAACTGGCTATGGCTTCTGAGGCCTGCAACGTTATTAGTCATTTGAAACAAAAATTATCAAAATGAAATAAAAAATCACTTAATTTTTTGGATTGGCCTATTTTTGTTAATCTACGTAGGTACTAATAGTATTTAGCCTTCTTTAACATGTGATGCAATCTCGACGCAAACTAATATTTTTTCATACAATAAAACTAGTTTTTTCTCAAAAACTGCGCATTTGTCAGTTTTTTCATATAAAAATTGTTAGAAAATTCATTATCTGTCATGAAAAAAAAACAGTTCGATAAAGCGATTTTGGTGGACTTTGGTGGCCATGCACGGTGTTTAGAAAACCCTTAAAATCGGACATCCCCCTTTTTTTCAATAATTGGAAAGAGTTAAGCTTTACAAATGCAAGAGTAGAACTCCCGTGTTTCAATTCCACTTGGTTACCGAGTAATAAATTTAAAAAAATGGGCATTTTTTAACACCGGTAAATCGAAACTTATTTGTTATTGAAAAGGTACGCCCTAGAAATTTGATTATTTGAAAAGTTCGTTTTCAATATTTTGCCGACCGAGGATCGAACCCGGGACCTCTAGAGATAGCGGCACCTTGAAAACCGTTGCGTACACCACTCGGCCACGGAAGTCGTCAAATGTCGTCAAAGTAAAAAAAAAAATCCAAGATGGCGGCAACTTTTTTGTTTGTGGGCAGATTTTGATGAAACTCGATTTTTAGTACTATTTTTACAAGAAAACTGTAACACAATGTTAAAAAAAAATATAAACCAAGATGGCGGTCAACTTTTTTGTTTGTGGGCGGATTTCGATGAAACTCGGTTTTTGGTACTATTTCGTCAAGAAAAGAGTAACGCAATGTTAAAAAAATAAAAAATCCAAGATGGCGGCCAACATTTTTGTTTATGGGTCGATTTTGATGAAACTTGATTTCTAGTACTATTTTGACAAGAAAACAACAACG
Source organism: Crambus lathoniellus (assembly GCA_949710035.1). Taxonomy (NCBI): domain Eukaryota; kingdom Metazoa; phylum Arthropoda; class Insecta; order Lepidoptera; family Crambidae; genus Crambus; species Crambus lathoniellus. Next base: position 29,043,956 of record OX453304.1, read on the forward strand.
CACTGTTAAAAATATTAAAAAATCCAAGATGGCGGCCAACTTTTTTGTTTGTGGGCTGATTTCGATGAAACTCGGTTTATAGTACTATTACTAGAAAAAAAAAAAAAAACAACCCTTGGAGTTTCTTGCCGGTTCTTCTCCAAGGCCTCCCGCTGTAGGGTTTGCGAACCGATGGCGTAGCTTCTATGACGTTCACAAGTATTGTAAATAACAATCTAAATTGAATAAACAAATTTGAATCTTGAATCTTGAATCTATTTCGTCAAGAAAAGAGTAACGCAATGTTAAAAAAAATCAAAATCCAAGATGGCGGCCAACTTTTTTGTTTGTGGGCCGATTTTGATCAAACTTGATTTCTAGTACTATTTTGACAAGAAATAATAATAATATAATAAAATAATAAAAAATCTTTATTATCTCCACACAAAAGAACAAAGAAATAAACTTAAGAGTAGGTACATTTAATTTAAATCTCTTGTGGGAGACTGGTGCCTATACTAGGAATTACCTGTATTACTGGCCACCAGGTTCCCACCTCACGGACACGAGTGTTACTTATAGGTACCTTAATTAACAATACTTTTAGACTCTAGACTATATAAATTATATGTTACTGTTACTTAATAATATTGAATTAGTTCCAAAATAATTTTAACTTATGGGTATCAACATTTTTTCAGTATAGTCATACGATAAACCTAAGAGCCACTGTTTAAGTTTTTTTTTAACGAGAAATTTAGAAAGTGGATATATATTTATTTGTTTATTAATATGGTTATACAATAGTGTGCCAAGGAAAGGAAAAAAGCGTTGGGAGAAGCTAGTTTTAAATGCTTGCGTGATGCAGACTTTACTACTTATTCTTTTAACAATGTTGGATTCTGTGTTGGACTGGTTATAAAATAATTGAGAGTGTTTTCTGAGTGCAACACAGAGGATATAGAGTTTTCTCACCGACAGAACTTCCCAAATTTTAAAAAGGTCTTCAGTAGAATGGCGATAAGGGAGAAAAGCACTAACCTTTAAGACCATCCTCTGTGCCCGCTCAATTTGAAGCATGTGTGTTTTACCAGAACCCCCCAAGCTGAGATGCAATAGCATAAAAGTGATTGACAGAGTGCGTAGTAAATAGTTTTTAGAGTTGATTTATCCATAACTTCTCTAAGTGTCCGGAAAATGTATATAAGTTTACGTACTCTTTTTACAATTTGATCAATATGCTGCCGAAATGTAAGCCAATGGTCAATTGTTATACCTAAATATTTGATTTCAAGCACCTGTTGTAAGTGAGGACAGTTACAATGATGATTATTTAAGGTATGATTTGTGTGAGCTATTAATTTAAAGGATTCAGGTGGTAAACACTTTTTTTCATTGTGAATGTGATATATTTAGTTTTATCGGTATTGAGCGAGAGTTTATTTTTACTTAACCATTGAGATACTTTATCGTAACCGTTCTGAGCATACTCAAATACTTGATGCCATGTATCACCACTATAAACCAAAGCAGTATCATCGGCAAACGCAAGTATCTTACCACTGTCGATTTTTAGCTGACACAGATCGTTGATATATACTAAAAACAGCGTAGGACCGAGGATACTGCCCTGAGGTACGCCGTGAGATACAGGTAGCTTGGAACTTACCCATTCACCAATTTTCACCTGTTGGAACCGGTTGGTGAGATAGTTTTCAAAAAGCAAGAGTGCAGTTCCTCTCACTCCCAAACGCTCCAACTTTTGCACCAGCAGGGGAATCGAGACTGTGTCAAAGGCTTTGGCAAGATCTAGAAAAATAGCTAGGCATTTCTTGCCCTTATCCATTTTAGTTACTAAATGGTCGATAAGTTCGTGTATTGCATCATCCGTGCTTCTACCTGAACGAAATCCAAACTGCGACTCAGAAAGAAGATTATTGGATTCCAGATACTGTGACAAACGTACGTTCATAAGTTTTTCTAAAATCTTTGACAGCACTGGCAGCAGCGAAATAGGCCTATAGTTGTTAACACAGTCTCGATCCCCCCCTTGTGAATTGGCTTGATTACGGAACACTTTAGCAAATCAGGAAAGCGTCCTGAAGTAAAGGCTAGGTTGCAAATATGAGTTATTGATGGGACTAAGACACCACGACAATCTTGAAGAAGCCTGGATGATATTTTATCAATACCAGATGCGCAATCACGGCGCACAAGAAAACAACAACGCACTGTTAAAAATAAAAAAATCCAAGATGGCGGCCAACTTTGTTTGTGGTCTGATTTCGATGAAACTCGGTTTTTGGTACTATTTCGTCAAGAAAAGAGTAACGCAATGTTAAAAAAAATCAAAATCCAAGATGGCGGCAAACTTTTTTGTTTGTGGGCCGATTTTGATCAAACTTGATTTCTAGTACTATTTTGACAAGAAAACAACAACGCAGTGTAAAAATATAAAATATCCAAGATGGCGGCCAACTTTTTTGTTTGTGGGCTGATTTCGATGAAACTTGGTTTTTGGTGCTATTTCGTCTAGAAAAGAGTAACGCAATGTAAAAAAAATGTAAAATCCAAGATGGCGGCCACCTTTTTTTCTTGTCGGCCAATTTTGATGAGAAAACAACAACGCACTGTTAAAAGCCAACTTTTATGTTTGTGGGCTGGGCTGATTTCGATGAAACTCGGTTTTTGGTACTATTTCGTCAAGAAAAGAGTAACGCAATGTTAAAAAAAATCAAAATCCAAGATGGCGGCCACCTTTTTTTCTTGTCGGCCGATTTTGATGAAACTCGATTTCTAGTACTCTTTTGACAAGAAAGAAAGAAAGAAAGAAAGAAAAAGGTTTTATTTTAGAATCACACGACACTAAAAAATACAGTAAGTAGGTAACACCAACAATAGGAATAAACAACAGTTTCAAAGATAAAATTAGTGTCGTGTGATGCCAAAAATGCGCTCAACTCAGTATAAGCAGCAGGCGGGGCCTGCTGCACTGATATTCTGTTGACCGCATTATGTGACATCACTTATAACAAATATAAAAAAAAAAACATAAAAAATCACTTGCACAACACAATCCCAATTTAAAAAAAAAGAGAGAAAAAAAAGCAAAGATAACTCTGCACGTGCCTGGCGCGTTTTTGGCGCTAGTTACAGTGCATTTTTTTGTTCTAATGTTATAGAAAAGATTAGTATTCGATTTTTACCGCGCGCAGACTTATCTGAGGAGCACTCTACTTATACATCTTACAAACTAGTAGGTAACACATAAACATGGCAGAACGGTCCAATACTCCTTCGCCTTAAATGAAGTGACAAGTAAAATAATAAAAAAGAAAAAAAGAAACAAGTGCTTTGCTTCGTGATCATAGATATTCGTGATAAGCTAATCTGTGATCTGTGGCTCCGTCCGTGAGAAAAAAAAAAAAAAAAAAAAGTGAAATGAGTGAAATGAAAACAAGAAACAAGCTAACAATAATAAAATATTTTCCTATGTCTAAGATCTATAAAATATAACTTAAAATTATAATTTTGTGCAACAAAAGTTCAACAAAAACAATAAAATAACTAGTTTTGTACTTAAATTGTGCACAAAATGCCAACCCCGATGCACAGCATGCAATACACATGGGTAAGTAGGTACCATAGAATACCAGAACCCCTTACCAATCAGACTTTTGTGTTTCTAATAGATAGTCTTTTAGGACTTTACTAAAATTGCTGCGTGTTTTTAGCGTGCGAACTCGGGGAGGCAAATTGTTCCAACATTTCGAGGCGGAGTATTTAAACGACCCACGGAAAGCCGCTGTCCTGTGCCTGGGAGTTTGGATCAAGTACACAGCTGCTCTAGTGGGGTATGGATTCCTATCCTTAGCCCAGGCTAACTTACAATACAAGTACTCTGGTGACTCCGTGTGTATGATGTCGAACAACAAGGTAGCAAAGTGAAGCGTTCTCCGAGAGTTCATTTTGAGCAGATTACAGTTATTTAAGAAAGGCGTCACATGCGCTCTAGGTGGTATAGAAAAACAAAAACGTGCACACGCATTCTGAACGCGTTGCACTTGCCGCTCAGTTCTTGACAGTAAACAAGAGCCAAACACCGTATCTGCGTAATTTAATTTTGAAAGAACTAAAGACTCGCATAGCCTGATTCTCATATCTTCAGAGAGAAAAGGGCGATACTTGTAAATCAATTTAAGCCGGTAAAAGCAGTTCCGTATAGCTTCTTGAGTGTGCTTTTCAAAGCGAAGATTGGACTCAAAGATTACCCCTAAATTGCGAGCCACTGTGACCATCTCAATAGGCTGGTTATTAATTGATATAGCAGGCATACTCTCACGAATAGTACATACTTGTTTGGCTGACCCAAGAATCATGAACTTTGTCTTGCTTGGATTCAATACCAGGCCGTTAATGCTGGACCATTTGGATAGTTGCTTCAGATCACAATTTATCCTCTCCACTGCTATAGATGTCTCTTTGGGATGACAACTAAGATACAGTTGGACATCATCGGCATAAAGGTGGTATTGACAATGTTTAATGCTTTCAGTTATGTCCGCTGTGAACAAAATAAAGAGGATAGGGCCCAAAATTGAACCCTGTGGTACACCACTAGCCAAGGCTTTACACTCGGAATGAGTAACCAAGCCATTGTCTCCTCTCACCTCAACAATCTGTGAGCGGTTCAGTAAATAGTTGTGGAACCAGCGAACTGTAAGAGGATCAAAACCGTAGTAAGTGAGCTTTGAGAGGAGGAGCGGTACATCCAAACAATCAAAAGCACGCGAGTAATCGAGGAGTACAAGTAGAGTACCCATACCCCTATCCTGAGCAGTAAGGATATTATCCACCACATCAAGAAGCGCTGTAGATGTGCTGCGTTTCTGTCTGAAACCGGATTGTACCAGGGGAAGCAAGGAGTTAGATTCCAAATATTTACCCATTTGTTTGCACACTGCCCTCTCAATGATTTTGGAGAGACATGAAAGGATACTTATTGGCCGCAGATCGCCAACACCAACTGGATTCGGTTTCTTCGGGATGGGCTTAATTAGAGCAGTTTTCCAACAATCGGAAAACTCTGCACAGGTTAATGATCTGTTCACAATAGCAGTGATAGCACCAAGAGACTGTGGTAGAGTCATGACCAACATATGCAAGGATATGCCATCTGTACCCACCGCATCTGAATGCAAGCTACGAATTATGTCAGCCACCATACTTTCCGAAACTGGAGAAAGAGAAAAAGTTGAGGTGCCATGCCTGTGGTGCTCATAAAAAGTCAGCTGTGATATACTAGTAGGTGGAGTAGGGGGCACTTTTAGGAAACTGTCATTTATGGTGTCAGGATCTAGACCAGGTATTGAAATATTTTTTTTATCATTTATCACCACATTTTGCTTTAAACTTTTCCAAAGCCTTTTTGGGTTGTTGATGTTTTTATTAATATTTTGTTCAAAATAACATTTTTTTTCATTCACTAAGGCTTGGGCAACTATAGATTTCATTTCCTTATAATATATCTTATGAGAATCCAATCCTGTCTTTTTCCATTTTGCATGTGCCTTATCCCTAATACTCATCATTTCTTTCACAGTGTCTGTGAGCCATGGGTAGTTATGTGACTTAATTCTAACCGTTTTGAGAGGCGCATGAAGATTGAAAAGTTGTAATATAAGAGAGTTGAAGGCAGCAACCATTGAAGTCAAGTCAGGTAATTTCGCTATGCAATTCCAGTCAACACATCCCAAATCCTTCTCAAACAGTTCAGGAATAATATCTTTGTACGGCCTATAGGTGATGTAATGGGGAGCAAGTTTTTCTTTCTTAATGTTAACTTCCACACAAACAACAGCGTGTTTTCCCAGCTCAGGTATATGTAAAACATTACGATTCCTAACTCTTGCATCGGTACAAATAAGATCAATTAGTGTTGCGCTGTGATCTGTGAAGTGCGTTGGGGAATCAACTATTTGATGTAAACTCACAGAATCCAGAAAATCTTGCATTAATTTAGACTTACTATCAGAGCTGTCTGACATGTCAACATTAAAGTCTCCCAAGAGAATAGTATAATTATGATCAGCCACTGCACAGACCGATTGGGACAAAGCATCTAAAAAAATGTTCATATCCATCCACGGTGGCCTATAAGCTGTCCCTATTGCAACCCTACAGGAGTTTACTTTAAAGCTTAACCACATCTGCTCCACACCAGGGGTTGCTGGAAAAGGGCAAGAGCGTGCAAAAATTCCTTTTTTAATGTAAAATCCGACTCCCCCGCCGCGTCCATGACGAATCGTATCAGGTCTGGGCAGATGTCGAAGCCTATAACCAGGCACTGTAGGGGCACGTCCCTCCTCACCCACTCTAAGCCAAGTTGTTACTCATTGATAGCTATTATATCCATTGCCTGTCTATCCATCATACACACAAATTCATCATGTCCTGTACCTAGAGATCCGGCATTGAACAAACCAATTCTAAGATGTTTGTTAGACATTTACAATGTAATAATAACAGTAAAATTGGTACTCTACAAATACAAAATGAATACACCATTTGCAAAAGTTAAATAAATAAAAGTAATGTAATGCAGCAGTTTGCACAGTTTTAGCTTGTATTTTGTCAACATTATCAAAGTTAAACAAAAAACAATAGGTTATTAGATATATGAGTATGAGGTACATAATTAAAAAAGGCACAATTGTTAAACAATTTTGTAAAACCAAAAGGCAAAGTATGTTTATAATAGCATTAAAAATAAAATGTAATTTTATATAATTTATGTAAAGTTTAGTTCTATTATGTGAAATAAAATTTAAAACAGAAGACTGTGTTATTATTTTTAACTCATAATTACAGATGTCAACAGTATCAATTATCACTGTGTATGAGAAACGAGGCGATTGAAAAGTAGTGGAGAACATACCCTGAGAAGTGTGACATGATAAGTTTGGAAAACTAACAGTGAAACAATTTAATAATATTAGCGAAATTATAAAAAGAAGTCAATCTTTCTGCGTGCCGAACACACGATCGACGTCGCTACAAGACCGAAGCTGGAATACCGGCGAACCCTCCGCCTGGCGAGCGAAAACCCGACCCCGCTTCGTCCACGCGAATCGCCACTTCAGCCGGCGACACTCCTCGCGGACCCGGTGGAAGATCTGACGGTTGTGACGGGTCAGCCGCTCGTTGAGGTAGACACGGGCGCCCTCGGCGGCACCGACGACGGAGCGGCGCACGCGCGCGGCGCGCAGCAGCTCGTCGCGCAGGTGGCGGCGCGCCAGCCTCACAACAACACGTCGCGGGCGGCCGCCCACCTCGGCCGGCGGCGCGCCCACGCGCTCCGCAAACACCACGTCGCGCTCCTCCAGCGTGACCCCGAGGCGCGCTGCCAGCACGGTCACGGTCTGCACGACGCTCACACCCTTCTCCTCCGGTAACTGTCCGATCTCTAAGTCGGCCAGCAGGGCCTCCTGGTCGCGGTCATCGAGCTCCCTCTTCAGCCCGTCAATGGAAAAACAAGAAAGAACAACAACAACAAGAAAACTACAACGCACTGTTAAAAATATAAAATATCCAAGATGGCGGCCAACTTTTTTGTTTGTGGGCTGATTTCGATGAAACTTGGTTTTTGGTACTATTTCGTCTAGAAAAGAGTAACGCAATGTTGAAAAAAAATAAAATACAAGATGGCGGCCACCTTTTTTTCTTGTCGGCCAATTTTGATGAAACTCGATTTCTAGTACTCTTTTGACAAGAAAACAACAACGCACTGTTAAAAGCCAACTTTTTTGTTTGTGGACTGGGCTGATTTCGATGAAACTCGGTTTTTGGTACTATTTCGTCAAGAAAGGAGTAACGCAATGTTAAAAAAAATCAAAGTCCAAGATGGCAGCCAACTTTTTTTCTTGTCGGCCGATTTTGATGAAACTCGATTTCTAGTACTCTTTTGACAAGAAAACAACAACGCACTGTTAAAAATATAAAAAATCCAAGTTGGCGGCCAACTTTTTTGTTTGTGGGCTGGGCTGATTTCGATGAAACTCGGTTTTGGTACTGTTTCGTCAAGAAAAGAGTAACGCAATGTAAAAAAAAATAAAAATTCAAGATGGCAGCAAATTTTTTTGTTTGTGGGCCAATTTTGATGAAACTCGAAGTCTAGTACTATTTTGACAAGAAAACAGCAACGCAATGTTAAAAATATTAAAATATCCAAGATGGCGGCCAACTTTTTTGTTTGTAGACTGATTTCGATGAAACTCGGTTTTTTGTACTATTTCGTCAATAAATTTTTTTTTAACATTGCGTTGCTGTTTTCTTGTCAAAATAGTACCAAAAACCAAGTTTCATAAAAATCGACCCACAAACAATAAAGTTGGCCGCCATCTTGGACTTTTTTTATTTTTAAAAGTGCGTTGTTGTTTTCTTGTCAAAATAGTACTAGAAATCGAGTTTCATCAAAATCGGCCCACAAACAAAAAAGTTGGCCGCCATCTTGGATTTTTTACTATTTTTAACATTGCGTTGCTGTTTTCTTGTCAAAATAGTACTAGACTTCAAGTTTCATCAAAATCAGCCCACAAACAAAAAAGTTGGCCGCCATCTTGGACTTTTTTTATTTTTAAAAGTGCGTTGTTGTTTTCTTGTGAAAATAGTACTAGAAATTGATTTTTATCGAAATCGGCCCACAAACAAAAAAGTTGGCCGCCATCTTGGATTTTTTTATATTTTTAACATTGCGTTGCTGTTTTCTTGTCAAAATAGTACTAGAAATCGAGTTTCATTGAAATCGGCCCAAAAACAAAAAAGTTGACCGCCATCTTGGATTTTTTAATATTTTTAACATTGCGTTGCTGTTTTCTTGTTAAAATAGTACTAGACTTCGAGTTTCATCAAAATCGGCCCACAAACAAAAAAATTTGCTGCCATCTCGATTTTTTTTTTAACATTGCGTTACTCTTTTCTTGACGAAATAGTACCAAAAACCGAGTTTCATCGAAATCAGCCTACAAACAAAAAAGTTGACCGCCATCTTGGATTTTTTTATTTTTAACAGTGCGTTGTTGTTTTCTTGTCAAAATTGTACTAGAAATCGAGTTTCATCAAGATCGGCCCACAAACAAAGAAGTTGGCCGCCATCTTGGACTTTTTTTTATTTTTAAAAGTGCGTTGTTGTTTTCTTGTCAAAATAGTACTAGAAATTGAGTTTCATCAAAATCGGCCTACAAACAAAAAAGTTGGTCGCCATCTTGGATTTTTTTATATTTTTAACATTGCGTTGCTGTTTTCTTGTCAAAATAGTACTAGAAATCGAGTTTCATTGAAATCGGCAAACAAACATAAAATTTGGCTGCCATCTTGGTTTTTTATCATTTTTGACATTGCGTTGCTATTTTCCTGTCAAAATAGTACCAAAATCCGAGATTCATCAAAATCGGCCCACAAACAAAAAAGTTGGCCGCCATCTTGGATTTTTTTTATTTTTAACAGTGCGTTGTTGTTTTCTTGTCAAAATTGTACTAGAAATCGAGTTTCATCAAAATCGGCCCACAAACAAAGAAGTTGGCCGCCATCTTGGATTTTTTATTTTTTTAACATTGCGTTACTCTTTTCTTGACGAAATAGTACCAAAAACCGAGTTTCATCGAAATCAGCCCACAAACAAAAAGTTGGCCGCCATCTTGGATTTTTTTATTTTTAAAAGTGCGTTGTTGTTTTCTTTTCAAAATAATACTAAAAACCGTGTTTCATCAAAATCGGCCCCCAAAATAAAAAATCATAAAAGCTACCTCCACGTGGTGATGGCGAAGTAAGCTAAAACTTGAAGTTTTTGTCTGTGTGTCTGTCAGTTGTCCGAGCCTCTGAAATATAGCGGTTGCCGATTGGCAGTGGAAAATAGAGACCTTATTTCTATAGAAATAAGGCAGCATTTAGTTGGCATGTCGGGTGCCTCGAGGCCCCCGCCGATGCTTCACAGGTACTGCAATGAGTGAAAGTTAACATTATGACGTCACACGTGCTCAAGTGTGTTCGGGAGCTGTTTTGGCGTGTCTTCGGTTCGATTCAAATACTAATTTTTATTTTGATATAACTTTTGAATTATTGCAAAATAAATAAAAATAGTTTATTAGAAAACTTATATTAAGATCTTTTGATTAATCACAAGAAAAAAAATATTACATCCCTAATTTGAGCTTTTCTAATATGGTACTTGTACCTATTTTAGTCCACGGGACTTTACTTTATACATAACTAGCGGCCGCCCGCGGTTTCACCCGCGTGGTTCCCGTTCCCGTGGGAATATCGGGATAAAAAGTACATATAAACCTTCCTCTTGAATCACTCTATCTATTAAAAAAAATCGCATCAAAATCCGTTGCGTAGTTTCAAAGATTTAAGCATACAAAGGGACATAGGGAAAGAGAAAGCGACTTTGTTTTATACTATGTAGTGACTAGCGGCCGCCCGCGGTTTCACCCGCGTAGTACCCGTTCCCGTGGGAATATCGGGATAAAATATAGCCTATGTCACTCGGGAAGACTGTAGCTTTCTAACGGTGAAAGAATTTTCTAAATCGGTCCAGTACTTTTTGAGTTTATTCGTTACATACAAAAATACAAATCTTTCCTCCTAATAATATTAGTATAGATAGATATACCACAAAAAAAAACAAATGCGCTTTAAAAATTATTAGTATCCACAACACACAACACAACATAATTATAACCGAGACGGACGCCCACCACCCCGAGATACGGTATGCAGAATGCGCGGAAAAGAGACAGGAGACCATTGATGCGATGCAGGAGACAATAGGGTAACCCAATTATGTGGTAAGTGCTTAATTCAAAACCCTTTCGATACGGTAAGCCCATTGGAAAGAAGTTAAGTTAATTCGAAAGGGTTACCCTTTCTTGAGTCTTACACTATCGATAGGGTAACCCTATAATACGGTTACCCTTTAACAAGGTTTCCCTAATAATAAGCTTAATCAAAAACAGGGGTTTTCCGGTCCCTGGTTCTACAGGACTTCCGTAAATTTATAATTTTCCTAGGAAATTTATAAATTTGCGGTTCTTGTTATTTTTCGGTGACATACATAAATGAAAAGTTCATTATATTGAATATTGGAATCATCAGCTATATTTTTGTCCTTAATGCCTTGGGCATTATTCAGGCCACAGGCCCACAGTTCTTTCTTAAGGATGAATAAGGCGAATGGAACGTGATCCGCCGCGCAGGCTCGATGTAGAATAATGAGTGTCAAAGGCTGCAAACGCAGCTGGGACCAACGGCTTGACGTGCCTTCCAAAGCACGGAGGACTTTGACTTATTAAAGCATTTATCACGACAGACCATTTTGCGCAAGTTGCAATGCCTAAATCACAAGCTAAACGCGCTAACCATTGAGCTCATTATTGGGCCTTAAAGGACACAGCACATTACATCAACTCGGAAAGGGATCGACACCGTATCGCCTTCGCCTCGCCGTCAACCTAACGCAAGCACGTAACCAAACCGGATCAGCGTCGGTACGTTGGCTCGGCTACGGCTAGGCGACGCCGCGCTTACGGCTAGGCGACGCCGCGCTTACGGCTAGGCGACGCCGCGCTTACGGCTCGCCGCACAGTGGTTCCATATTTAAAAAAAAGAATGAGAGAAAAAAAAAGTAAAAATAAAATCAAAAAAATTAAGAAAAAATGACAAAAAAATGAGAAAAAAACATTAATAAAAAAAAATATGTTCATTTTCATTTTCAGACCACTGTGCGTAGAGCGGTAAGCTCGGGTACGGAGAGACGTGAGCGCGTGGACGACTAGCGGTAACCGCGGGGATAGCAAGTTGAGCGACCCGCAAAGCGGTTCGTGAGCTGGCCCCGAGGCGAGGCGATTACGTTACGAATCCGATTAGTGTGCTTTGCAGTAGGGGGTTTCATACAAAGAATACTGAACCGCTCGAGTTGATACGTTTACGATCCCTTTCCGAGTTGATCTATGTGCTGTGACCTTATATCGTTACTTACGTAGTTATATGACCCGCAGGCTTATCACGTAACTTGGAAAAGCCAAGCGATAGCAAAAATCGCGCAATTATTGTTCTAAAATCGCAAATTCGTACCATGGAGATTTGTGTTTGTATGTAGATTCAACTCGATTAGCGATTTTGGAGCAATTATTGCGCGACTTTAGCTATCACTTGGCTTTTGCAAGTTACGTGATAAGCCTGCCAGTGAGTGACTTTAGTTTAAGGTAAATGACCCTACAAGCAATTAACAAAGGTAGGTAATCTTTAATTACATAGTTTACTTTTATTGATCGCTTGTAGGGTCATTTACCTGAGAACCAACGTTTATCTCCGTAGTTAGTTTAATACTAAATAGCCAGTCTAAATTAGTCATAAAACACTTTTTTCCTACTGGTAATCGTTTGATGATGGCAGCGAACCTTGTACCACTTCCGGAAGGTCGTGATCATTGCACGCAACAATACGTTGTGGTGTGCACAGCAAAGTGTCACCTAAGTCAAGTAGTTAAGAGTGGTAGTTGGAAATGATGGTGTATTTTTACAACCATTGTATGTGGTATGCGCCTACGCAAAATCGTGAATGAAATAATATGAAGTGTTTCTAATCATAATAATGTTGTTAACAGTTTGGTACCTTGACGGTATAGCCTTCAAGTGAACGGGTCGTGGGTTCGAGTACCTACAGCTATGAGTAATTAGTTTCCACTTCTGGAAAATCTAAACCTGGCAGTGTTGCAACACCTTGATTTCACCTTAACTTTAACAGATACAGTGCCACAATTTTTTCTCTTCCGGTGGCCAAAATGTGAAACTAACGTATTTTTTTTAATGTCATTTTGCTGTCAAGTTGATGTCCAACCATAGCGCTGCTGGCGGCTGAAGTTCTCAAAAAAAGAAAAACGTACGTAGCGCCGCTGTCACCGGAACAGAAAAGGTTATGGCACTGTACAAACTTATCTGACTCGGTGACAGCGTCGATGTCGTTTGTGGGCTTATGGCGTAACCGTACTAGGAAACAATATGTAATAACACTTAGTTCTACTTTTGGCCACTTTGGTGACTCAGATAAGCTTGTGTCTGTCATAATTACGATTAAATTTAAATGATGCAACCTAACCTGAGCTTTGTTTCCGTTAATACAACTAATAAAAAAATACTAAAATCCTATTTGGAGAAAGGTTTTAATGGCTCACACTGTTAGCGTTGACATCCCTGGGTCTTACGATATTTCGTTCCACTACGATATATCTGTAAAATTTTTAATCAAACGCGAAAGTAAAGTATCCACACTGAAAAACTTACACTCCGCCCTTTGGTATCGTTTCAATCGTCTAAGTAGAAGTAGTCGTCCAAATAGAACATTGGAAAATATCATACAAAAAGCCAACGGTTACGAATATTATACTCATACATAATATACGTTTGGTCACTAGCAAACATTATAAAATACACAGGTAATATCTTCCAGCAATAGTTAACAGAAAACAAATGAATAGAATAATATTTTAAATCAATGTAAATGAAAAAAACATGACAATTGTTTTCAGCGTGAAATAGCAATTCAAAAATTCAATCAGATATAGTGTTTATCTAATAGCATCATATTATTACTACAGAAATATCGTCATTGTTTATGTTAAAGGTACAATAAATCAAACATAATTTCAGGAGAAACAAAAGGTACTTAGATACTTTATTTTTATTAAAATTACAGTTTAAATTCTTATTTACTTGCTTCAATATTGTAATAAATAAACAGTAATTTTATGATTGATGAAACTTGGTATAATAAAACCCATAAATCATCCAATTAATTGAACATATAAGTAAAGTGACTTTATAAGTATTAAAACTCTCAAAGTGCTATATTGTGCGTACGCTCGAAGCATTTTGGAGTATGCTTTACCAGTATGGAACCCACAGTATAATGTTTATAAGGCACGTATAGAACGCTTACAGGAGAACTTTTTAAAACACTTATGTTCTCGAGCTAAAATTCTTTAAGATTCATATCAGTATGAGGATCTGTGTAAGAAGTTCCACTTTCTCCCCTTGCACTTGCGTCGTGACATAGCTGATGTAGTCTTCCTAATGAAAATTTCATCCGGCTTAGTCAACTGCCCTGAACTTCTTTTTAAACTCACTTTTAACGTACCGCGTAGCCAACGAAGAAATAAAACTTTCCATTTTACGTTATGTAGAACTAATTATAGACAGAATAGTTTGATCCGCAGAGCAATGAAATAAGCTAACTTGATATATTTAACAATGGTATCCGAAAGGCGAGAACACTTAAGAAAATTTATTAACCCTAATAATTGTGATTAAGTTTATAGTTTTTTAGTTTGTGTTATCCTGATTGAATGTATCGTTAGTTTATTTACGCTCACTTTTGTTTATGTTGTAGCTAAGCTTTTACGTTGTTTAAATTGTAGACTATTGAAATTTAGTACGCTGATGATTTACAAAACAAAAAAAAGGTATGAGTCCGTAACTTGCAATGGTTGTATGGTTATATTGTATGACTGTTCTCTACATTTCCTGACAGTTAAATAATTCATATATGTTAGGAAAAACCTTGAATTTAACTTTTCATTATTTGAATAGAGATAATTTGACTTTAAATTCATAACTATGAAATTATTTATTCATAACTACAGATTTTACGATTAGTTAAATGAACATAACTAAGATCAATGGTTTTTGTGATAAATGAATTACTATTATCGTTTATTATTAATAGTTTTATCACAGTTTTGACAAAAATAATAAAGTTTAAAAACTAATTTGGTACTTACTTATACCTAATCGTTTGTTTTACGCTATGAAGCCCTACTCTTAATTAAACGAAAAACGAATCTTTGTTAGTCTCGCCGCTATACTCGATCCTGTCATGCCCGGAGAGTGAGAGGGAAGGGTGTAACGAACTTCAGTTTTATGTTGAATTAGAGTATTTCTGCTGGTAGAAAGTCAGTTCTGGCCACAGAATACTGGCGCTTCGCTCGCTAGTGTTACGCGGTTGGTTTTAAAAAACCTAAGAAAAATAAAAACGATAAAATATGGATTATGAAAACAAGATCGACATGGAAAATGTCGAGGGCGACCGTTTAGTTTCTTGTTAAAAGAAGGAATCTCTTAATACCATCAATGAACATAAACACGCAATTTTACCGCAATTTCTTCCGGGAAATACAAGTTAAACAATGACACAAATAAGGAAAATTCCAATACTTAATTATATTTTGGTTTGTCGGAATTATTGGCATTTTTGTATCTCATTATTTGGTATGTAATGTCTGCAATTGTATATGGAACTAGCCTTTCGCCCGCGGCTTCGCCCTCATGAACTACACGAGCGACGACGCCGAACGTTACCACGCGGAAATATGATATTTTTCCGTTATAAAAAGTTGCATATTATCCAACCAACTCCCAAACTATCCCCATACCAAAGATACTGATTAAGCTTTCAATTGCTTATGCCGCCGATCGTTGTGGACCGATTTAAATACCTATAAGAAAACTTTAAAGTCTTGCAGCTAAGATAAGAATGAGGTTGAGGACTTACAGGGTGCAGGGTGGTCCTGATCTTCGCGGAAATGGTCACCTTCAACACTTCACTGTATCGAAAGAGTTTTGGTATATCTTGGAGCGTGCGCGCACAATGATAATAATGCATATGATGCCCGTTCGATAGTTATTGCAGGACTGGCGACGTCACCGATTATCGAGTGACGTATCGATTGCGTTTCACAAGACAGTTGGAGGGGAAAGGGTTATAGGATTAATCTAAGCTGCAACATTTCCCCCCACTTGAAATCGATAGATTTCACATGATATATTCCCGAACGCAACCCAGAGCGCTCCAACGTTTGCCTCTGGAGATGCATGTGAGATGTGACGCGTGAGATGTGCATACAAATTTGTAACTAAATAATTGTTATTAAAATGCTAGCTTAAGTTAGATAATAAGGTTTTGAGTTTTATTAAGTTAGTTAGTATCTGTTTTTAATAAGAGTTTATATATAATATTATTTGTTTTAGATAAGATAGTAGAGATAAGGTTTGGAAAATTTATTTAGATTAATGGTCCATAGGTAATGGACAAACCTTGACCACAGGTCGAACCAATATGCCTTTGTGGGTTTTGACGGTGACAACCCTGACAGTTTGGTCTTGACCTGGGTGAACTTTTATAATTTTTCCAAGCCTCCACTCGTTAGGTGCTAAGTTAGGTTCCATGATGGTAACAATGTCACCCACAGCTAGCGCACGACTTTTATCTTGTGACCACTTTGCTCTTTGTTGGAGAGTATGAAGATAATCTCTTTGCCACCTACGCCAAAAGCTCTGAGATAACTTTTGCAACAATTGCCAACGCGATCGCGGGTGCATATCATCGTCCAGATGTGGTTCTGGCACCGCTACCAAAGGACGACCCACAAGAAAATGGCCAGCTGTGAGAACATCCACCTCGTTAGGATCCGAAGATAATGTACAAATAGGCCTGGAATTTAACATCGCTTCGACCTTAGTTAATATGGTATAGAATTCCTCAAAGGTGAGTATTTGAGATCCTACAACACGCTTAAGATGGTATTTGGTGGATTTGATACCACTTTCAAAAATACCTCCGAAATGAGGGGCGGAAGGTGGGTTCAGTTTCCAAGTTATGTTTCGCGAAGCTAACTTATCGGAAATGCTTGACTGTTCGTCAGTTAATAATTTACTAACTTCACAGAGATAACGTTTTGCGCCTATGAAGTTCGTTCCGCAGTCTGTGACAATCTGTTCGCACAGTCCTCGGCGAGCAACGAAACGGTCAAGTGCTGCTATAAAGGCTTCTGTAGATAGCTCTGATACGAGTTCAAGATGAACTGCTTTTACTGAGAAACATACAAAAAGACATATGTAGACCTTGTGACTTTTTGCGTTACGACGTTTGCTTTCCTTAACGAAAAAAGGTCCTCCAAAATCAATGCCAACCGTTTTGAAGCATTGACCTTCAGCTAATCGACTTTTAGGTAGATCACCCATAATAGGTTGACTCCTAGAAGGATTGAATTTAAAACAAGTTATGCATTTAGATAAACGGGAACGAATTAAGTTACGAATACCTAGGATCCAAAATTTACGTTGAGTTAAAGATTGTAGTGTACGAGGACCGCAATGAAGAAATCTAATGTGAAAGCTATCTATTATCATTTCAGATAAAAAAGATTTTTTGGGCAATAATAAAGGATGTTTTATTTCATTGGGTAGGTTCGCGTTGCGCAGACGTCCCCCCACTCGCAATAATCCAGATGAGTCAACAAACGGATTTAATTTCTGTAGATGTTTTGGCAAAGGTTTTTGTTTACATAAAGATTTAATTTCTTTTTCAAAGTATATAGATTGTACGTAACGTACAAGATAATTGAGAGAGTTTTCAAGTTCCTCTGAGGTTAAAAAACATAGTTTTCTTTGATTTAGAGGTTGTTTTAGATTAGATGTAAAACGTAAACACCAAGCTAAGATTCGTTGTAGTTTCGTCAAAGATGAGGTACGTTCGATGAGTGCCGGTATAAGATTATTTGCGTCGACCTCGTGAGTGACATGAGATACTGAGATAGCTTTAAGCTCTGGCAAGGGCTCCGAAGGAGACTGAGGGACGCTATTTGGCCACTCAGACACACCTTGACGGAGCCACTTAGGCCCAGTCCACCAGGCTTCACACACCGCTAGCTGTGAGCATGTGAGACCTCGACTGCATAGATCTGCGGGATTATCTTGAGTAGATACGTGCCGCCATAGATTTGGAGGTAAAGATTCGGTACTTTTTACTACACGATGAGCGACAAAAGTTTTTAGATTATGTGGGGCGGTATTTATCCAGGATAAGACGGTTGAACTGTCGGTAAATACAATGATCTGATCTATATTAAGATTTTTATTAAGAAGTGATTGCATGTGAGCCATAAGACGGGCTAATAACACAGCGCCGCACAGTTCTATTTTATTAACGGTTAAAGGCTTCAAGGGAGCGACTTTCGATTTCGCGATAAGTAACGATATTTTAACTTCGCCACTATTTGATACCGTCCGGATATAAATACAGCAACCGTAAGCTTTAGTCGAGCCGTCACAAAACCCAATAAGTTGAGTTTGCACAGTGTCTAAAGGAATAATAAAACGTGGGATATTAATGTATTTTAGATTTTGGAGCTCTAAGATAAACTCATTCCATTCATGAGCTATAGTCTCAGGAACTAACTCATCCCAGGATAATTGATAACGCCAAAGATTCTGAAGGATCAGTTTCGCCAAAAGAACAAACGGTGCTAACCACCCTACAGGGTCAAAGATACGAGCAATGTTGCTTAGGATACAGCGTTTTGTATATTTTGTTTCGATTTGATATATGTTATAAGTGAAATAATCACCACTTGGGTCCCATTGGACTCCTAAAATCTTTAACATGAGTTTATTACTTTCGGTTGAAAAGCATTTAGGTTTTTGACAGTGACTAGCTGGTAGGCTTTCTAAAAAGGTTGAACTGTTACTGCTCCACTTGCGGAGTTCGAACTGGCCGCAATTTAATAATTTAATAAGTTCATCTTTTAATCTTAACGCGTTTTCCACCGACGACGCTCCGCCGTGTATATCATCCATGTACGTATTATTCAAAAGGCAGTCTGCCGCACGCGGGTACTGTGCACCATGGTCACCAGCCAGCTGATGCAGAGTCCGTATAGCCAGGTACGGTGAGCTACTCACTCCATAGCTGACGGTTTTCAATTCATACACGTCAACCTGCTCCGATGGAGATTCACGCCAGAGAACGTGCTGATAAACTCGCTCTTCAGGTAAGATATTAATTTGTCTGTACATCTTCGAAATGTCACAGGTAAAAACAATTTCGTGTAAACGAAAGTTAGTAATGATATCTATTACGTCCGATTGGAGCTTGGGCCCAGGGTACACTAGATCATTTAAAGATAAGCCGTTTGATGACTTGCTACTTGCATCGAATACGACGCGAAGCTTTGTGGTATCGCTGTCGGGGCGGATAACACAATGATGAGGAATAATATACTTGCTATTTCGATTAGCAGTATCTACTAATTTCATATGGCCAAGGCCATGATATTCATTCATAAAGTTAGAATATTGAACCGAAAGTTGCGCGTCCCTGTTCAACTTGCGCTCAATGTTAAATAAACGAGATAATGATTTGTTAAAAGAATCACCTAAAACGCCGTGAGGTTCTTTTAAAAGCAAAGGAACAACATATCGACCGTTCTCCTCTCGGTACATGCGGGTACTGTAAATACGCTCACATTCAAGATCATCAGGATTCGAGATACGGGTACGAGGGGGCTCCTCGACTTCCCAAAACTGCTTGACCACTTCATCAAGGGTATGAGTGGAAGCTATAAAACTAGAAGTAACATTCGGGGGGGTGTAACCGGAAAGATTAACAGGGCCCGTGATCACCCATCCGAACACACTATGCAAGGCAGCAGGTAAATCAGGACGTGGATGAACGCGTTGACCGTCATAAATTTTATGGAATAATTCTGCCCCGAGTAGCATGTCAATATTTGAAGGTTTATCGAAATCGGAATCTGCGAGCACTAAATGTTTAAATTGGTCACAAACCCAAGCAGGTATTATTGTGGTAGGCATTTGAGATGTTATACTATCTAAGATAATAGGTGAGATATTAAACTTCAGGTCGTCACAATCGCGAGGTTGTATAGTACATTGAGTTGTACCACGTATTTGTCGAACCGTATTCTCGCCAAGCCCCGCTACAGTAAGATTACAGCGACGGTAAGGTAACCCGAGTTTATTAACGCTGGCTGACGTGATAAAACAGTCTTGCGAGCCGCTGTCTATAAGCGCGCGCAAATATTGCTTTTGACCAAATGCATCGCACACGCATACTATTGCAGTGCCCAGTAGAACAATCGCCGTCTCGCGTCGACCGTATTCACCGCTATGAGTCACATTCGCACTCGTGGAGGTTTGAGCTACAGCGGTAATACGTTCATTACGCGGCGGGCCCGACGTTACAGGAGCAGCCTCGCTCAAATGAAGCAATGTATGGTGACGCGCGCCGCAAGTTTGACAAGCCATTTTTGATAAACAGTTCATTATCGAGTGGTTTGAACGTAAACAATTAAAGCATAGATTTTTCAGTTTAACAATTTCCATACGTTTCGAAAGATTGTAAGATAAAAAAGTAGGACATTTATAAATATTATGTTCTAAGCTACAGATCAAACAATTAATTGCTTTAGCATTCGAATTAACCGCTTGCGATGCTACAAAAGATTGTGGTTGATTAGGGTTCATTAAATCATTTTGGTATTGATAAGATGCTGGAGATAATTGTGAGACTACAAAAGATCGTTTTTGATTTGAGGTAAATTGGTTTTGTTTTTGGTTTTGAGGGTAGTTCATTATATTTTGATTTTTATAAGATTGCGCTCGATTTTGTGGTAAATTATTTCGATAAGAATTAGATCGTGTAGGAGGTAAATTTGCGTTAATTGACCGAGACGAGTTAAGATTCGATAAGTTGCTTGTTTCTAAAATTTTTACATAACTTTGTAAAAAGTCAATGAGATCTTGTAAAACTGGGACTTTATCTTGGTTTTGTATCTCAAAACGCTTTCTCGTGTCTTCGTCCAACGAGCGCGATGCCCAGTGAAATAACATGAAATCTTTTAAGTTTTCGACACTTAAGTTATTTAATGCGTTATATGACTCATACAATACATTTGTAAACGTTTGTAATTCATGATAATTTGACGATTTTATAGATGGATAATTACAAATTTTATCAAGATAAGTTACAGCCAAAATTCGTTTATTGTGAAATCTTTCTACCAAAGCGTTAAATACGGTTTGATAATTATCTGATGTTAAGGGTACTCCCTTTGCAATTCCCAAGGCCGAGCCAGACAGACATGAGATAAGATAATGAAACTTTTCGATTTCTCTTATTGATTTGTTCTCATGAATTAAAGTCACGAATGTATCATAAAAGGTCTGCCAATTTTCTACATTGCTATCAAATTTTGGTAAATCGATCTTTGGTAACCGAGCGTGACTTTGATCAAGGGGCTGTTCACATCTGGACGATTCGCTTAATTTAGCCGATTTTTTATTTTGCAAAGAAGATTCTACCTGCAAAACTTCGTAATACAGTTCATCAAATGCATCTAATTTCGCCGTGTTAATTTGAGCATCGGGTTTTATTGATAGTTCTAATGAACTGATTTCTTGATCGACTTCATGGAAATCCGCCCTTACTGATTCTATACGCGAAAAACGCGTGCGAAATTTGGAGATTTTGCTACCATCATTTTCCACCTGTTGCGAAATATCAAATAATATTTGCATGGAACGATATAAATATTCTCGTCGAGAATTAAGCACTTTTAATTTCGCTTCACTCATATTTAGTTTTTATTGTTATGTTTTATAAGATTAATGTTAAGTATTCTATAAGATTATGATTAAATATATAAAAGATTAATACATAAATACTTATTTTTTATTGGAGAATATGCTTTTTATTAAATTAAGATTTAGAAGATTAAGATTAAGTTAATATTGTTTGATTTAAATACAATCCGTATGCACACCGCAACACGATAATCGTATAGGCACAAGATGGCCGCGTAAGCAATTGGAATTAGGATAAGATTTCATTTATAATCAGAGTTTTCTCATGAAATTGAACCTGTTATTAATTGATTTGGACTACCAAAGGTTGGAATCCGTGCTCGAAATGGACCAGAAATATGATTAAGCTTTCAATTGCTTATGCCGCCGATCGTTGTGGACCGATTTAAATACCTATAAGAAAACTTTAAAGTCTTGCAGCTAAGATAAGAATGAGGTTGAGGACTTACAGGGTGCAGGGTGGTCCTGATCTTCGCGGAAATGGTCACCTTCAACACTTCACTGTATCGAAAGAGTTTTGGTATATCTTGGAGCGTGCGCGCACAATGATAATAATGCATATGATGCCCGTTCGATAGTTATTGCAGGACTGGCGACGTCACCGATTATCGAGTGACGTATCGATTGCGTTTCACAAGACAGTTGGAGGGGAAAGGGTTATAGGATTAATCTAAGCTGCAACAGATACCATACCATCCTGAATGTGTTTTCGAACAGATTTGACTGTCACTACCTGAACCATGCAGCCATGATTCATGTAGTAACTGGATAATAAATTGTATGTATTATTATTTCGTGTGTTATTGATTAATTTATAATTTTATTATTTGATTATTGTGACATGCCATTTTATATTTAATTTATGTTTTTCTGTTTAATTGTATATTATTATGATCAATTTGGTCGAAATAAAAATGAATTTATTATTTATTATTTATTAAAGATCACGTCAGTCCGTTTTGACGTGAAATAAGGACCAACAAAAAAACTAACAAACAATATGTATAATTTATATAGTATATTAGTCTTGGTCTGTACTAATATATTAGGTATATTATAAATGTAACATCAAGTATTTATAACAGCAAAAAAAATTTCTTGCGCATGTTGAACAGATCGGAATGTGGAATAAACAAATTTTGCAATTTTAATATTAACCTCTTAATTACATTATCGATGATTAAGTATAAATACCTTTCTTCTAATACAATTTAAATTTTAAATTAAATTAAAAATATTTATAATGAAATACAATTCGAGATTATAGTGAGAGTGACGACGGTATTTGTTTTTTAAGTTTTAACAAAATTGAAATATTTCAGCTTGGTCTTTGAAAGCACCATCTGAGTCACAATATAAACAAGAAAATAATAATAACAAAAAGGCCGCCTACCAGTCAGTATGCTAATATCAAAATATCACGAACACTCGCCATGTTTTCAAATAGAACTACTTAAACCTTAAATGGATAGGCTTATCATTAAAGAGCCTTGGCGACCTTCACCGTGGCCTTGCAAAAGCAATGCAGAGGCAGTTCATTACAGGCCTAGCCACAGAATATTTACTACCAGTATTATATCTTCATTATAAAAGGGGAGCATTAAGAGAGGGTATTTGAAAATTGATCCCCTAAGGGGGTAAAAAGGGGATAATAGTTTTTGTGAAATTTTTATTTCTTCAACAGATTTTGTTAAAACTTTGTGTATAGGTTTCTCAAGTGACGTTACTGGGAACATGGAAAGGATTTTTGGCAATTTTCCCTCTAAGGGGGTAAAAATTGGGGTCCAAATTTGAATGAAAAGCTTTTGCGTTACTGACTGTCAGACAAAGTAAAGCTGAAACTACTGGGCGCAAGAAGTTGAAATTTGGCATGTGTGATTCTTGGAGAGTGAAAGGGAGCACTAAGAGAAGATATTTGGAAATTCACCCCCTAAGGGGGTAAGTTAATGGTTGAACGCTAGTTATAACACACCACCTGGAGCTTGGAGTGAACTTGGAAGAGGTTGATCGAGGGTTTTTTTATATATACACGGTGATAAGGCTGAAGGTGGAAGGTGGAGGCGCGGGGAACCGAAGACTACTCCCGGAATCCTCAATTACTGAGAAACCGGCTATCTTATCTCTAACTGCCGGAACACAATAATGCTGAAAACATCATTGTTATGGCGTCAGACTAAGATAAGATGGTGGTAGCTAGCCGGGCGGACTAAGAACAAGTCCCGCCATCAACCAAAGGAGGGGATAAGTCATGACTCGTGTTAGCAGGCAGGCAGGGAACGGCAGCGAAGAGCAGCAGCAGAACAAGGGGAATGCTACTACGGTTTCTTCCATACCAGATCTGTAAACTACTTACGACCTTGAGGCTAAATATTATACTTTTTTTTATATTTATCCTTAAGTAAGTAATTTTGTTCTTAGATTAATGCCGTTTTACTTCATCTTTCTTGAAAGGGCCACAGTATCACTACATAGTATAAAACAAAGTCGCTTTCTCTGTCCCTATGTCCCTATGTATGCTTAAATCTTTGAAACTACGCAACGGATTTTGATGCGTTTTTTTTATAGATAGAGTGATTCAAGAGGAAGGTTTATATGTACTTTTATCCCGATATTCCCACGGGAACGGGAACCACGCGGGTGAAACCGCGGGTGGCCGCTAGTTAAGTACATACAAAAACCGAAGATAATGGCCGATTGCAGTCAGCTGACAGGCTTGAGCTGGTGGACTGATAGTCTGTGGTGCCCTTAAGTATAAACATAATAACACCTTTCTTATATGAAGATGGAATACTGGTTGTATTTATTCTGTGCCGTGGCCTTGCAATACAGTGCATTATAGGCCGTGCGATCTCGGACTAGTCATTTTATTATCGCGATTGGAGCACTGTTTGCCTTTTTATTTGTTTTTTTATGTGTGGTACTTGTGTGCACTACCGTCACGTCAGTAAAGATGCATCGGTATTTGAGTGTTTTCCTTTTAAGGGTTTCGTACCAAAATGGTGAAAAAGGAAACTTTATGGTCTGTCTGTCCGTCTGTCTGTCACAGCTGGATATCTCGAGAACTACTAACGCTATTGCTACTTGAAATTTGGAATAGTTTTAGATGACGTTTGCCCAACCATTTTGCAAATAAGAGAGAAATACAAATAAATATTTTTTTTTGCAACAGGGTCTGAAAGGGTGTTTTAAATATTCGAAATGGGGCTACTAGGGCAAATGAGGGTATCATATGAAAGAGCGCTGCTAGCACATTTTCCAAGCAATTTTTTTTTCAAGTCGCATAGTTTTCGACTTTTGATGGAAAATGTAAAAAAAATACCGTTCCCCCGATTTGTTGCTCCGTTTTGACAACGGAGAAAGACTATTGTTTTATTTTCATCACGACCTGAAGAATAAGTTATATTTAATCAGTTAAATCTCTTGCACCTCTAGAGCAGCAATTTCTGGATTGCCTGTGTGGAAAAGGACAACACTGAAAGTTTTTCGCATGTGTAAGTATAACATTCACAAGAAAACAAGTTGGAATTACCAAATGAAGTGAAAACTATTATAATTGAACATTTCGTAAAACTCCTCAAATCTTTGTCCGATTACTTTCCTGAGAATGATATTGATATTGAATGAATGGGTAAATAAGTTTTTAGTAAAAAAATATTATTATTATGACAAGCTTTTTTGCTGACTGTACTTTAATATTGTATTGCCATCTAAACCAAACCTGTATACAAAATTTCAGCTCCATCGGACACTGGGAAGTGGGGCTAATTAAGCTTGCAAGATTTGTCCTCCACTAACTTACTAACTATGGCAAGTTAATAAAAAGCTTGTAAAAATCTATTAAATTATTTTTTTATTATAAAAAGACAACCAGCGATACTGACTGTCCTGGATTATGAAGCATTCGTAGAACTTTAAAGTTCATCTACATTGAAAAACACATTTGAATTTGTATATCTGAATGAGTTTTGGGTAGGTGTTAGGAGTGAATACCATAAAATAGCCAAAAAGGCTATCTTAACATTGCTTCCATTTATAGGAAAAATGTGATAGTAAAAAACCACGAGCCCTATAAGTAGCTTTCAGGCGGGATTCAAACCCGCGCCTCCGGGAATCCGGCCCGATGCTCTGACCAACTAAGCTACCGAAAGGCCTACACGACTCGTCGAATTTTGCTGTCACTTGTTACGCTGTAGGCCAGCGTTGCTTCAACAATGTGAGGAAACCCTCGCATCCGAAAGAAACATTTTTACAAATGAAGCAACGCTGGCCTACAGCGTAACAAGTGATAGCAAAATTCTACGAGTCGTGTAGGCCTTTCGGTAGCTTAGTTGGTCAGAGCATCGGGCCGGATTCCCGGAGGCGCGGGTTCGAATCCCGCCTGAAAGCTACTATAGGGCTCGTGGTTTTTTACTATCACATTTTTCCTATACTTACAAAATTGCATTGTAAATGCATAAAAATAATATAAAATCATTGCTTCCATTCCCATTTGATATGGGGTTCCATAAAATAAAAGAGTTTGGTTGGTGCTTCCGTAATCTTTAAAGTTTAGGAACCCCGCTCTAGAGAATCAAGAGATACAGTACTCTTCAATTTATCTCACTTTTTTGCTGATTTGCTTACAGCGTTATTTTGAAGGGAAATATTTAATTTGGTATGTCATTAATTCTCTTTTGTTTACAACATTATTCTTCGTTCAGAAACGAATGCCCCGTCACCATACTAAACATGTAAGCACAAAATTCCTGAACGCAAGTAAGATAAGACATGATAAACTGGCGCATCAGACAAAATTGCTTTAATAAATTGTTGAGCCAACGACCTGCCGCTTCCACCTTTACTCATAACAGCACGGGTAGTACAGTGCCACAACCTTTTCTGTTCCGGTGACAGCGGCGCTACGTAAGTTTGTCTTTTTTTATTGCAATTTACACGGCCCTGACTTCTAAGACCTTCAGCCGCCAGCATCGCTATGGTTGGACACATGAAGTTTGACTTAATACTCTGAGGTAACTGGAGCTCTCACCCTGAATAAAAAAGTGTCGCCAGCAAATTTGACATTTATGTATGTAGTGGCAGGTAGTGGCTGTCAGTTGTCTCATATGACCATACGAATTTTTTTAAAGTGTAGGTGAGACGGAAGATAGCCACTGTGTTATTTGTGGTATTCAAAAAATTTTTCGTACTGCACTCTCCAGTTACCTCAGTATTAAGTCGAGCTTCATGGTTGGACATCAACTAGACTGACAGCAGAATGACATTAAAAAAAACACGCTAGTTTCACATTTTGACCACCGGAACAGAAAAGTTTGTGGCACTGTATGATGAACTCGAAAAAGGTTTTGTCTATATCGAAACGTCAAAAATGACATTTCATCGTAGACAAACCTCTTGTTCAGCTATCAATTATAGACTTTCGAAGTAGACAAAACTCTTCTCGGCTTTGTCATGCTACGCGTGCATTTTTGTGAGACCAAAACTAATCATACTGTGTAAACAAAAGTCGAGTAAGTTAATGTATGTATAGTTAAGCTAATTCATGGTGCCACAAACATTTCTTACCCGGTAGTCACATTTGAAACTTTTTTCTTCATACTGCTCCGGTGGGACTCGAACAATAAATAGGTAAGTACTTTGTGTATTTTTGGAGAAAAAAATAAAACCTTTACCTATTGAAATTATTTTATCTGAGCTTAGTGTTAAGGCGCTACTCGGAAAAAGTATGGACTTTTCGATGTAAAACTATAGGACGGTTAGAGTTGTTATTAATCTGGTAATGAGATATTATATTTCTTCATACCTTTATCTAGAATTGTATAGTTTTAAAAACACGATTTTATGATTTTGACTCGACACTTTTTCTTTTCGAAAATACCTCAAAAAAATACGAAATATCAAGATTATTCTTAAATGGGGCTACATATACTATTGAAAATTGGTTTAGTTAGTAGACACCAATAATATTTAGGATCGTATAGAAGCATTTTTTGAAAATCGCTATAGTTTTTTAATACGAAGTGATTTTGTGTTTTTTTTGCGTAATCGGCAAAATCGGTCTCGCTCCCGCGCGCGTCATTTTCTCATTGCTATCTCGCTTTAGCATAATTTTTCCGAGGATCACCTTAACGTGAGAGAGTAGCAAAAACGCTTGAATTAAACCGTGTTTAGTAGGTTATCTGGTACCTACAACATAATATAAGATTTGTTATTATATACTTTTTTTCGTTTTAGGGCCGCAAAACAGCAAAATATGGTACCGTGTAACATCAAAACTAAAGCGAAGTAGCAACTGGGTATTCTAGTCCTGCGTTTATTATTTAAATGCCCATCCATATTTGGGCAGAATGTTAAATTTCCTATTTCATCAGCCTTCCGTACACTGTTGTACGTGACACAAAAAAAACTAAACGAAAATCTGTCGAAAGTCCTCAAAAACTGAATCCACAGTCTACACACAAAAACATTTTATTTTCCGAGAGAATATCCGGATACAATGTATCCTACTTCCTATCTCGGGTCACATACTATAATCCAAATTCATTCAGCCGAATAATATACAACCAAACAAACTGAAAAGCATTTCCATGTAACAATAATAGTTTAATTTGTAAGATAGTTATTATCAGTACCTATAATAACCTCATAAGTTCACTAACCCACCCTGTCCCAATGAGGAGGACCAGGATACATCAGTATAGTATTATATTATCTGTGATACACCAAAGGTTAACTCCGGTTAACCTTTATCCGAAGGGTTAATGGCATCGCGAAAATAGCCTCGATCTCAGATAAGTGGACTGTTAAGCCGGGTCCACATTGCTGCGGCTTTTGTGTGATTACAGCTTAATTATAGAGGGGATTCACATTGTCTTGATAATTATTATATGTTGTGTTATAATTGTCTATATTTGGATTGACGATTTTGTAATGAATACATTAGGCATTAGGATGGGTACAGTTTGTTACAATTACATCACATAAAAAATTTCAGTTCCATTACAAAATAGCACTTCCTTACGCGATAAGATCAACCTCAATTTAGAGTGCGTGTGCCTGCACACACACATTACAATAAAAAAAAAACAAGAAACTATTATAAATGAAGAATTAAAAAAATCAATAGGTATTCAAAGCTTGACGAACTGTCGATGGGACCAGTTATCGTTCATTGCGTAAAATTCTCAACGTAAAACGAATCTTTGTTTCACCTCCCTCTTGCTCTCCGGGTATGACAGAATCGAGTGAAAGCAGCGGGGCTAACGTAGTTTCGTTTTTCGTTGAATGTATGTATGAATGTGAGGGCTTCAGCTTATTTTTGACGACCAATTTGGCGCAGGGGTACGCTACCCACCTTCTGCGCCGGTGGTCTCGGGTTCGATTCCCGAACAAGACAAATATTTGTGTGCATGAACATGTCTATTTGTCTTGGTCTGGGTGTTTACTATGTATATTAAGTATGTATTTACAAACAAAAAGTATTTAAGTATATATTTAGCCGTTATCAAGTTTTCCATGATACAGTTTCTTAATGAAATTAAAATGGGCTTAGATAATTGGTGTGAATGTAAGAAGTTATTTATTTTTTATTTTATTTAATTTATTACTACCTGTTTGCAAAATTACTGCCCAATTTGTTCAGTCGTTCAAGAGTTCATAGAGTCAGTGACCTTTCCCTATGACATGATTATGCCTAAAATGATAGTTTGATCGAAAATTATTCGCGCAGACTAACTTGTCGTAAAAACTAACAAGTTACCAATAAACTTTGACGAGTTTTGATATGTAGCTCAATGACTGGTATTTCCGATCATAACTATTTATTTGATATCCATCTCTAAGTATAGTCTGTGTCTCATTACAGTCTGTCTAAGGGGCTTTCTTGAGCCAACTAGCGCCGCCAATCGATTTTATTTTATTTCTTTTGAATATGCCCCATTTCTAAAAAAAGGAATCACTGAAAGTCTTGTGAATATCGTCTAATATTAAGATAAGTTATATTGTATTTTCTAATATTATGCACACAGAAAATAATCACCTATTATGTTCAGATATAATTCGAATATTATTACATGAGTGTAGTGTATTTGAGTGTAGATAAACTATTTTTATGCCCTTTATGGGATAAGGGTGGCCCACCCTAATATTTATAATATATACGGAAT
The DNA here is from genome assembly GCA_949710035.1 of Crambus lathoniellus. Lineage (NCBI taxonomy): Eukaryota > Metazoa > Arthropoda > Insecta > Lepidoptera > Crambidae > Crambus > Crambus lathoniellus. The sequence goes on from OX453304.1 coordinate 29,073,594, forward strand.
ACCTATGTTAGTCTATCTATCTATAGGGTAGTTACCTCTAAGAAATGATTCTTTATTATTTATAATGCTAGAAAAAACCTAATACTCAATTAAATGCTTCCAATGAAAGCAAAATTGTGCGGTGAAATAACTTGTAATAAACATAAACGATGTTATTTATATGAACCAATATTTTAACTATACAAAATCTGATATCCAAAAACAATGTCATGAAATTCTCGATGTATAACTTCGAGATTCACATATGTTCTCAAGCACATTGAAATGATATATCACAGACTTAACTCTTATTTATTGTGTCATAAATTCTCAGAAAAAAACAATTTCGAAAAACACAAGCAATTGGTAGGTACCTATACAAACCCAATTGTGTAGCATAGATACTCAAGCTGTAAAAATATTAATAGAATCTCAGCTGTTTATGACTTTTTAAGCAATGTTCTATAGCTATTGTTGGCAACTTGAAGCGACGACGTATGACGCGTAGAGAGACGGCGCACGGAAGTGTCACATTCCCGGCTGATGTTTACATTAACAACATTAGGTTCAGGGCGAAATACAATAAGAGAGCTTTGTCGGGCTCGTAGAAATGAATATGTCTAATAATGAAACGTGATTTATGACTTTGTTTTAAAGTTAGGGCTCAGGCGCGAGATTATCGCGCCAGCCCGGCAGAGCTTGGTCGTATTGAGATCGAAGTGGTTGTCGTGAACTTTTGTATTTTGTTATTGTGCATTATTATATTTGTGAGTGAACTACGTTGTTTAATTGAAAGCATCTACGTATTAGTCAAGTAAAGTTATCATCGGAAGCGAGAAGCATCTCCACGCACACAATAATGGGAAATCTTAAAAGCAATAAACGAAAACGTAAGCGAGTTCGTGCAGCCTCGGTTTCTAGCGACACCAGTAGTGCCCGAACTCCGTCACCATCAAGTAGGACATCCGTATCAAGGAGGACAAAGGTATCATGTACAATGGATACTGGAACTGTGAGTACAAGTAACACTTCTTTGTGCAACATTATACCTGACTTTAACCCATTAAAGGACAACATAAATGCCTGGCTTAAAATCATTGAAAGTTACTCCCAAACTTTTAAATGGTCAGATAACATGATCCGCTATCAAGCTCTTAATAAACTAAAGGGATCCGCGAAGGTGTGGTATGATTCACTGTTGCGTACCGAAAATGAGTGGCCTTCCTGGACATGGGGTGATTGGGAAAAGAGATTAAGTTCAATTTTTCAGACTCGGCGGAATATGTTTGATCTTTTAAGAGAAATAATTGATAAGAAACCGATTGATGATCAATCACTGTACGAGTTTTTTTTCGAACAGAAATGTAAAATAGACCGTTTATCGTTAAATTTTTCGGAGCAAGACATTATTTCAATCATTCTCGGAAATATAGGTGATAATAATATAAGCGCGTCTATTGAAGCTAGTCATTTCATTTCGTGTGACAGTCTAGCTAGCTTTCTTCATGGACGTACCTACAAATCAAAGGGTTTGAAACATTTAAGCTCTAATGTTAAAAGCGTGAATCAACTATTGCCAGTAGTACCTCAGACCAGTTCATTAGCAATGCAGACAACTTCCGTGGATTCATTGAATCGCTTTGCTACTACAAAGAGCGTACTCGACGTAGGACAATCACAAAATCGGAGACCAATTAAATGTTATATTTGTGACGGTAATCATAAAAGAAGTCAGTGCGAAAAAAATATATGTGATTACTGTGGTAAGCGAGGTCATTTAGAAGCTACTTGTTATCATAAAAAAAATGCCGTTAAGACCGGTAAACAAGAAATAAAATTTGTGTCAACTTCAGACCCACGTAATAAATTTGTGAAGGAAGTATATATGGATAATTGGTGTCATAAGGCATTTGTTGATACTGGTAGTAGTTGTTCGCTAATTTCGAAATCATTGATAACTAAATGGTCTTTGCCGATCAACGTCCTCCCTTCACCAATTTTATTACAAGGTTTTCGAAAGAAAATTCTAAATACGTTACCCATAAAGTGACTATTCAACTAACAATGGATTCCGTGAGATTAACCAAAGTAGATTTTTGCGTAATCGATGATCTAGTTGATTGTGAAATACTGATTGGTAGAAATGTTACAGAGCGCCCCGATCTTATGTATTCACGAATAGGTGACTCACTTACATTCGACTATGCTGAAACTTTTACAGAGTTTTGTAATAATGTGAATGAATTTGAGTTCGATGCTGATTCACATCAAAATGAACTGATCAGTCTTTTTCGGAAATATTGCGATTGTGTTGCAACAAACATTAAAGAACTAGGTAAAGCACGTAACCATAAAATGGTTATCAATGTAACTAGTGCACAACCGGTTCAATACAGGCCTTACCGGTCCTCCCATGACGACAGAACGATTGTTCGTAAGATGGTCAATGAGTTACTACAAAATGACATTATACGTGAAAGTAATTCGCCTTACGCGAGACCCACTTTGTTAGTAAATAAAAAAAATGGCGAAAAAAGGCTTTGCATTGACTATCGTGCGTTAAATAAAATAACGATCAAGGATAAATACCCTATACCACGTATCGAAGAATTGGTGGATAGATTACAGGGGCATAAGTGCTTCACTGGCTTGGATCTTAAAAGTGGTTATTACCAAATAATGATGGATCCACAATCGGTAGAAAAGACTGCTTTTATTACTGAAGACGGTCATTACGAGTTTTTAAGACTTCCTTTCGGTTTGGCAAATGCACCGTCCTGTTTCCAACAAATGATGAATAAGGTACTCGGAAACTTGAGATTTGGTAATGTAATTCTATATTTGGATGACGTCTATTTGGTAACAGAAACAGTTGAGGAAAATTTGAAATTACTCGAAGAGGTATTAAAAATATTTCGGGAAAATGGACTGACACTTAACTTAAAAAAATGTCATTTCTTTAAAAGTGAAATCGAATTTCTTGGCTATAAAATAAAACCAAACTGTGTGATGCCGAATGAGTCTAAATTGGCGGCCGTCGAAAATTATCCCATGCCCAAAACAGTGCACCAACTTCGACAGTTTCTCGGGCTTATAAGCTATTTTCGGAAATTTATAAAAAACTGCGCCATGATTTCTGCTCCACTAACGAAACTGTTGAAGAAGGACTCTGTTTGGACATGGAATACGATCCATGAGAAGGCAATACAAGCGTTAAAACATATACTTACATCTGACAGTGTACTCACTATTTTCGACCCAAATAAAGAACACATTTTGTACACGGACGCGAGCAGAGACGGTATTGCCGGTATCCTCACGCAGGTTACAAGTGATGGTGAGAAACCTATCCATTATTATAGCAGGCAAACGACTGAGGACGAAAAAAAAAATTCATTCATTTGAATTGGAACTACTAGCAATTGTTTGTTCGCTACAAAGATTTCGGCTGTATTTGTTAGGATCTACATTCAAAATTGTAACAGACTGTAACGCCGTCAGGTATGCGTTATCAAAGAAAGAAATAATTCCTCGGATTGGCGTTGGGTTTTATCCACTCAAGAATTGTCATTTGAAACTGTACATCGCGAAGGTACACGTATGCAACATGTGGATGCGTTGAGTCGAAACCCAGCGCCAACCGGAGAAAAATCTGAATCTGAAATTTTAATGTCCATAACTGAGGCTGATTGGTTACTCTCGGTGCAGCTACAAGACTCCGAACTACAGCGTCTTAGAGAGATTTTAGAATCAGGAGAGGCCGATAACTTTAAGGATGTTTTTAAAAACTATGAATTATTAGGTGGCAAAGTTTATAGAAGGACTGCCCACGGTCGTCGTTGGATAGTGCCAAAAAATGTATCTGGCAAGTAATTAAATACAATCACGATGATTTGGGTCACTTTGGTGTTGATAAAACAGTTGAACGAATAGGGTATCAGTACTGGTTTTCCCGTATGCGTCATGTTGTAGATGTGACGAAGTTACGCGAAAGTGTAAATGAGAATATAAAAGCCAACGGTAAATCCCAGAAGCTACAATTTGATAAATCACGAACGAAGGTGCGAACTTATGCCGAAGGAGATTTAATACTTATGAAAATTCAAAGTCAGAGTAACGAAGGAAAAAGCAGAAAATTACTACCAGTTTTCAAAGGTCCCTTTCAAGTAAAAAAGATATTGGGACACGATAGATATGAGGTGACGGATGTAAGGGGCTGCGAAAGAAGCACCACGCAATATACTGGTGTCGCAGCAGCTGAAAATATGAAGCCGTGGATCCGTATAACCGAATTAGATTTTGACTAAAAGAAGAGTTTTGGTTAGTATGTTAATTATTGATGATGTTGTTTTTCCTTTCCGTGTTGGCAAGGATCTGTTGGCAAGAAAGATAAAAATAAATTGTCGTTGTCAGTAATAATAATTTCGGGTTATTTTTATTATGACGAGCCTAGATAAAATACTTAATGTAATGCTCTTAAACTACGTAATTAAATAAAAATGAGATTAATAATAGATTGACTTTCAGCACATCCTGAATCCTGGAAAACTTAAGTGAACGAAATGTCTTTAAGTTCAAGTAGTAGAATGTGTAATGTGGTTAATAATATGTTTCTGTAGGTAAATGGGCACTGATGCTTAAGTGACTAAATGTCTTTAGGCATACTTGCATTTAAGTGAGCGAAATGTCTTTAAGTGCAAGTAGTAAGATGTGCCAAATGTCAAAGCTTTCCTGGGATTAACAAAGAGCACTTAAGTGAACGAAATGTCTTTAAGTGTAACCCAACGTATGTATTCGGTTATGAGCATCTTCTTAGAATTAACTTGGTACGCTTAAGTGAACGAAATGTCTTTAAGTGCAAGTAATTCTAAGATAAATTGGTCCACTTAAGTGAACGAAACGTCTTTAAGTGTAACCCAACGTATTTATCCGGTTATCAGCGTCTTCTTAGAATTAACTTGGTACGCTTAAGTGAACGAAATGTCTTTAAGTGCAAGTAATTCTAAGATAACTTGGTCCACTTAAGTGAACGAAATGTCTTTAAGTGTAACCCAACGTATTTATCTGGTTATCAGCGTCTTCTTAGAATTAACTTGGTACGCTTAAGTGAACGAAATGTCTTTAAGTGCAAGTAATTCTAAGATAACCCGGGTTACTTAAGTGTGGCAAAGTCCCTTTGAGTGCCGGGTGGTTTAAGCTGAATAACGGATAATCTAATCGTGTGAATAATAGACAAGTCCAACCAAAAGAAAACATAATAACAGAGATCATTGTTTTATGTTACAGTATTTTATCAGACTCGTGGGGTGTCTGAGGCAGACACCGCGCAGGATGGCAGTGTTGGCAACTTGAAGCGACGACGTATGACGCGTAGAGAGACGGCGCACGGAAGTGTCACATTCCCGGCTGATGTTTACATTAACAACATTAGGTTCAGGGCGAAATACAATAAGAGAGCTTTGTCGGGCTCGTAGAAATGAATATGTCTAATAATGAAACGTGATTTATGACTTTGTTTTAAAGTTAGGGCTCAGGCGCGAGATTATCGCGCCAGCCCGGCAGAGCTTGGTCGTATTGAGATCGAAGTGGTTGTCGTGAACTTTTGTATTTTGTTATTGTGCATTATTATATTTGTGAGTGAACTACGTTGTTTAATTGAAAGCATCTACGTATTAGTCAAGTAAAGTTATCACTATTTAGTTAAAACTGCACAATAACATAGAATTGACACCATTTTATATCAATGGGAAAACGTATTCCAGTAGGTATCTACACAGCCGCAAGGTATTGCTCGTTCATCTATAGGTACATATAGGTACTGATATTATAAGGAGAAAAGATTTATTTTGTTTGTTTGTATGTTTGTACTGGATAAATTCAAAACAAATGGACTTATTATAAAAATTCTTCCACCATTAAGCTACATTCTTCCCAAGTAACATAGACTATATTTTTCCCGATATCCCCACGGGCACAGGTACGACTCGGACAAAGCCGCGAGATACCACTAGTGTAATATAATATACTATTTTTAAATCATAAAACGAAAAGTAATTAGTGAACTCAAACAAATATTGATACCAAAACTACACTTCAAAATTTACTTTAATAACGACTTGTAGCAAAGAGAGGCCCATAAATGATACTTAATTAAACATCAAAAATAATAAATAATAGTTTTCAAAATTGGTAACTTTATCGGAAATCCATGAAAATGGAATTACAAAAATAGAAACTTTCCGAGTAGTTTATTATTTTCCCTCACATTTTTCCAGGAAGCTCTCTTTTACTTTCATCCTCTCTTTGATCTAAAATTACTAAAACCACTGTGACTCAACGTAGGGTCCTAAACGAATTTATCGATCCAAGTTCCTATTTTGTACCAAAATAAGCCCCCGATGGGGGGAATACCGCCCCGCCTAATTAGAATTCTAGGTATTTTCTAGACTTCTAACGCCATCCGCGGCATTCTATGACACCGGCCCTGACAATGTGTCTCTACTTAATTTGGTACACAAAAGGAAAGCAATACAAATATAACAGTACAGTAGAAAGGAAAAGAAATATTTAACTTAAATCATTTAACCGGAAACGACTTGCGATGAGACAACTGTCATAACGCTCTCTCCAACTGCTGAACTAACTCCAAATTATGTCTTTGTGAAGTATTTGTTGGTGATTGTATGTATATGTTTAGTTTTGTATAGTGTAAATCCCCCCCTCCCCATTAATCAATAAGGTTACCTCCTGTACGGTGGTACAGTTGGCCGACACAACCTGGAGCCAGTCTACATCAGGCAGAGCGTTAGGGCAAATACTTAGGCTTTAACAAATAATATAGGAAACTCACCGAATTGCTAGCGGATAACTTACACAAACAGAGACAACACTAAAATCCTCACAGTTTAGTTTTACTACCGATTTTGGTCCGATCTTCTCTACGTCCGCCTCCGACCGACGCGCCCACACCACTCCTCGCACCTTCCGACCAAATATACTTAACACTAACTTTTAATCCTAACTAATTAATATTCGGCACCCTATTCATTTGAGATCTTACGTCTGTGCGCGCGCGCGCCCTCGCTTCGAATCCCATCTCCCGCTCGTCTTGCTCCAACCGTCTCTCATCTTGCTACCTGCCTAGTTCGTACACCCTTCGTTTTTTGGTCATAACCCAAAACTCACTGTAACCTGACACGAGCCTTGCGCAAGCCATTAATGTCAGGACAATCGTATTATTTATTATATTATTTCTAGCGATAGTTCGCTCTTCAAGACAAGAAAAGGTCACAAGTGGGTACATACTTTGTGTTGCAGATCAATTTTATAGAATAAACGTGCCAACGCTTGATAATTTATGAACCCCTTACAATATTCGAAAAGCAGGGTTCCTGTTTCAAAGAAAAGGTCTGTTAGGTATTTTATAATATTTACCTCATGGCGTTACATTCCCCCCTCTGAAAATAAGACGAGGGCATGCCTGTAGTAGTATTTTCACGATAGGACGTATGTAAATACATTAAAAGCTATATTCTTTTAATAAATTCGCAATTTGAAGATTTTTTTTTTTGTATCAAACCTTACGCAATTAATTTAACCCTTTTAATATTGTCTAAATACCTTGGAAGTTTGAATGTCTTAATCAACTTGAGCCAAATAAAATACCTATATTATCGTTACATGTGGATATTATTTGTCCTATAATTAGATACCAACTAGTCGTGTTATTTCCGGCAACAGGCTTATTTGCCTTACGCCAAATAATAATTAGGTTCATGTCCTAAAACATCGCCATGAATTGTGGTAACTCGTTGTAATACTACAACAGTATTTAAGTCTTTGTTATTTATCAAATTACTCTTTTGCAAATAGCGATTTGCTTTGCACAACATATGTATATGCCTCATTTCTATATGATACCATGTAGGTATATTTAGTCCCTAATGAATATCTCCTTGTCATTATTGCCGTACCACAAAACAAATAACAGCGCAAGCACAGCAGCCGCACTCCGTAAAACCATTCAAACAAATACCAACTCCAACACAATAAAGTAGGTCTCAGCCTGTACGGTGCCAATTACGCACGGTTATATTCACCCAGACGCTGCATTTCTTTCAATTGCATACATCCTAACCCCTTTTTTGTCTACGTTTAGGGTTGGGCTTGCAGCACAGATTACTAAACAGTTATTATGTCAAAGTGAAAATATCTTCGCTTTAAATTAGGCTAATATAAATTTAATAATAATATGATCATCATATTATCAATGCGGAAGCGTGCTCGTTGGCTTCTCATTCCTTCACACTGCAATGAGTCGAAATGATTCCCGGAATGGAGATATCCTATGGGCCGGAAAGTGACATAGGCTACATTTTATCCCGTAATGTAGCCTATGTCATATAACCTGAATTGTTCGTCTCTTAGCAATTAAAAAACACACCCATCCAGTGCACAATAATTACGTGGTTTCGACATTTTGAGTAGGTAACTATATCATTTAGTTATCTGACTTAGTAATTTTGATGCGCTCAGCGTCATGCGCACGTTGCGCACGTTGTGAGCGCTCTGGTAGAACTATCTAGGTTGAACATCACGCGGTTTATCTAACGTTCATATTCTGCAATTTCCGTAATAAATTCATCAAAACAAATATTCTCAAATAGAATTGAAGACCATCAGTTTTAAAATTTTATAACTTTCTAATTCCCAAGTTAAATGCGTAATGCATTGTGCCTTATTACTTATTCATTAGAAAGGCGTAATAACTACTTCATCACCATCACCATTACCACCACGTTAGCCGAACGACGCCCACTGCTGGTCATAACTACTTTCTTATATATACTAATACTACAAAGAGGAAAGACCCGACTGCCCGTTCGCCCGCGTCGAATAGGCTCCGAAACCACCGGACCGACCCAAGAAACTCCCCGACCATCAGAAAGCGACACGCCTCCCGAGCGACACAGGCCTCACTCCATCCCGACACTCTCACGGGAGGATTCGCTAGTGTATAATAATCTAGTGATTTCCATTTTTTTTTATGAATCTCTCTCGTACTCCCTGATTGCATTTATAGAAATAATTAATCTTCACCTCATATGATAACGACCTTCACTAAAGCTATTTGAGTTCTATTTAAAATTCCGCTTTTATACATAAATGAATCTGTAGTTTAGAACAATAGTAAAATTGCGGTAAGTGACACACAACCCAGTTAAAACCTTATCATTGATAAATAGCTAAAAACCTACTATGTCCGCCTCAGCTGTAAGTTCAGCGAGATGGATATAGATAGATAGGATTTGTAACCTGTGTTTTGTACTTATAAGATTTAAATCTTGTACATAATTACACATTCTTATAAGATTACTTGGGGTATGTTTCTTATAAGATCTTACGAGACGTGCTCCGATATTTTCTACACTCATTATTGCTTCACGTAAGTTAGTTTAATGCGTTACTTAAAATAAATTGCAAATCAAAGCCTCTTGGTTTTCACTATTCATAAATTGGTATAGTTACCCATAAGACTTATTCTTTAATTCTTAAAATAGCGTTCAATTATGGTACGATTTATACTCAGATTTAGTAATTCACTTTTTCCCTACCTACGCATTTAGAAGGATGCGTCATGGAATCTAACACATGGAACAACAGTCATGAAAACACTTTAATCATGATAAGCCACAGCATATCTTTACGTATTGGATTCTAAAAAATATGTTATGAGTCTTTAACCTGTTTCAACTGATAATTGTACAACCACTACCAATAGGATCACTCCAAACTAAATTATTAAGTTAATTCATTATTTTGATTTATCCTATTGTAAGAAATAGATTTATACGAAACGAAACATTGTTAAGGATGGGAGAGTTGCTACTATTGTAGTGCAAAGCATGCAACTTATCTGGCCTTTTGGTCCTGTTCCTGATCTACAAGAAACGTTCGTACTGCTTTATCAGCGCTGGATAACAACGTTGCTGTGTTCAGCTTTAGGCTCGACTGCAGTCAACAGCTACTCTATGACGCTGCTGGTGGTACGATGATGCTCCAGTGCCACACCGCTGTACCACACCGCCGTGCTACACCGCCGTGCCACACCGCCGTAATATGAAAATTACATACAAAAGGATATTTATTTTGAGAACTTACACCTTAATAACACACACTTAAATACTTTAGTATTTAAGTATAATATATTTATTAGCCATCGAGTCTTCATGACAAGTCTTATTCTTATAAAATTTACATAGGCCTAAAACTGTTGTGTGCTTGTAAGAAATCATTTATTTATTTATTTGTGTTAGTTTACGCTGGTAGCCCAATAACGCTAATACCCATAGCTCCTTCTTCGTTCAACCCCACACTTATCTAAATCTTTACAACTAAAAAAAGAACTATTTTTATATACTAACCTATTATTAAATATCTTTACGTTTTCCATCTTCATCATTCATTCTCAATCTTTACCATTATCAATGTTTTGAACCCGTTATGTCCAAACAAATAATTGTCTTTGTATGATCCGGACGGTTAATTATTTAGCTTTGCACAATGAACCAAACATCGTATGCCGCTATGAGGCAACCACACCAATAAATCTACTAACCTGAATTGAAACCATTTTCAGACCAACTGTTATTAGTTTGTGCAATAGATATTTCTACTTACATTTCTATCACTCCAAGGGTTGCCATAAAGTGTAAACCTAGTTATAGTCTATAATTTCCTGGCATTGTACTTTATCTAGGTTTGTCATCTCTCCAACCTAATCATATACTGCTGAAACAGCAATATTACTTATTAGCCGTTCTTCGTGGTTTTTCTCTTGTAGCACCCGCTTCCACGTAAATACTGTTACAACAGTATAGTCTATGTGTTATTTAATGTACACATATCCATATTACTGTAAGCTTCATCCGTACAACATTCCTTTGCTTGTAAGGGTAACAAACATACAAACCCCCTTTCAACCTCTCACACTTATAATATTAGCAGACTTATGCTATGTCAAGTCTGTAGTTTTAAGTCCCAACACTGTAGAAATTTTAACCACACCTTACATAAAAATAAATAATCTGTAAAACAGATGAATCGAAAAGATTGCTTAATTACCACTTAATGCCATACAGTCAAACTTTGTCTGACGAGAATCGAACTCGTGATATTATTTTATATAGCTATTTGTTGCATCAATTTATGCTTAAACAACATAACTCTAATGTGTTCTATACTGTCTTATATTTATATTTCAGTGCTTCCTGTTGATAGCAGGTACCTTTTGTTGCATATAATTTGTAAAATACATAACAACCTTTTATTGAATAATACGTATTAAATTTAATACTTAAATTTAAGACTTTCATACAAAACCCCAGCTATTGCGACCGATGAGGATTATTAATAGCAACCCAAGTGTAGTGCCTCCCTACTTCAAAGACAAGAAACGTTAAAATAAATTATAACTATACTTAACTTATTTTCCGGCACGTGACAGAGGCAGACAGAACCGCAGCTGCCATCAGCAAACCCACGACTTGTCCTCACACAGCGCGCAGCGTCCCCGAGTCATATGAAAACAGCGTGGTTGAGACATATTATTTTCCTTATTCGAAAAATATTTTTACTGTGTGTACTATCTTAATTAAACATTAATAATAATCTACTACCTAACTTATATCCTAACCTAATAGTAACTTGCATTCCTAACTAATACTTTAACTTAATCTTAGAAACGATAGTTGTTTTATCAGAGCGACGATTGAATATATTATGATTTGTTTGAGACAAAATATTTTTTTATTTCGTATCTACGGAATCGAACCCGGGACCTTCAGAGATAGTGGCACCTTGAAACCGGTGCGTACCCCACTCGGCCACGCAGGTCATCATAGTGTTATTTAGAAACTCGAAAAACCCAACCTTTTTTTTCTTTAAGGCTAAGTGATAAATGCATCCCTTTTCTATTTTTACCTAGTTTTGGAGTAACATCTGGACACCACACCAGTTTAATGGACGGCGTGGTGTGGCCTTTATAACACAAGTTCGGCATTGTTAAAGAAATCCCAAATGAGTAGAATTAAGGATGCCTTATCTATTGTTATTAAATGCCAACGTACATACCAATAATATTAGCTTTTATACTTATTCTCTTATTCCGCGTTAAGTTAGATAGGTAAGTAGTTTTTAGGACTCTTTCCACTTTCACCCCCCTCCAACTAGAGGGCCGTTGTTGTAAGTAGTTATTTCACAAATAATCAACTATTCTGTATACCTCTTTTCAAACGGACTTTTTCAAACGTTTGTCGTGACATTGCCTCCATAACCGCTTTGCAAGACATATTATACCATCCTAAATGTCATTTTAACACATTATTCGTGTCTGTTTCATTGTTTCAATATAATAATAATATAACAGATTGATTGACGACAATATTAGCTGTATATTTTAAATAATAGCCTGTCTGAGAAGTCATGAAGACACACTTCGTATTATTTAAACCAAATAATGATTATGCCCATACAGGAAGTGAATGACGTATTAATAATTTATATTACATAATCATACGATGTAACAACCTCCCATCAGAATTGGCTAGTTAAATGCTATTACCTTTTACAATTTAAAAATAAACTAACCTAACCATCGTTGATAAAACCCTTTTTCCTGATAAAGCAATTAATTAATACATAATCTTTGGACATCGTAGCAATACAATACTTTCAACAGGTATCTAAACTCTCCTATTTTTTTCCTGTTTTGCGCCTTAAATTCGTTTTGACGTTATAGGTACAATTTAACTGGTGAAATAGTTGTGATTGTAATACGCTTTAATATTTTAACTGATTTTTGACAGTTATTTAATTTAATATCTAACTTCAATTATAATTCGGATGCTTTACTAAACATTTGAGGATTTAGTTTCACAAAACCACAGACTTCGTACACATATAAACATAGCAACAACGATAATAAACCAGCTCTTTAAATAAGGGTTTGCAAGAGTCACGTGGGAATTTTCCTGCTATTGCTCTTATGCACATTTCCTGAGCAATAAAAGCTCTTTTAACCGTCGGACTATTACTCCACACAATGAGAGCATATCAAAGGGCAGATACAACGTAGGCATGTTAGGTGGACAACACTGTACCTCGTTCGGTTATATTTCTGAGACGTTTGAGAGCATAATATAAAAAAAATATTAATTCTTTGGCAAACATTTATAACATCGATAGTGTTCCATTTTAAATCTTTGTCAATTGTTAAAACAACTAATTTTGTTTCAGATATTTAGTCAATACTTGTATTCTTATATTTAATATTTAATATCATTGATGTATTAGTATTGAAATTAATGAAATCAGTAGTAATAAGTCGAACGACTTTGTTTGTCGATCCGTCGACAGACTTTGTTTTAGAGGAAATACCCAAATCAGAAAAGTATATCAGGAGTAGTTTCTTTAAGTGCGTGAAGCTGTATAATAACTCGCCAAACAAACTTAAATTGTTAAATTTAAAATTATAAAAGACAAAATTATATATAATTATGGCTAAATGAATACAATTTTTATAATACCGAACCTCAAATTAAATGGTAAATAACAATGTAATGATAATATAAATAAATAACAATAAATAAATAAATACTTTCCCAAAATCACACCAATTATCCAAGCCCGCAGTCAATTTCTAAAGAAACTGTGTCTACGTGATACGTTTTGATAACGGATAAATATATACCCAAACACTTCCCGTTTGCAAACACATACCTAACATACACATAAATCACCCAGACCAAGACAAATAGACACGCTCATGCACACAAACATCTGTCCCGTTCGGGAATCGAACCCGGGACCTCCAGCGCAGAAGGCAGGTAGTCCACCCCTGCGCCAAATCGGTCAATATAATAATAATGTAATGACCTAATGACTATGCAATAATAAAAATATGTGAAATTAATGCAGACTAATTTATTAAGACTTACTATATTTTCTTTATAATATTTTAATGTTTCATATGTGTTTGCATGCTATTTTATAGCAAAACGCGTTATACCTACTAAACTATGTAACTTAAATACCGTGTTTGGAACAAATAAAGTATATTATATTCAATTCAAATGTTTGTACGCCGTTTGTGTATGGCTGATATGTAACGTTACATAATTATTTTATCCTCAGGATCTATATATATAAAAACATGTGCTTTAAATGTTTTTAATTCTGAACGACTAAAAAAATGTTTATTTGCCCAACCAACAACAAGTTTTAGTGCTTAATTCAACAATTGGAAAAGATGAATTTCTATAGTTTTGCTTTTCATCATCATAAAACCTATATAAAACAATAACAAGTTACCCAGCCACGTGAAGCTGGCTAAAAGCTTTTCTTTTTTTATATCGACAACCATATATAATACAATAATACAATATCCGTTGCACGTGTCTTAAACGTTTGACCGCTCATCATTCCTTTTTTTTGTTACCTACTTTCTAAATTACGTTACAAAGAGCAACCTTTTTTTATACCGTATCTTAGGCTAAATGAAACAATGTTAACAATGACTGTTGTTCCAAGCAAATTCCATTTTATTTCATTCTGAATGTTTGAATGTTTAGTTATTCAATACCCTATTTTATTTATTTAGCAGTGATCGCCTCTAATGTACCCTTACGTTATGCCATTTTAATACTAAATTCCCGTTGTGCAAATAGTTTTAACACATTTATTGACGGGATTCTGGCCACGGTGCACCAAAATGTGACTCAACGTAGGGTCCTAAACGAATTTATCGATCCAAGTTCCTATTTTGTACCAAAATAAGCCCCCGATGGGGGGAATACCGCCCCGCCTAATTAGAATTCTAGGTATTTTCTAGACTTCTAACGCCATCCGCGGCATTCTATGACACCGGCCCTGACAATGTGTCTCTACTTAATTTGGTACACAAAAGGAAAGCAATACAAATATAACAGTACAGTAGAAAGGAAAAGAAATATTTAACTTAAATCATTTAACCGGAAACGACTTGCGATGAGACAACTGTCATAACGCTCTCTCCAACTGCTGAACTAACTCCAAATTATGTCTTTGTGAAGTATTTGTTGGTGATTGTATGTATATGTTTAGTTTTGTATAGTGTAAATCCCCCCCTCCCCATTAATCAATAAGGTTACCTCCTGTACGGTGGTACAGTTGGCCGACACAACCTGGAGCCAGTCTACATCAGGCAGAGCGTTAGGGCAAATACTTAGGCTTTAACAAATAATATAGGAAACTCACCGAATTGCTAGCGGATAACTTACACAAACAGAGACAACACTAAAATCCTCACAGTTTAGTTTTACTACCGATTTTGGTCCGATCTTCTCTACGTCCGCCTCCGACCGACGCGCCCACACCACTCCTCGCACCTTCCGACCAAATATACTTAACACTAACTTTTAATCCTAACTAATTAATATTCGGCACCCTATTCATTTGAGATCTTACGTCTGTGCGCGCGCGCGCCCTCGCTTCGAATCCCATCTCCCGCTCGTCTTGCTCCAACCGTCTCTCATCTTGCTACCTGCCTAGTTCGTACACCCTTCGTTTTTTGGTCATAACCCAAAACTCACTGTAACCTGACACGAGCCTTGCGCAAGCCATTAATGTCAGGACAATCGTATTATTTATTATATTATTTCTAGCGATAGTTCGCTCTTCAAGACAAGAAAAGGTCACAAGTGGGTACATACTTTGTGTTGCAGATCAATTTTATAGAATAAACGTGCCAACGCTTGATAATTTATGAACCCCTTACAATATTCGAAAAGCAGGGTTCCTGTTTCAAAGAAAAGGTCTGTTAGGTATTTTATAATATTTACCTCATGGCGTTACACCACTAAAACTAAGAAAAACATATTCAATTTCTCTAAACAGTCACAAAAAAGCCGTTGCCGTTTAATGAACTGTGTGTGTACCTATCTGTAAAATTAACTTGAAAGATACATTTCATGCTTTATAGCTCTTTGATAGACAAGAGAGATAAATTAATTATAACGTTTCAACAAACAAATTCTTTTGTAAATGAAAAAAAAGAATAGGTATTTTTGTAAATGTTAAGAGCATTTTCGTTTTTCGACTATTTAATGTGTGAACTTTGATAAATGCTCTCGATTCTTCTCAGTTATTATTGAAATCGTAATCTAAAATAAATGTAAGTAGGAAACTGAAAAAAAAACATGTCTTCGACCGGCCTAGACAGGAGGCAGTTTTTTCAAATATGTTCTTAAATTAATATTAAAAGGTTCATGAAAGTTTTCATCTTCCATGTTAGCTCGTAGACTTATTTTCAGCACATGCAATGTCCAACCAGGGACGAATTCGGTGAACCACCCCTTACTTCTTTTCGTGTGGCTGTCGTCTCACCGTTTTCTTGCAGTCCCTATCCGTTTACATAGGTATTGTAATACCCTAATTCAATACACAACCACAGAATATATAATAGTATCAACCAAATAGTAAAAGGGTCTGCGTGTGGGTGGTGCCTCGCCATTAAGAAGTAAGAAGTGGTTCACCGAATTTGTCCCTGACCATTATTTTTTATTTAATGTTATTCACGCAATGAGGTTGCGTAATATAAATTTATAAGGACAAATATCAAGATCATACAGTCATCTTAAATGCTAGAAATATACAGGAACAGTGATAAAAAAATTCACGCAATGAAATATGTTTTTCTGTCCAGAAAACCTTCCGTGTAACTTAAAGAACATGAAAAAAAAATAACCGAATTGGTCCAGCCGTTCTCAAGTAAACATTCATTTTTATTAATATAAAAGATTGATGAAGTCTTTCTCAACAACTTTTCCTCTTCTTGTGTTGTTTGTTCCTTGACAAACAACACAAGAAGAGGAAAAGTTCAATATCCCATATTGTCAAAATAAATAGTAAATGAATCATAATTTTACTAAAGGTAATTTCCCGTACTCAATAACCATGAAATTACTATGTTTTGTGATTTCCACTTACGGAACTAGAGTGTTTGCTTATGGATTTGTACAAATAGAATTTTTTTATTGTCATAGGATAAATTTAAAGTACAACATGAGTGAGAATAAGGTTTTGTGGTTTTGCAATATTATAAGGATGTTTTGACTAAAAATACATCATCAATACATAATTTCTTGTATGTTTGTTCCTTCTTTGATTTTGTTTGCAAATAAACAGTTGCTAACTCAACCTATCGTCACAGAATATATAATAGTACATATCGTGCATAGGTATAAATAAGACTACGTTCAGAAAGTAAATGTACATACATAGGTACCTTAGATTTTCACTCATAGGTATATTCTGTAAAAATGCTTTTCTTTTTAACCGACTTCTAATCAAAAATCAAAAAGGAGGAGGTTCTCTATTCGTCTGTATGTATGTTTTTTTTTTTTTTTTTTTTTTTTATGTATGTCCACCGATTACTCGAAGACGGCTGAACCGATTGAAATGGTTCAAACGTTATTACATCAGGTTGGTTTCCAAGTTGGTCCCATTTTTTGAAATTTTGAAATCGGTTCAGTAGTTTTCAGGAAATCTTGAAAATACTGTCGTTTTCGTTACCACTTTATGTGAATTTAATACGTATCTTTGGGCATAACTCCTTTGTTTATAATCCGATTTAGATGATTCTTGTTTTGTTAAAAAGGGGATACCTCAAGGTATTTTAACCGACTTCGAAAAAGGAGGTTTTGAGTTTGATCACATACCTATTTACCAGAAAACACGCCAATTGCCTGCACGATGCACTAAAAAGAGTGAAATAAAAATTATTTTTATAAAAAAATAAAACCGCCTTCTAAAAAACCACATCAAAAAAGTAAGAAATAATTCCTCACCAAATAAATAACGTAAGTACTTTGAAGTCGGGCGGGTTTTAACAAAAACAACAAAAAAAATTACAAATTTCACGCCCGACTTCAAAGTACTTACGTTATTTATTTGGTGAGGAATTATTTCTTACTTTTTTGATGTGGTTTTTTAGAAGGCGGTTTTATTTTTTTTTACTTAATAACACGTTCGCCGCGGCAGTGATTTTTCTATACTTTCCATTCCTTCGGTACAAGGCCTATACGCCTGGTAATTAAACTTCCATTGTGGCGGCACAAGGCTTATAGACCCTGTAACATTTAAAAAATAGGAGACTGGGCACCTCTGGACCAAAGGTTGAAAAATAAAAGTGCGCGGCCACTTAAGAATCTAATTCTAAATGAAAGTTATGAATATGTGCTTCATTTTTTCTTATGAGCATAACTCTCAGATGTGGATAGTTAAGAAGATAATGTTATTTTTTTTTTGTTAAAAATATTTTTTTGTTGTTTATGATATAAAATTGATAAGGTGAATGTTTACATACGCTTAAAAACAGTAAAACAATGATCTAATACAAAGAACAAAAAAATGGCAGAAGCCTGTATTATGTGAACTTGGATAAGTGAACTTATAGAAATCTTAAGGGTGCGGTCACATCTGTCTAACGCCACGTGTTAACACGCCGTATCTATATGGACGTGTTAAAAGATAAGTGTGCTTCTAGTGCATACATTTACTATGTGAAACGAACACGTGTCGTCAGACCAATGTGACCGCACCTTAAGAGTTACTTGAGTCCACATATAGACATAAAAAATGGTTATAACCATGTTTTTCTATCATTTTAACGTTTTTTTATGGAAACTCAAAATGAAACTATGAAACTGAAACTATCCATGACAGCGAAGTAAGGTTTTAAAAAAATGTAAGCACATATGACTACCTTTAAATAGAGGCTACTTCTAAAAGTGGCTGCCAGCTTTTTTTCTTGGTCCAAGCTCCATAGTTTTTTGCCCAGTCTCCTTTAAATCCTTTTCTGGCTTCATGCAAAAAAGATATTATGATTTTTTGCTTTGAATATAAATAACAATGAACTACTTGACATACAGCTGAAGGCGTTCGTTAACAGCTTGCTTAGTTTAAAAATTAAAGCTATATTTAAAATACAGGGTTTATGCACCCTGTGCCGCACTGAATAAGGGAAATCTGGTGCGTATTTTAGGGATGTGAAATAAAAACATCGAGTCTTAATTATGTTTAATATAATAAAAAAAGATAAAACAAACATGAATTAATGTTTTTCAATGAAACATGGGTAACAAAAGTTTCTTTTGCACTGAACACTTTCAGTTTAAAAAAAACACTTTGTTGTCAGCTTGGCGGCTAGTTAAAAAGGTTCGGAGTTTTCCTTATCATCCGACACAATTCCTCTTCTTAACACCTTTTACCAAATTGTGTTTGTCAAGTTTTCGTGCGGGTTCTGAAAAGATAAATCCATTTTTTTTATGTGTATGTATGTGTGTTTGTATATATTTATATCAAAAACCTGCCTACCCACGGGAAATGTAATTAGGTAAATAAAATAAATAGAAATGATGACTCACCTATCTTTGATAAATTAATCTATAATTAGATTTAATATTCACTGCATCACTGTCCTCACAAACATCGTAGACAATTTTTTGCACCTTTTGGTGGGTATTGACGCCATGTCGACGCGTGCGTTTCGTGGTGAATGCAAGCCAACACTAGCCGTGCGAAACGAGCGCGGGGTGCGGTACCATGTGCGCGGGGTACAAGGTGCTTCGACCTGGTTACGCACTGTGATGAAATTTTATTTCATCCATACGGTGCCAGGTCTAAAAACCTGGTATTAAGGTAGGTACACCATTGGACTCTATTTTAAGAATTCATCTTAGATATATATAGGTTGATATAGGTTGACTGGCAGAGAATACTTTTAGTATTAAGTCCGCCTTGTATATTACATTATGTATTTTGTACAAAAGTTTAATAAATAAATAAAATAAAATAAAATATATTCATCTCTTTCCTATACCGAACCAAGTTAAAGTTATGCCTTCCGCGTGACAAGGAAGTCTATACTTTTCTTAGTCGCACTGTAAGCGAGACGTATACAAGATGTGTAGACCTGGGTGCTTACCATCAACTCTTATTGCGGTTTTGTTTAGGACCTAAACTGAACTGCTTCGCTTATTTGTACCACGACAGCTTAATATCAATGACAGCGATTCAGTGATCGATCAATGACATTTCACAGCCGCTAAGCTGTCAGGAACTCTTATTTGACTTATAACCCGGTCGATTTAACATGGCACCTGCAGGTTATACCCGTCCCTCTCACTCTCCGGGCATGACAGAATCGAGTGAAAGAGACGGGTAGAAGAAAAAGGACACAAATCGTTCGGTCATTAACATTAAGCAATTCATTTGCGATCCAGTTTTTAGAAGGGGGTGCCTACCATCAACTTTAAGACAGCGATTCAAAAATAGCGTGATGCAGAATAGGTTCCTAAAATGAATTGCTTTCTTTCGTACTATGACCTTCTAAAAACTGGATCGCAAATGAATTGCTAAATGTGAATGACCGAACGATTTGTGTCCTTATTTCTTCTACCTGTCTTTTTCACTCGATTTTGTCATGCCCGGAGAGTGAAAGGGACGGGTATAACCTGCAGATGTCATGTTAGCTTGGCCGAGTTATAAGTCAAATAAGAGTATGTGACAGCTTAGCGGCTGTGAAATGTCATTGAATGATCCCTGAATCGCTGTCATTGATATTAAGCGGTCGTGGTACGAATAAGCGAAGCAGATCAGTTTAGGTCCTAAACAAAACCGCAATAAGAGTTGATGGTACGCACCCTGGTTTCGCACTCAACGTGATAAACAAGAATTCGTTATTTAAACTAGGATATTCTTATCTTTGTAATCTTAATTAACGTATTCACTCAATGACGTTATTTTAAATAGTTTTATGACGTTAAATAACGTCTTTGAGTTATTAAAAACCAGTAAGTAATTAATATTATTGTAAGACGAAATTTTATGTTAGGAGTCAATAGTAATATGATTCTCTTTTAAAATCAAAATGGCAGTTTTGTTAATTATCATGATACGAGTAGTATGATGATCATGATCTAGTAGGTATAGCGGGTAGTCGCTGGATGCGGGCAGCGCAGGACCGCAGTTGTGGAGATCCTTGGGGAACAGAATAATATTTGCTTAGGGGATGCCCAGCAGTGGGCGTCGTACGGCTGAAATGATGTAGATGATAATGAGTAGGTAAATAGTAGTATCAAGAAAACAAAGATATTGATTTTTGTTAAGAGCCAGCCCTCAGATGCCCAATTTTTTGGGGCTCAATTGAGCCATCTCACAGTCGAGAGGTTAAGTTCAAAGAAGACATATAGTAGGTATAGGTATTATTATAAATTATTTATATTTCTTTCATTGACAGTTTTATTACTGAAAATTAAGCATAAGAAAAATTTACCCGTCTCACAACTATATCCGGTGGGACTCGAACCCACGACCTTCCACGCGGATATAGATGAAATAAAATTATTTTAACTTTTTTGCATTCACAATGCAATTGTTATTATTGAAAAATATTGAAAATGGTATTATAAAAAGCCGACCCGTCTCACAACACAACTAGCTAAAGTGTGACGGAACACATACTGTGGCCCTACCATGAGTTGATGCAAACTGTTTACGTTACCGTAAACTATCGTTTTGTCTCTTTCACTCGCACTGACTGTAAGCAGTATATCCGATAGTTTACGGTAACGTAAAAAGTTTGCATCAACTCATGGTAGGGCCACTGGCCTTTTAAGACTCACCATACCCTATTTTAATCTAATATAAAAACTTCGTAACAACAAAAACTACAGAGTAGAGGCGGACTTGAAATAATAATGAGATGAATGATTATTATGTAGGTAACTGATATTATTTAATTATCTCGTTTTTTTTAATTTTACTTTTTTGCCTTCACAATGCAATTTTTTTTAAATACTTCATTTTCAATTTTTCAATCTCGTTTTTAGAGTGCAATAAAAAATACACCAAAATATAACGAACCTTATTCCCCGAATAAAAGGTTGATAAAACCTTTATCTGCCCGCATTTATTTGTAACAAGCGGTTCCTCGCGGTTTCACCGGCGTGGTACCCGTTCCCGTGGGAATATCGGGATAAAATATAACCTATGTCCCTCATGTAGAATGTAACTTTCTAATGGTCAAAGAATTTTAGAAATCGGTCCAGTAGTTTCGGAGCCTATTCGATGCAAACAAACAAACAATCAAATCTTTCCTCTTTATAATATTAGTATAGACTAGTTGTGCTCCGCAGTATCACCTGTGTTAATTTAAATAAAAGGAAAAACCTACAAAAAAAAATATTTTTTCCAGTTAACATTTTTCATTAATGCATGTAATGCTCCGTTTCAACAGAAACGACCAACAGGTCGTAGCGTGATATTATATAGCCTACTAGCTTTCCGCCCGCGGCTTCGCCCGCGTGGACTACATTATCGGCGTTATCCCGCGGGAATGTGATATTTATCCGGGATAAAAAGTAGCCTATGTTCCTCTCCAGGCTAGAAAGTATCTTTGTCCCAAATTTCAGGCAAATCCGTTGAGCCGTTTTGGCGTGATTGAGTAACAATAACAGTAACATACAAACATCTAAACATCCATACATCTAAACTTTCACATTTATAGTAGGATAGCCTTGATTGAAAATGACTTTTTCAAATCGGTCTAGTAGTTTCTGAGATTAGCGCGTTCAAACAAACAAACACTTCAGCTTTAAAGTATAGATTGGTTGTAAAGTAATCGTCACATAAAGTTTGACAGTTTCAGAATCAGAACGAACGCTGAACGCTCTGCTCTACTCAAGGTCATGTGAAACGTAATGCGTTGTCTATTGTACCTTGTAAAGAAAAAGAGTTCACGAATAGACTCCAAAACTACTGGACCGATTTAGAAAATTTTTGACCATTAGAAAGCTACGTTCTGCCCGAGTGACATAGGCTATATTTTATCCCGATATCCCTACGGGAACAGGTACCACGCGGGTAAAACCGCGAGGATCCACTAGTTGTAAATAAAATAAAAACCGTCTCGAAGAACTTAGTTTGGACTCTTAGTAAGTACGATTGTAGAAAATTAATTATATATTTTATATTTATTGCTGTTTGTGTACCTAGGGCAGCTGAAAATGTGGATGAACTATCAATACCTAATACTTACTTACATTGTGCTATATTAATATAGATTGGTTGCAAACTAATCGTCACATAAAGTTTGACAGTTTCAGAATCAGAACGAACGCTGAACGCTCTGCTCTACTCAAGGTCATGTGAAACGTAATGCGTTGTCTATTGTACCTTGTAAAGAAAAAGAGTTCACGGTCAATAATCTGCGTTGTCATTCAACGCATTGTTTTACAAGTGTTTTTTTTTTCCTTTTCCTTGGAGTAACTACTTTTTGTAACATTTGGATAGAGTCTCAGCTTATGAACAACGTTTTTTTATTCCTTTGAATCCAAGTTTTTTGATATTAAATATTAAACAATAATAATATAGTTATTTTAAGGCGCTACTCGGAAAAATATGGACTTTTTGATTTAAAACTATAGGAAGGTTACAGTTGTTACAAATCTGGTAATAAGATATATATTTCTTCATACTTTTATCTAGATTCGTATAGTTTCAAAAACACTATTTTATGATTTTGCCTCGACACTTTTTCTTTTCGAAAAGACCTCTAAAAAATACGAAAAGTCAAGATTATTCTTATATGGGGTTACTTACAATATTGCAAACTGGTTTAATTAGTGGACACCAATAATATTGAGGATCGTATAGAAGCATTTTTTTAATAATCGCTGTAGTTTTTTAATACGAAGTGATTTTGTGTTTTTTTGTCTAATCTGCAAAATCGGTCTCGCTCCCGCGCGCGTCGTTTTCTCATTGCTATCTCGCTGCAGCACATTTTTTCCGAGTATCGCCTTAAGCGCTGACGACGTCGCGACGCGCGTAATAAATACGCGTGGTCTACGCGTTTTCATCGCGTTTTGGCAGATTTTACACGTTTTTTGTCGCAAATGAAACGCGCTGTAAGCGCGCGTTTGTATCGATACAGACACGATACAAACGAGCTTAATCTTCGTTTACGCGCGATGTCATCGCGATTGCGCTATTCAAACGCGATACAGACGCGATACAAACGCGATAGAGACGCGATACAATCGCGCGCTTACAGCGCGTCCTGGTTGCGTTTGTAAAACGTGGCGATTGTATCGATACAAACGCAAGGATCGTGTGTCAGATTATAACTATATTGCCGGCTTCCTTGCGTTCGCTGAGCGTTCTGTTAGACGGGACCTAACGGAGGTCTTTTTAAAAAAAGGAATTATTTTTAGAACACAGTTTATTGTTTGATTTAGAATTTTAGACACAAGTTTCGCGTGAGGTGGCTGCGCTGCGACTGACTAGCCAAGGCAGGGCGCTCGCGGATGCGAGCCCAGATTGTCTGGTCAGCAGCGTCTAGCAGCTCCTCAGCAATATGCTATACAATTACCATATATAACAGCCCCTGGGTTAAGAGGAAACTTACCGTTAAATGTAAGTTTCCGTGATTATTCCGTTCTTAGACGAGGAGCGGATATTGTAACGGTATTTTCATTGGTTTCCTCTGGGGGTGTGGTAACTGTATGCTTATTGCTTTGACATTTGTAAAGCTTATATTTAATACAAAAATACAGAACGAGACTTACGACTATAGTTATGGATACAATATTAAAGATAGAGAATCCCATATGGTTTTGAAGTGTTGGAACTTCCAGAACTAAGTCTTGGGAAATCTGGTCAGTGACAGTTTTAAAATCACTAATACTATCTAAATTTATACTTCTTATTTTAGAAATTGGAATCTTAGGGCTAATCTCGGTGAGCCGGTGGAAATTACAACAACTATCATTTATGATGTTGAAATCTGTTATAACATTTGGAACGTGTAATTTCGGATAGTTCTTTGTTACAAACTTAATGTTCTTATAGAAGGCTACACATTGCAGAGGAATATTAAGTACACCTGTACCGGATATTACTATTTCAGATACAACATTGTCACATTCGATGGATAATTTAGCGGGTTTGGATTGGACAAATATCCATTTATTATCATTTAGCCTATGCCAAATATCCACTTCTCCAATAATAAATTTATAAGGACATGTTTCAGGAAGAGAGGTAAGAGCTTTGGTAATGATTTCTATTTCACAGGAAGGGCTGGATAGTACCGCATAGACGTCTGTAATTTCACAAAGGTAAGTTTCAGTAAGTATGTTTTTACAATTTTTCAGGTCTTTAAGGTAAGTATAGAATGATTTATCCTTAGACAGGGCTAAGAATTGTTCGGAAGGAACAATCATAGCGAAGGAGTTTAATTTATCGTTGGTGTGTGGAGTTGGCAAAGGTATGTTTTTATACAAATTATATTGTTGTAAACTAACTAAAGGTAATTTGACAATGAACATTAATTTGTTATTCAAATAATAGCATGTTAAATCAGCTGTGTTAATTAATACATGAATATTGCTTATATCTAGACTAACTGGAAAATCCTTATATATCCGGTAATATTTTTAAATTGCCAACAAGATCTTTATACATTTGGCTTGGAGTTAAAATAGATGGATGTAGTGTATTACTTTTTACAAATAAAATAGAATTCAGAAGATCTTCAATTTTAAAAGACATGGTAAGCAGATTAGCTTCTAACACATTTAGAATATTATTTATCTTAACCTTAAAACTAATTATATTTACAGCATCCGATACATTTTTCACAGAAAGAGACAAACTTTCAATTACATCTGTTAGTTTTGCCTCATTAGTGTTTAATTCGTGAATAGATCGGTTTATATTGGAAATAGCAGATTGGGATACCATGATAGTTTTCTTAAGTGAGGCCATTAACTTTTCATCATTCCTTTGCAAGGCTTGAATAGCGTTTTCATAATTTTGAGCATCATCCTCATCCAAAGTGCCAAATATATGTTTGAATGCTACTCCTATTCCTCCAAACCATGCTCGTTTGGAGATGCTATTTGACATAATATGAGAGATGGAGTTAAAATCACGCGAAATATCTGAATATAGAGCTTCTAAAGGTTGTAGTAGGTTTTGGCATTGATTTATGTCTATTTCATCATTTGAACGACATTGGGACCGAATGATGTTGAATACATCGTGGATATTTTCCATATGATATTCGAGTGGAGACACGTCGACTGGAATAACAATATGGAATTCATCATTTATAATTTTAACCATTTATACCAGGACTTTTGTGGATCTTAGTCACATAACTGTCTTCGCCTCTTGCCAGACAAATTCTGTAAATGGATATGTGTATAAGTATATTAAAATAAGACGAGTAAAATAAAATGATTGTTGTATATAGAGTTGTAAATAAAATTGTAAACCTATTCTTAACTTATTAGTTGCGTAAATTGAAATGTGTTAATCACTTCCATGGGCAGGCTTCACTTCATCATAATGATGTTTGACGTGGCGTCTATTTATTAGGAGAGACAATGTATTATTCCTATGGATTTTGACTATTTTATAAGGACCTTTCCATATGGGTGAAAGTGCTTTACGAAGCCTGACATGGTTTTTCAAGTACACGTAGTCTCCTACTTTATATTGAGTAGGGCGTGAATGTCTATCATAATATCCTTTAGAACGCTCCTTTGAAGCGTTGATATTCTCCAAGGCTTTTCCGCGAGAAATTTTGAGACGGTGTTGAAGCATCTTAATATATTCGGGATATGTAACGTCGGTGCGTTGATCGAAGACAGAGTCAGGAATATAAGGTTTATGGCCGAAGAGGAGTTCGTATGGCGTGAATTTCGTGGTAGTGTGTACATTACTGTTATATGTTAACATAGCCGTATACACATATTTGTGCCAGTCGGTTTGATTCTCATTTACGTAAGACTTTAGGTACTCCTTCAGGGTGGAGTGACTACGTTCCAAAGCACCTTGAGTTTGTGGGTGGTAAGGTGAGGACCACGTTTGTTTGATCTTTAGAAATTCACAGGTGCGCTTGAAAAGGTCTGCGGTAAAGTTTGTGCCCTGGTCAGTCAATATAGATTTCGGAATTCCGAACAGCGATATGAAGTGGACTAGGCATTCACAGGTTTCTTCAGATGTGGCATTAGCTATGGGATATGCAATGGAAAATTTTGTCAGGTCATCTTGGAGGGTTAAAATGAATTTCAATTTAAGGAGACCAGCTTCGGGTAAAGGACCAACGAGATCGAGACTGATCCTTTCAAAAGGACGGGTAGAGGTTGTTGTTATTTGCATAGGAGATCGGTTTATTTTCCTAAGGGCTTTGTTAGACTGGCAGAGTTTACAATTTTTTACGTAATTTTCGATATCTGTTCTCATGGCTTTCCAATAGTATCTCTCTTTTATTCTATTGAACATTCTTTGGGAGCCCAGATGACCTGCTATAGGAATATCGTGATTTTCCTTGAGAATTATCGCGATTTCGGTAGGCACAGGATAAATAATGGTATTATGATGCACATTCACTGTTATGTTTGTATTATTGAATAGATACGTGAGCATACCATAGATTTTAATGAAAGAATGTTGTTCGAAGAGATTCTTGAAGTCTGGTATAGCAATTTCACTGATGTCGCCAGTGAGTAAAATATCGTCTCGAGCCGCTTTAAGAGTTTTAAATATTTCAGGGTATGAGCTTGCGTCAAAATAGTAAACTTTCGTGAATAAGAGATAATAGGTTTTTCCTTTTATTTCTATTTTCTTGAAAGAGTGAAGTTCTCTTTCAGAGTCGAGTATGTCGGAAGAGTCTTCGAGTTCGGAGAGGATATCTTGGAGGTAAGGGTTTGAATCATCTAAATCGATAGATACAGGGAGAAGGATTGTTTTACAGCTGCTCTTAAGGAGGGATTCGTTATGCTCCTGTATGTGAGTACTAAAGGTCTCATCTTTTTTGGCGAAACATTTGAGGAATGTGTTATAGTCTTTGTTTAGGTTCGAGGTTTCTCTTGATGTTTCAGGTGTTTGAGGAGGAGATTGAGGACTAGGAGCTTCCGGAGGTGGTGAGGTAGTAAGAGGATTTGGTTGTCTATTTTCAGGGCTGTATGCGGATAGTGAGATATCATTTAATTTAATTTTAATTTTAATTTTATTTATTGTGACAACAACAAAATTATTAAAATCATCACCCTCTAGAAGAGGAATGGAAGGTAAATTACTATTTGATCCAAGGAGACTGGATCGGATATCAAGATCATCTAGAGTTATTGGGCTGAATGGCGAAGAGGTTTCGGGGTTAGTCACAGGATTTTGATTTTCAGGGACATCTGGTGCTGGTGGGCTATTTTCCACAGGTTCCACAGGATCTAGCTGTGGAGGTAAGTTCTCGTCATGGGATGCAGTATGATTGGGACTATCCGATTGAGGTAAGACAGGGTTAACAGGGTATCGTGATAGGGCATCAGCGTTACTATTTATCTTTCCTTTCTTGTATTCGATTTCATAGTCAAACTCTTCGAGTTTGAGTCTCCATCTAATGAGTTTAGAGCCGGGGTCTTTATGGTTGAATAGCCATTTAAGAGGTCGATGGTCAGTAACTATTGTGAATCGGTGACCATATAAGTATGGTCTAAAGGTTTTCGTGCCAAAGAGAATGGCAAGACATTCTTTTTCAGTTGTACTATAGTTACATTCGGCTTTGTTCAAGGTCCGAGATGCATATGCGATTGGCTTGTCATTTCCTATCATACCTTGGGAAAGAATAGCGGATATAGCGAAATTTGAAGCGTCACAAGTTAACAAAAAAGGTTTGGTAAAGTCAGGGTAAATTAAAAGAGGTGCGGATATTAGGCGATTTTTTAATTGTTCAAAAGCTAGTTGATGTTCATTTTGCCAATTGAATTGAACATCCTTCTTTAAGAGATTAGTTAAGGGTTTGGCTATTTTTGACAAATCGGGTATAAAACGGCGGTAGTAGGATACTAGACCCAAAAAGGATTTTATATCTTTTGGACATTTAGGACGAGGGAAATCCTTGACAGCTCTGATTTTTTCGGGGTTAGGTCTCACACCTTGATCAGTTATAGTGTGTCCAAGGTATGACACTTCTTTTCGAAGGAATTCACACTTGTCGGGCTGAAGTTTTAGGTTAAAGTGTCTGAGTCTGTCAAAGACGTTAGAAAGGGATTTTATGTGGCTGTCGAGATCATAGGAGTAGATAACAATGTCATCTAAGTACACATAGCACTGCAGGCCTTGTAACCCGGATAGAACAGAGTTCATTAGCCTTTGAAAGCAGGCAGGAGCATTTTTGAGGCCGAAGGGCATGCGAGTGAATTCGAAATGTCCTTGAGGGACAGAGAAGGCAGTTTTAGGTGCATCACGATCAGACATTTTTATTTGGTGGAAACCGGAAGTGAGGTCAAGAGTGCTAAAATATTTGCTTTTTCCTAATTGGTCCAGAATTTCACTTATGTTGGGTATAGGGTAGGAATCACCTATTGTGATATCATTCAGTTTGCGGTAGTCGATGACGACTCTCCATTTACGTTGACCGGAAGCATCTGATTTTTTTGGGACAATCCATATGGGAGAAGACCAAGGGGATGTCGAAGGTTTGATGATCCCATCATCGAGCATTTTGTCAATTTGTTTTTGGACTTCTTGTTTGTGAACCTCAGGGAATCGATATGTCTTTGTATTGATTGGTTCAGAAGAAGTGGTAGGGATTTCGTGTTGAATAGCGTCAGTATGTGTTAATTTGTCATTCGGAAGATAAAAGATGTCGGAAAAGTCTGAACACAGGTTGTGAAGAGCGTCGATTTCTTCGGTGTTTAAATGGGAAACTCGTAAAAGGTCAATAACTTGGTTAGTTCGGTCTAAAATGTTTGTCGAATCATTACCGGGACGGGGCATATGAAAGATTTGGTGGTTATTATTTTCTTTAAGAGGTGATAATTTTAATTTCAGATCGGAGTTTACTATCAAGGGTGATTCAGAGGTGTTTACTACGGTTATGTTAATCCTGGAATTAGGCTTGACTTTAACTATACAGTTTGCTATTAATAATGATTTGATGGGATGTTGATCTACAACAAGGCCTTCTTTAACTTCTGGATTTTGGACTGAACATTCAATTATTGTTTCGGATCGGGGTGCAATCGTATAAACGGGATCTGTAAATTTAAGGGGAAGCTTGATATTTTCTATTATTAATTGGTCATTTGTAAAATCAATTTTGCTAAGGGATTTTGATAGGAAGTCATTTCCGATAATCCCGTCATATGGGAATTTCAGATGACCTACGAGATGGAACTGGTGGTTCAGGGTTTGGAAACTTACTGGGATAGTACCCATTGATACCATGGGGTTAGCGTCATTACCGAGTCCGGTAAAAGTTACGTATTCGTCCCAGGTGATTTTAGGCATTTTTTCTATTGAGCATTCTTTTAATATGCTTATAGCTGCACCGGTATCGACGAGAAATGACAGAGGCTCTTTAGAAACTGAGGTTTGGACTTCGATAAAAGGTAAGTGTTTTTTCGATGGGTTAGTAGTAATGTTATGAATTTTAATATTGTTCTCTTTTATATTTTCAGGTATGGAGCTGGAAGCAGTGATTCGGCTTCTGTCAGGAATACGGGATTCTGTTTTAGGAGTTGGAGTGCTTATAGGTTCTGGTTTGGTAAGTATTTTTTGAGGATTTGATTTGTTGCCACTATGAAATTGGGGCTGGTTACCCTGTTTGTTAGTGGAATGATTTGGAATAGTAGTATTGCCACTATGAATTTGGGGCTGGTTACCCTGTTTGTTAGTGCAATGATTTGGAATTATAGTATTGCCACTATGAATTTGGGGCTGGTTACCCTGTTTGTTAGTGCAATGATTTGGAATAGTAGTATTGCCACTATGAATTTGGGGCTGGTTACCCTGTTTGTTAGTGCAATGATTTGGAATTATAGTATTGCCACTATGAATTTGGGGCTGGTTACCCTGTTTGTTAGTGCAATGATTTGGAATAGTAGTATTGCCACTATGAATTTGGGGCTGGTTACCCTGTTTGTTAGTGCAATGATTTGGAATTATAGTATTGCCACTATGAATTTGGGGCTGGTTACCCTGTTTGTTAGTGCAATGATTTGGAATTATAGTATTGCCACTATGAATTTGGGGCTGGTTACCCTGTTTGTTAGTGCAATGATTTGGAATAGTAGTATTGCCACTATGAATTTGGGGCTGGTTACCCTGTTTGTTAGTGCAATGATTTGGAATAGTAGTATTGCCACTATGAATTTGGGGCTGGTTACCCTGTTTGTTAGTGGTATAGAATTGATTTGGAATGGTATTGGTTGCGGTGCCGGTTTTGTTGATTAATTTTCCCGTACGGCACTGGGCGGGAAATCTGGCGAGTTTAAATTATCGTATTGATAATTTTCGAAATTGTTGTTGCTAGTGTTGTTTTCCTCTAATGTGGAAATTGTATGAATTGGTCGGCGTGGTTGACCTTGAGAGGTATTAGGAGCAGGACGGTTAGCCGGATAAAATCTAGGTTGGGGTTGGCCATAACGTTGGTTGTTATACTCACGTTTTCGACACACATCTATAGTATGACCAGGGATTTTACAATATCTACATATTACAGGAGAGGAGCCAAGTGGGGCTGCTGACGACATGTTATTGTTGTTAAAGGGCCTATTCATTAATTGAGGGAAAGATCGATTTGTGAATTGGCGGGGGCGCCCTTGATTTTGGGAAAATGACGGAGCATTACGACGTGTGGCTAATAATATTTTCTCTTCAGAAACTGCAAAGTTAATGGCCTCATTTAAGGTCTCTGGATCCCGGCATCTTACAAAGGTAGATAAGCTGGGGTTCAAACCTATCATAAATGTATGTAGGGCAAGATCTTGCATCGCAGCGACACGGCCAGCCAGTTCGCCTTTTTTCTTGGTTGGGATTGATATATTAATTTCTGTTAGTAATTTCGAAAGGCACGACTCGATCCGGAGTGCGAACTGGTTGACTGTTTCGTTTGGCAATTGTTTACAATTTTGGAGATCAGAAAGGAGCGCAGCATAATGTTTGCGCTCGCCGAATTGGGATTTTAAAAAGTTTTCTAGTTGCTCCCAACTTTCGAACTCTTTTATAGAGCAAGCACTTTCCGCACGGCCTTCTAACTGGCTCAATATGTATTTGAGTAAAATATCTTGCTGCGAACTAGAGGCAAGACTAATTGCGTGTTTGCAATTATTCGTGAACGCAGTGAGCCTTTCGCGGCTCCCATCGTATTTATTTATAAATTTTATCAAAACATTTAAGTCTATTTGCGACATGATGATAGTGCAAGGGATAGGCGATTTACTGCGTGTTACTGCTTGACTAGGCTCCTCTTTTGTAAGCTGATCTTTAGTCATTGAAAGATTAGAATTCGGCACCCGTACAATAACAAATTAATCAGTTCGGAATACTAGTTCGTAACAAAATAAATTTATAGTTTCTTAAAACTAACACAAGAATCGATTAACAACGGGATAAAGTCTGAGTATGGAACAAAGCTTCACTCACAGTAACAATGTTGCGAGTCCGGCGACGGCGACAGGAAGCGGTGACTGCATTCTTGTGCGATAAGAATTATGAAGTCTATGAATACGGCGAACAGTTTTGGGAATTGATTTAATCACGAACACACTTTGATTAAATGAATCGACGTTCACTTTTCACTCTTAAACACAAAACACGAAACACACGGGGAATATTTTCTATGAACTTTCTTGTGTTTTCAGGAAATTATGAAGTTTCCTTCTTCAGGTAATACAGGAACAGCGAAAATTCTTTCTTTTCAGGATGTGGCGAGTTTTTCTTTTATTTTCAGGATACAGCGGAATGATTTTCTTCTAAGGATACAGTGATTTTCTTATATTTCAGGATACAGCGGGATGATTTTCTTCTAAGGATACAGCGGTTTTCTTTTATTTCAGGATACAGCGAGAAGATTTTCTTCTAAGGATACGGAGATTTTCTTTTATGTCAGGATACAGCGGGATGATTTTCTTTTGTGAGTCACGGCACAGCACGGAATAGAACTGATACTTCGCGAAAGAGGCGAAACCGGGGATATTTTATCCCTTTTACGCTGCCACCAATGTTAGACGGGACCTAACGGAGGTCTTTTTAAAAAAAGGAATTATTTTTAGAACACAGTTTATTGTTTGATTTAGAATTTTAGACACAAGTTTCGCGTGAGGTGGCTGCGCTGCGACTGACTAGCCAAGGCAGGGCGCTCGCGGATGCGAGCCCAGATTGTCTGGTCAGCAGCGTCTAGCAGCTCCTCAGCAATATGCTATACAATTACCATATATAACAGTTCGACTTGCGTTTGTATCGATCATCACAAAAAACATCGTGTGTAAAGAAAGGCCCTTACTTATATTTTTTTAATCTTCTTTTTACCCCCAATTTTTCCAAAAATCCTCTCTTATTGCTCCCCTACACTCTCCAAAGAATATACCTATATGCCAAATTTCAGCGTCTTGCGCTCAATAGTTTCGGCTGTGCGTTGTCTGTCAGTCAGTCAGTACCTTATGCCCGAATACTCGTACGCTACTTATCTTTGGGAGGAGCGTCTCAAACATCGCCCTGTCACTTTAAATGTCAAACGTATGAAAGAGATGCCATGATGTTTGAGACGCTCCCAATGCTCCCAAAGATGATTTGCGTTCGAGAATTCGGGCGTAAGTAACGCAAAAGTATAATGTATGGATTGGAAGCGACGGACTAAAAGTTTAACATTTTTAAAGTAACAAACACAAACAAACTTCAGTTTTATTATATGTATTAATAAAGACAGGTATTATTCACAGTATACCTGATGGATGTCTTTCCTTAAGCAAGTCATATATAAAGTTTTGATCACTTGTTTTTGTTAAGGTTTACCTAAAATTTATCATAGTAATGGTAAACAAAACCCGCGTAAGTATACCTTTTTATTCATTCATAACCTTGTTTATTCATTTGTTATTCATGGGTCCTGTGACGTCTCCGATGACTACGTTTCACCGAACGAATTTCCTTAAACGGGGCTTTCCGGACGTATAATCCAACATAATAATAATATTAAACTCAATAAATTACTCATTTTCATATTAAAACCGCATAAAGTATTTCAGTGGTTATACTGTTGAAAGTTCGTAAAATAACGAAAGGGATAAAAATTTACAACTATTCATTTCATGGTTTTAGCATTTTATCACATCCTATTCATTTGTTTAGTATATGAGTGAACTTATGAATAACATTCGATCTTCAAACATAGTTTGACCGTATTGTCAATCTAGACGAGTCTAGTCTACAAACATTAAACTATTTTGAAGTTAAATAAAGTAGTCTACGATCTTATTTTATATTTAGGTAGGGATGTTACATATTTGTAATTGATAATGTAAATTATATAATATCTGGAGGGTTCTGTTTATAACTGTATTGAAATGGTTGGTGGTAGGACATGTTTTAAGTCTGCCTTGCTAGGTACCACCA
Organism: Crambus lathoniellus; assembly: GCA_949710035.1. Taxonomy (NCBI): domain Eukaryota; kingdom Metazoa; phylum Arthropoda; class Insecta; order Lepidoptera; family Crambidae; genus Crambus; species Crambus lathoniellus. The sequence goes on from OX453304.1 coordinate 29,108,073, forward strand.
TCTTATTTAATAAGTCTGATGCCATAACTATGTTTTCAGCACTGTTGTGGACCAGCAGTAAGAGATAAGATAGCCAGTTTCGCAGTGCTTGAGGATTCCGGGAGTAGTGCTCTTCCACCTTCACCCTTATGTTCACAGGTGTGATAAAGGCTTGCTACGTAGTCCAGGGATGTTGCGAATATTCGCATCGGCATCCGCATATGCGGAACATCCGCATCGATTTAGAGATCCGCATCCGCATCCGCCTCCGCATAAATCGATGCGGAGCTGATGCGGATGCGAATGTGTAGCAGGTCGCTACAAGAACGAAAGAGGCGGGCCCGGCGAGTGGCGCGTGTCGCCTACTTTTCATTAAATTTAATGCTCCAATATTTAAATTTAATTACTAAAGTCAATAATTAGTAATAGTAATTCATCACACTACTTTATAAGTAAATAAAGAAAGGATAATTATTACTTTTTTATTTTTTTACCCACTCTTTAGTTTTTATGTACAGATCCGCATCCGCATCCGCATCCGCGGATGTCAAAAAATCTGCATCCACAACATCCCTACTACGTACATCTATATTAATATTATAAAGAGGAAAAATTTGATTGTTTGTTTGTTTGTTTGCATCGAATAGTCTCCGAAACTACTGGACCGATTTAGAATTTTTTTTTACCATTAGAAAGCTACATTCTTCCCGAGTGACATTGGCTATATTTTATCCCGATATCCCTACGGGAACGGGTACCACGCGGGTGAAACCGCGAGGATCCGCTAGTATATTATAAAGAGCAAAAATTTGATTGTTTGTTTGTTTGTTTGCATCGAATAGACTCCAAAACTACTGGACCGATTTAGAAAATTTTTGACCATTAGAAAGCTACATTCTGCCTTAGTGACATAGGCTATATTTTATCCCGATATCCCTACGGGAACAGGTACCACGCGGGTAAAACCGCGAGGATCCGCTAGTTGTAAATAAAATAAAAACCATCTCGAAGAACTTAGTTTGGACTCTTAGTTAGTACGATTGTAGAAAATTAATTATAAATTTTATATTTATTGCTGTTTGTGTACCTAGGGCAGCTGAAAATGTGGATGAACTATCAATACCTAATACTTACTTACATTGTGCTATGATTGTGAATTTTAGACTTACATTTTATGTGTTTGTTTACACGTGTGTCTCGACAGAAGTATAAATAAAAATGAAAATCTTTTTTCAACACGTGCTTGTTTATCTTCACATGAAGCAGCTAATTAAAATCCGGTAAATTATATTACAAGTGCACTTCTTAGATCACGAGTAATACTCATTTTAAATAAAATTAATCATTGTTTGAATAACCACTTAAACTACTAACTCTACACTAACTCTATAAATACAATCATTTTATAATCAATTTTCAATGGAACTGGAGGTTTTGTACTACAGGATGAATCAAAGTCAAAGTGAAAAATTCTTTATTCAAATAGATTTGCAAAATGAAATACTTTTGAATCATCCAACATTTTTTTCCTACCACCCGTTAAGGACATCTTTTAGCTGACAAGAAAAACGGGCGAATAAAACTCACCAGCTTTAACAGAAGCAACGTCATTTACAAATAATAAACATGTCATTGCTAAAGGCAATACATTAAAAAGAACTATAGAAAAAAAACAAATATTGAAGAAAAATGTTCCAAAGTATTGTACCTAATATTTTCCTTTGGGTAGTACGATTGTTACATGTTACATTATCATATCCATGCGTTGCGGTCTTTCAAATAATCATCTACTTTGTAATAACCTTTGCTCAAAAGTGTATTTTTTACATGTTTCTTAAATTTATGCAAAGTCAGTTCAACTACATCTTGTGGAACGGCAATCTTATCCTTATTTCTAGTATTAAAATTATGAACATCACTATGCTTGGTAAATAAGTCACGATGTTTCCTTACATAAACTATATTTTCATAAATGTATTGTCCCGCTAAGGTTAAATCGTACCACCTTCAGATTTACTACTAAATGATAATATTTTTTAACTGCACTGGTAACGTTGAACTATGCGCTACTAACGCCACCAATTGCATGTCATTTTGTAATGGCGTGCGTCTAGCATATATTGTTCCTGTGCAAAAAAACTGTTTTGATTGCTTTTGATCGAAATTTTCCACTGTTTATGTAAAGGTTGTTCTTCATGGCGAGTGAAAATTACCAAATAATTTATACGTGCTCGCGTTTTAATTTAATACAAATGCCTGTGTTTATGCAGTGGATAATTTTTCAGGTCATTTTTCGAAAAAAATATCGTCTGATGGCTTGGGTTGTTGAATCGTACCACGAAAAGTTTTCTGTATCGTTCCGGGATGATATTCATATAAAGTGTTTCACCGAACGGTCTCCTGACTGCAATGACAAATTATAGTGTAATTATAGCCTTCAGGATACCCCGCACCCTGTAACCAGGGATGTGCATGGTTGCGTGGAAGCAATCCACTCCGGTTTCAGCGAACATCCCTGATGCGCTACAGAAGCGAGGCAGCTCCAAGAGCACCCTATAGATATACATTATTGAACTGGATTCGTAGCGCGCTGTACTGTTTCAGAGTGTAATCGACCCAGAGACTGCTAGTATGAAACACAACTTCAATTTAAATATACCTCGTCTCACCTGAACATGTAGATTAAATTAGCCTAATCAAATAATGTTTTGTATTTGATTAGGCTAATGACAACTATTTAACATTTGAGTAAAGATCACAAAATATTTCTTGAATAAATAATGGCGCGCTTAGTTTTATGATCATTCAAGGCCAAAATTATCTTTACGCATAATTTAATCTTGGGATGAAATAATCTCGATTTTTCATCTTACAGTAATAATACGTTTTAAAACATAATTACTTACCTATTTTTAACTTGAAAGATGAATCTCATGGTTTTGCACGTGAGGTACCTAAATCCACACTAATATGATAAAGAGGCAAAGTTTGAAAATAAAGAACTGATTAGAAAAATCTACCTGTTTTACAACAAGCTCCGATGGGGCACGAACCCACGACCTTTCACTGTCTGGGCGAATGCTCTAACCACTGAGCTACGGAGTCGTTAGGAGACGTGTCGAATTTTTCCAATACTTGTTACGCGCTGATATCCAGCATTTATTCCAAATATTAATACTGTACTTTACAATTACTTACTTTTTTCTGATACTTCATTTTCAATAATAAAATTGCATTCCACGCAAAAAGGTAAAAATAATTTGATGTAAAGTTTGTTCGGATGTTGGAGATAATTTTTGGAACTATTGAACTGATTTTGAAAATCTAATTTACCTGTAAAAAGATACATTCTTTTTGAGTGACATCATCATCAGCCTATTATCGTCCACTAGACACAAGTTCTCTCCAAGTGTACGCCATCGAGCACGATCCGCGGCTGCTCTCATCCAGCAGGCCTCTTCTTCTTCTTCTTATCAATACGGGCGGAATCCGCAACTCGACGTCTATCGCGCCTATTTTGCGTCCGGAGGGTGTACGGCCAGATCACTCCAGCCAGCCCAGCTCAGCCAGGAACGCTCCAAGAGCTTTCACATGCGCTTCGTGATCGCTTCCTGGACCTAAGAAGAAGACCTTCCTGAAGTACCTCGCCCGGTAGGGGGCCACACCCCTGCATTCCAGCAGTACGTGGGCAGCTGTTTCTTCTTCCTCCATGCACCCTCTGCATAGGGGACTGTCGGTGACACCTAAATTAAAAAGATGTCTGTTAAATTGTCCATAACCAGTAATAGCACCAGACAACGCGCTCAGGCTAGGTGCGGATCGACGATCTTCACAAGGAGGCTGGCAAGAGCTGAAGCTCTACTCTAATTCAACGAAAAACTACAACTTCGTTAGCCCTGCCGCTTTCACTCGATTCTGTTATGCCCGGAGAGTGAGAGGGACGAAGTTTCGTTTATTGTTGAGGCCAGCTGGATCGCACTACCGCGCGTGGATGCTAGTCTATCCAGGGCCAGGGTCCTGATACAACTGTGCAGACCGCAACTTCGCCTGGTAACATCCTGTTACCAGAATCGAGAGAAAGCGGCAGGGCTAACGAAGTTTCGTTTTTCGTTGAATTCGAGTAGAGCTTCAGCTCTTACCAGCCACCTTGCGAAGATCGTCGATCCACCTAGCCTGTGGGCATCCTACAATACGTTTGCCGATTCGCGGTTTCCACTCAAGAACTCGTTTATACCAGCGACTATAGCTTCTGCGGCTAATATTGCCACTTCAGTTTTCTAATCCGGTGCGGGCTTTATTTTTGAAGTGAAAACTTCTTTAGCGGCATTGTGCACTTTTTGTGATTGGTAAAAACTTGTAAACTCGCGTCAGGATCACGTGACCGTAAGACGATAACCGTAAGACGATCACGTGACCGTAAGACGTACTGTTACAATGTCATTAGAATACGAAGGCAAATTTCGCCATCTTTCCCAATGTTGTGATGGCTCTGGCACCTCGGTTAGAAAACAGGCGGCGCGCGGCGGCAGAACAGAAGACCCTCGGTTCAAATCCAGTCCGTATTATTTTATTATTTTTGTCCAAATTCCTTTTTTTTAAGTCTAGGGAGCCCTTTATCCACGCATTTAATTCATCTCTTATTATCTAAAAAATCAACGTGTTAAAAAATTTAAGAATATCAAAAATACACAACGTTAATATTCAAGTTTTCACTTCTGCCGGCACTCCCGGAGTGCAACTCGCTGTTTTTTAATTCCCTGCGGGCTTCATTTTCTAATTTTGCCACTCGCGTCGAGCGCTCGCTAAGTACTCATTTTCATGTCAAATATGAGTACTAAGCGAGCGCTCGACATGAGTGTCGAAATTCAAAAATAGACCTCCGATTAAGGCGAGTGACATATTTATGCTATATTTTATCCCAATATTCTACTGAGAAGGGGAATTACGCGGTCAAACTGCGCGGCGCCGCTTGTGTAAAATAACAGTGAAGAAAAATATCCTGATCATCCTATCCACGTGTTCTGTGGTCTAGTGGTTCATACCATGGATTTCAGACCCAGAGGTCCCGGGTTCGATTCCCAGTGGGGGTACATATTGTTTTCGGTTTGGTTGGTGGTAGGACTTGTTCTTAGTCCGCCTGGCTAGCTACCACCATCTTATCTAAGTCGCTGCATAACAATGATGTTTTCAGCATTATTGTGTTCCAGCAGGGAGAGATAAGATAGCCAGTTTCTCAGTGCTTGAGGATTCCGGGAGTAGTGCGCTTCCACCTTCAGCCTTATCACCACTTATCATCAGGTGTGATGAAGGCTAAGTGCTACCCCGTTGTGGATAAAAAAAAAAATTAAGATTTTATGTAATGCATTCACTATGCAATTCTGTTACATAGAAAAAAAATTACTAGAAAAAACCACCAGCCCTGCAAGTATATTTTCAGGCGGGATTTGAACCCAGTAAATTGATGAAGCAACGCTGGCCTTCAGCGTTAAAAGTGATAAAAAATTCTACGAGTCTTGTAAGCCTTTCAGAAGCTTAGTTGGTCAGAGCATTGGGCCGGATTCCCAGGGGGGGTTCGAATCCCGTCTGAATACTACTTGCAGGGCGTTTGCTTTTAGTATCACAATTTTGCCTAAATACTGACCATGTTCTTGGTATTGGCATATCTTGCACTTGTATCACATTTTGCTTAGATACTGACCATGTTCTTGGTATTGGCATAACTTTCACCAAGAAGATGGCTTTGGGGGAAGTCCGTAGTTGTGACAGGGGTAGTTAAGGAACAATAGTGTGTAGCAAAGTGGCCAGTGTGACACAGGACCACAGTATAGGTGCTGGAGCGTCGGTAATCGCCGCACAAGATGTAGTGGTAGTAGATAGATGAATAAAAGATGTTTATAGGGACTTGAGACTTGTTTTATTTTCTTTTATGTAGAAATAGGTAAAATGTAGGAATAAGGAACTGTAACAACAAGATAAAAAATATATGAATATCAAAAAGTCCTAGTACTTAAAATTCTAAAGGTATTAGGTAGTAGGTAGGTAGGTAGTAGTAGGTATGACTATGATAACTTACCCCTTTCCAAGGGTCCAGGGTTCCACATATAATAACTGGTAACTAATGGAAGCACTGTTCATCACGATGGTTTTTGTAGGACTGAGTCAAAAATGCTGAATAAGGATCGTGAAACGAAAATTTTGAATTTGAATGGACAGGTCCAGAATACTATACTATACTATATATTGCCAGTAAATTAAACTATAAAGTTTCCAGCTATCATGAAGGTTCTATCTAACCATCCATGAGACCGGAACGAAACGGCATCGTTATGTACAAGTGTAGAGTAGGGTACCAAAATAAATCCATTCTTTGGGATCAATTTAAGATGACATCGATCTCAAAGGTTTTCCATTCCTCCTTTTAAAACCTTACTCACAGTAGGAAAACACTATTAATGTTATTTGTACATAGGCAAATTGTAGTAGGTACTTTCCTCAACATCCCAAAACAGGTGATTCGATGCGTGCGTAATCCCGCTTCACGGATGATTTTGTTATATTATATGTACTAAGGCTATATTATTATGTCGTATTCTTGAAGTGGCAACGGCGCGATGCGCACGAGTTGATAACATTGTCTTGATTTGATGAAACAGTGTCGGTTTCAATTGTTTTATTAAACCGGTGAGTGTAATCCTTTTGTGTGAGAGTGAAGATAACTAGTGCTAGGTACCTATGAAGAGTGAAACTATCAAGTTCGTGGTTGAAATGTGTGTGTTATGCTTTTGTTAATGTGAAAATTGTGTAAATAGTTACATAATAATTAATACCTTATCTATTTAATTGATGAAACATAATCCGCTGTCCTGTGAGTACGTGAAAAATTATGTATTTAATAAACAACGCTCCTTATGTTTTCCTGTAAGTTTTTTTTTATAATGAAAAAGTGTTAGTGAATAAAAGTATATCAATAAAAATAAAATCAATAAGAAAATATTAAATAATACCTATCGTACAAAATGAAATATTAACACTGTCCGGGTAAATGCTCTAACCACTGAGCAACGGAGTCACTGGGAGAAGCGTCAAATCAAGAGAAAAAAATCTTTCCGTGTTCTGTGCGTCAAATTTATGCAATATTTTAAGGCGCTCTGTTAGCTAGCGTTCATTTCTTTTTTTTTAGTACTTCATTTCAATAATAAAAATTGCATTTTAAATGCAAAAAAGTAAACATTATTTAAAAATATCTGTATAAGTAATATATGTTATTAACAAAAATACATTTTTATATTTTTTTTTAAGAAAATGAATATGTTAAGTACTCTTTCGTTTTTAAAAATAGCCAATCTGATTATTTTTGAAAACTCTAAGATAGAATATCACGTAAAGTGCTGGCTAAAAAAAAAAACTGGCCTGCCGAGATATTCACTTAGGTATTATCCATCATCCATAATACAAAATTCTCGGACTCGATCTGCACATAAAGAGCATAGCATTCACACACAGATTCCCATAAAAGTTCATTATAACATTCGCCATAAAAACGGGATGTTCCGCGGAAAACCCATTGCCTTGTTACTGGTATCTTCCCATGCGCCACTTCGTGGGGAATTTACCTAGTGATGGGGCTAGGCGGCATTCCAATGTTTCTTTGTATGGTGTAGTGCGATGGTGTATCTCTAAGAGCCAGCGCGCACTTGTGATTTTAAGTCGACCGATAGTTTAGTCGGAATCGTAAGACGATCGTGATTAAACTGTCGGCCGATAGTTGGGCCATAGTTTAGTTGAATGCAGTGCGCGCGCTCACATAGTCCTTCATGCATATAGCCGACCGGCCGATAGTTGTGCTGTGCGATAGTTTGATCGAACAACTATCGGCCAATAGTTTGATCGGTCGATTTTTAATCGTCAGTGCGCGCACTGCCATTTAACTATATACTGAATCCGAAACGATCAAACTATCGCCCGATTAAAATCACAAGTGCGCGTTGGCTCTAAGTGGTGTATATTTCCGCGAAAATCAAATACTAGAACAGAAAATTATATGCTACAGAGTACTCGACAGGATAAGTTAATAATAAAAAAGGAATATTAGCTAAATAAAATGTAATAGTAGTTTATAATATAACATAGTATAAAACCATTACAGAGTGTTAAAAAACAAGAGTCTTAATAGGAAAAGATAACAAATTACATTCATAATTCCAGATCCTCACCTTTCTACTAACAAGATAACAATGTAAACATCATAGGGCTGCGGTAGCAAAGTGCATATCAAAGTCAAAGTCAAAGTCATAAATTTTTATTCATACAGATTAAATAAAATTAATGCTTATGAATCGTCCAACATTTTTTTACCTTCCACCTGTTATGGACATCTTTTCACTGACAAGAAAAACAGGCGAAAAAAACTCATCAGCTTTATCAGAATATCTGACAACTAGCCTATTTGTGGAAGGTACCGTTTATCGTTTTTCGTTATAAATACAATATTACAATGTATTTTTAAACGACTCCAAAAAAAAGGAGGAGGGTATCAATTCGACTATATGTTTTTTTTTATGTGTGTTACGTCAGATCTTTTTAGTTAATGAACTGATTTGGATATTTCTTTTTTCATTCTGGTATCAGCTGTAGTAAATCGAAAGCTGAGCTATAGCTCTCAAGAAACTAGAGCTTTAGGTTCGAACGATTCGCCTACTTTCGTTATGTGTTTCGTTCGATATCGGGAATTCCCAACTTTCAACTTGCCTTGATTCCGTGAAGTGCACCAGGGGCCCGATTCTCAGGCATTCGAACTTTTTCAGTGTGGTAATTCGTATGTCGAACATTTTGTTTGTGGTTTCTATTGAAAAGTTAGAACGTTTCAAACAAACTAAGCTGTCCCACATGTCAACAAATTCATTTTGACAGCTAAGTTCGTATACGAACATCTATTGGTTTTTACCACTCGTAGCGTTCGACTGGTTTTCGATCGAACTTTTTCGATTGTGAAATTCTGACAATACAAAAACTGTGTTATATTTGTATTTCGAGCTTATAAATGTGAACTTTTCTCGATTGCCTGAGAATCGGCCCCCTGCAGTGAAAACAAGTAAGTTAGGCGTGAAAATTTAACGTTGCCACACTTCTGTCTGTACCACTGGCAGCCGTTACAGAGGAGCCACTTGCAATACGAAATTAGTTGTCAAAATGAAATGTGAAAACTAACCAGTACCTAGTAAGTTACGCGTTGAATACGTATAGTCCCACCACTGACCTCTATAATTAAAATATTTTTGTGGCTATTTGAGTATCGCCATTTTGGCGCTGTAGGCCAAGCTGTAGGCTGATGAGGGGAGCGTACCACTCTGGTCCCCCATGGCCTAAAGCTAAGAGAGGGACAAGAAAAAAAAAAAAAAGCTGTAGGCTGATACGAGTGTCCATGCAACTTAAATTAGTGATGTTCTTTTGTCGACTGTGGAAATGATTATGTCAAAATTTGTTCTCGGGACACTCGTAGTGGCACTTCAAATTACCACACAAAATTGGCTGTCATTTGTATGGAGACAGCCTGTCCAGTGTGTAATAATAGAGGTCAGTGAGTCCCACACTTCTGTCTGTACCGGTGGCAGCCATGACAGAGGAGCCACTTGCATGCAATGCGAAATTAGCTGCTGTTAAAATGAACTCTGTACTTACTGGTTTTAGTTCCAAATATTTTCACCGGAACAGAAATGCTTGTCGCACGTATAGAAACTGTGATTTTGACGTATATATTTGCAACTAATGTATTTCCGTGGTTTTACCCGCCCTTGTGTTATATACGGTCGCGGTCGCAATCGGGAAATTAACTTTATAACAATTATTTTAGGGGATGAAAGTGTCCAAGTAATACATAAAAACTTTTACTAAGGGGCCAGCCAAAAATCGCGAAAAATAAATCAGCTGTTCCATGGGTACATGTTAGTCGAGCCGATATTATACTTTTTTAATGAACAGCTGATATTTTTAACGGATTATTTCAGATGTTTCAAGGCTCTTTAAGTTAGCTGCAGTAGGGACCTGACACACATAATAGGGTAATAATTATTTACATAAAAACTTTGGTGTGAAATTTGAAAAGAATGCAAAAAATACTCCTGCCTGACACAAAAAAAATAATAAAAAAATAAGTACTCCAAAAAGTTAAAAATTAATCTCACTCGGTCTCACCACAAAAAGAGAAGTGCTAAAAAGGTAGGTATTATGGGGGTGACCATAGTAAAAGTGATTCGTATTGACGGACACATTCATCCTTTATAATGTTTGTTCTATTAAAAGTTTTCGGCTAGCTAACAGTCTTCATGTTTCTTTACATCCACCGGTTGATATGGAATGGAATATCAATTGGCTTGGAATGGAGTAACAATTAATCTTTCACGCCAATAATAACATTATCTTATTAATATTCTTTTGTTTCAGGCGTCTACGCACATAAAGGTGGCAATGAACAGATGACAACAAAGGAAATACAAGAACCAGACACGTAACAAAATAACGGACATCGTCACACTTTAAATATGGAGAAGGAAAAACAGCCTATCCCGCCTCTACGCGATGTCACAGACAATTACAGCTCAAAGTAAGTAACCACTTTCCTTACAAAGAACTTCAGACGGAAATACTCGGTAACGTTTAAAAACCTTAAACCTTATTTATATTTTGCGACCTTCGTCTTTAAACGAATGATAAAGGATGAAAAAGAGGCAAAGAAAATACCTGTGGATCCACTGGTGGATTCTAGAGGAGGAAAATTAGCTTTGGTTCCACCGGTAGATTAAAGAGGACAAAAAATTTACTTTGGCTCCACCGGTGGATCCTGGCGGTGGATCCAAGTGGACGGAGGGTAAATGCTTATGCCCAACGTTTTAGAGGGCCTAGATGAGATGCAAACGATTTGAAAAAAATGAGGAGTTAAGTATTTCCTTTTCAATAATAAAAATTTCATTGTGAATGCAAGGAAGTAAAAAAATAATTTGATATCGTAACTAAGCAGTTTTAAAATTTTACTTGTAAGTTTAAGACATGGTGACTTTAGGGCAATAATACACATAATTACGTTTTACCAAATCGAATGCTAACTTGTCTAGACTCTTGAACAGACAGCAGGCTACCGATTAGTAACGTATCAGTCATATTTTAAATTGTTACCCGCTCTCAGTTACGTTCAGTTACGGCGGCATTGAGAGCCAACGCGCACTTGTGATTTTTAATCGGGCGATAGTTTAGTCGGAATCGTAAGACGATTGTGATCAAACTGTCGGCCGATAGTTTGGTTTTGAGAGCCTGCGCGCACTTGTGATTTTTAGTCGACCGATAGTTGGTCGATACTTGGTCAATAGTTTTGTTGAATCCGGGCGCGCGCTCACATAGCCCTTCATGCACAGGCCGATAGTTGCGATAGTTGTCCGATAGTTGTACAACTATTGGCCAGTCATTTTCGATAGTTCGATACTGAATGCGCAGTCTACCGATAGTTGGGCGATAGTTTAGTTGAATGCAGTGCGCGCCCTCTCATAGTCCTTCAGGCACATTACCGCCCGGCCGATAGTTGTGCGATAGATTGATCGTACAACTATCGGCCAGTCATATTCGATAGTTTGATCGGTCGATAGTTTAATCGTCAGTGCGCGCACTGCCATTTAACTCTACCTATACTGAATCGGAGAACGATCAAGCTGTCACCCGATTAAAAATCAGAAGTGCGCGTTCTCTGAAGCCAGAAGACCTCGGTTCAAATCCAGTCCGTATTTTCTTCTTCTTTTTATCGAATTCCTTTTTTTTTTTGTGAAAATGTCTAGGGAGCCCTTTTCTCTTCTGCCGGCGGCACTCCCGGAGTGCAACCCGTTGTTTTTTTTTAATCCAATACTGATAGCAATTATTCCTTAACACACTTGATGTTAAGTGAAGCCATGTTGTGGAAGCGCGCTTCTCCAGGGGCTCTCAAAGTTTCGACCACAGTGGAACTGGGGGCTACCAGCTAAATAATATGAATATATACATGGGCTTCATTTGACATTTGAAGCCCATATTATGCCCTTATAAGGACAAAACATGGGTTTCAAATGTCAAATGAAGCCCATGTCTAGATCCATATTTTTAGCCGGTAGACCCACCTAGCTATCTTGCGTCTAACTGCTTAGATAAGATCTCAGATCATATAATACTATGAGGATAAGATAGTTGTAACTAGCCAGGCGGACTTTGAACAAAACCTGCTACCATCAACCAAACGAAATACCAAATATATACCCCCACTGGGAATCGAATTCGGGACCTCTGGGTCAATGCAGGTGGCGTGTACTACTCGGCCTCACGCGAGTGATGCGGTTCCTGGATCCGAGACCGAGCGCGTCCCCCAGGTGGTGGATAGGGGAACGGCCTCCAGTGGGGGTTACCGGCCTAGGCCGGCGCGAACCAAAACCAGGACTATACCGTAATCCTGTACGTGGTGCAGGAACGGGGGCTGCCGTGTTCTGTCACGGGGGCCGCGGGGAGCGAAACCCCTTTAAAAATGCAAAATCACACCGTAACCCTGTACGTAGTGCAGGAACGGGGGCCGTTGTTGTACTAACACGGGGGCCGCGTGGAGTAAACCACTATAAAATAATCCTCAAAGGTCCGGCGTCGGGGACGTGGGCGTCGGACCGCCTGAAGGTGGCAGGCAGAGGTGTCTGCCAACTACCGAACGACCCTGGGGTACCTCCCGCCCCCCCAGTGTATGTAGGGTTACCCGGGTACTGGGATCTCTGCCCGGGTGGACTGACGTTTCTCCCATACTCGTGGGTCTAGATATGGATACATTAAATAATAAAAATAAAACTTGTAAAGTAGTTTTGGAGAGGACGGACAATGCCCAGGGTCCGAAGAAAAACTGTGGCCAAAATTCTGATGATGTGTCGAGCGCTGAAGGCGCTGCAAATGCAACGACTCCCAGCCCAACAGTCGAAAAAGAGGCGGAGTTTACAGCCGAAGAGATAAAGAATAGGGTTGATGGTCTCTGCAATGAGATGGCCGAGCATGTTGCCGATTTTACAGAGTTTGCTGGCAACATTAAGCTTACGACGCCAGAGGCGAAACGATTTGACGACTTTGTCAGTCATTTTACTGTCATGTGGGATGACCTGGTCGAGACCTTCGCGATGGAGGACAGGCGCCTATATAAAATCAAAAACCTTGCCGTCGAAAGGTACAGGCAAGTCCGAGATGAGCTCGCCACCATAAAGTCGAACCGTTATGAGACGCGTGACCACATTGAAAAGCTCATGGCGAACGTTAAGGATTCGCTACTCTCTTCTATGGAGGTCAAGATGGATGAACGGTTTAAGAGAACCGAGGCTCTGCTTCTTGCAGCCCATACACAACCGGAGGTTCCAGCCGAGTCGAGAGTGCCAACCCCCACGGTCTCCACGGAGGTCACCTGGTCGCAGGTCGCTGCACGGGGAAAACAGAAGGGACGGGCGCATGCCCCCGAAAAGCCGCCACCACCTATAGAGCCGGCCCCAAAAACCAAGACGCCGACGCAGCCGACTCGGTCGACGAAAAAACCCACTCGCAAGCTCCCGAATCTCAGTTATCCGGGCACCTCGGCGGTGGTGCTTACCCTCCTGCCGGAGGCTGAGGCGAAAGGCCTAACTTACGCCGAAGTCATGGCCAGGGCGAGGGCTGAGGTCTCCCTCGATGACGTCGGCATAAAGGAAGGCGTTAAAATAAAAGAGTCGCAGACCGGAGCACGGGTGCTGCAGCTGGAGGACCCGAGTGGAACTAAGGCGGATGCCCTCGCGGGAAAGCTACGTGAAGTATTAAAAGACGTAGCAAATGTAAGACGCCCAGAGCTAACAGTCGGGGTCCAGGTTTCCAGCCTGGATGAAACAGTATCAAAAGACGAGGTTGTTTCGGCAGTGGCGGCCAGGACGGGCTGCGCGTCGGGCAGAATAAAGTCAACTGAGCTTATGACGGCAAGGGACGGCACGCGGTTTGTGCGGCTAAGGTGCCCATTAGACGTGGCGAGCTGGTTGTGCCAAGAGGGCAAAATACGCGTGGGATGGAGCGTAGCCCAAGCGAAGCTCCTGGCCCCTCCCCCATTGCGCTGCTACAAATGCATGGGGGTTGGGCATACGAAACCTAGATGTCCGGACGGGGCTGATAGAGGCAACCTCTGCTTCAAGTGCGGGGAGCCAGGCCACATGGCGGCCGGGTGTGAAGCCGAATCAAAATGCCTGGTTTGCGCTGAGAGCGGACGGCCAGCCGGGCATGTGATGGGGAGCCGGTGGTGCAACCCGCCGCTGGTCAAAGGTATACGCCCTGAAGGAAAACCCCTGGAGACAGGGGGCGATCGGTCTGAGCAGGAGAGGGAGACAGCCATGGAGGTGGGGTCTCCACACAACACGGAAGGGGAAAAACAGAAAGAGAGGGAGGGCAGTCGGCCCCCGGAATCGCCAGACAACGGACGGAAAGCTGGGCGGCGGGACAAGAGCCGTTCCCCGCTCAGCGACCAGGACAGGGGGACGTCCACAGAGGTGGCGTCTCCACAACAACACCGTGAGGTGCAGCACCCTGGTGCGCAGCACCCGCAGGTCCGTCGCTCCGCGCGCCTCTCGAGGGAGAGGCAGCGTCAGGACGAGGCGAAATAGGTAGGGGGTCGGGCGGCGGAGCGGGGAACTCTGTCGTCCACCATGGCCGGAAGAGGTGGAGGAGCGCGCCTGGAGTTCTCGGCGCGCCACACCGGAGGTTGGACGCAATGGCGTCCTATGACTAGGTCGGAGCGTCGCCCATGGACGCTGACACGGGGCGGAAGGCGCGGATTGAGTGACAAACCGTCCCCGCAGCCTCCGTCCGCGTGGGTAGAGAACACTCCGGGGGTTTTAGTGGGTTCGAGCCCCACATATCCCCCTCGTCTCCCCGGGCGGGGGGGAATGCGACGGCATTTCCCCCGGGTAAACAAAAAAAAAAGGTGGCGTGTACTACCCGACCACAGAGGGATATTTTTTCCACAACGGGGTAGCACTTAGCCTTCATCACACCTGTTAAGTGGTGATAAGGCTGAAGGTGGAAGCGCACTACTCCCGGAATCCTCGATCACTGAGGAAC
The DNA here is from genome assembly GCA_949710035.1 of Crambus lathoniellus. Lineage (NCBI taxonomy): Eukaryota > Metazoa > Arthropoda > Insecta > Lepidoptera > Crambidae > Crambus > Crambus lathoniellus. The sequence continues at coordinate 29,123,160 of OX453304.1, forward strand.
TGGCTATCTGATCTCTAACTGCCGGAACACAATAATGCTGTAAACATCTTTGTTATGGTGTCAAACTTAGATAAGATGGTGGTAGCTAGCCAAGCCAGGCGGACTTAGAACAAGTCCTACCACCAACCAAACCGAATACAATATGTACCCCCACTGGGAAACGAACCCGGGACCTTTTGGTCTGAAATCAGTGGTGTGAACCACTAGACCACAGAGGCGGTTAAAAATATAATGATATTAAAAGTGGCGATTTGAAATGGAAGTTCCCGTCTTCTGACTGTCCCCCTCTCGAGCTTTCGAGCTCGCTAGGGGGTGGGGCAGGGGTTAGAATCGCCCAGCCCTGACGCGATGCCTATTAGGCTTGGTGGGAGGGCTGGGTGCGGCGAGGGACATGCCCTGGGTGTGACCGAGTCCAACATGCCGTTTGGTATGCCTAAAGATCGCATTCTCTTCTTGATACAAAAAATGGTGGTGTGTACTACCACCTGCATCGACCTAGAGTGTTCCACAATACTGATTGCACGTATCGGCTTGTGTTGCGGATACGTCCTTATCTATACCTATTTTGCCTAAGCCAAACCCGAAAGGTAGGTAACACTACTGATTTCAAACATTTCTGCACATCATCATTCGTTATTTCACGCGGTTTCGCCAGCGTGGACTACATGAAGTAATCCCGTGGTAATGTGATATTTATCCGGTTTAAGGTCACAGCACATACATCAACTCGGAAAGGGATCGTAAACGTATCAACTCGAGCGGTTCAGTATTCTTTGTATGAAACCCCCTACTGCAAAGCACACTAATCGGAATCGTAACGTAATCGCCTCGCCTCGGGACTAGCTCACGAACCGCTTTGCGGGTCGCTCAACTTGCTATCCCCGCGCTTACCGCTAGTCGTCCACGCGCTCACGTCTCTCCGTACCCGAACTTACGGCTTTACGCACAGTGGTCTGAAAATAAAAAAGGAACATCACAATTTTGTTTTTAATGGTTTTTTTATCTTTTTTTTCCTCTCATTTTTTTTATTTGGAACTACTGTGCGGCGAGCCGTAAGCGCGGCGTCGCCTAGCCGTAGCCGAGCCGACGTACCGACGCTGATCCGGTTTGGTTACGTGCTTGCGTTAGGTTGACGTCTGGTTGACGGCGAGGCGAAAGGCGATACGGTGTCGATCCCTTTCCGAGTTGATGTAATGTGCTGTGACCTTTAAACGGAACCTATGTCACTCCCCAGCTCCCAAACTACCCCCTTATCAAAAATAATGTCACTCGGCCATGGAGGTCGTCTAAATCATTAGCATTATGTAGCTTATTTTTTCACGTGTTTTTGTCGGTAAGAGTTTTATCCCGCCTGAAAGCTACTTATAGCTCTCGTGGTTTTTTACTATCACATTTTTCCTATACCCACTTACAGTAATGCATTGTGAATTTATTAAATTATTTTTATTTCAAACATACATTTTTATCGCAGAAATATTAGACCTGAGGTCGTTAAAGTGTCTATAAAGGCTTTAGACTAAATCCTAGTGACGCACTATGTATTTACACTTAAATGTTTAAAGTGTTATTAAGTGTTATCTGTATTGTTAAAGTGCTTGATACAGCTGTGAAAGAGGTCATCAACATAGGTAATATCATTTACAGACGATTATTACATTTTGATCCTTGGGGAAGCCTGAAGCCTGTATTTCATTACTGGCAATTTTTTGCGATATCATCTCCGCGAATACCCGTTTATTTTATTTTATTATTAGGGCATACCAACAGCTTGGCTCATTATGTTCGCCTATTATAGGTACACACAGCATTCATGTATAAAATGTGGGCACTAACACATCAGAAAACTTAACACATGCAGAATTAAAATGGAATAAAATTAAACGAAATTAAGAAGTAGATTCCGGCTATCTTCTCTTACTGCCGGAACACAATAATGCTAAAATTATCGTTGTTAATGGCGTCAGACTTAGATAAGTTGGTGGTAGCTAGCCAGGCAGACTAAGAACAAGTCCTACCACCACCACCAACCAAACCGAATACAATATGTACCCCCAATGGGAATCGAACCTCTAGATTTGAAACCGGTGGTGAGAACCACTAGACTGGAGGCGAATTTGTTTTATTTTATATCCAAATCTGGCTAGCAAAACGTCTCTTTTATGAAGAAAATGTAAATTGGTAAAATGTAATTGTCCATCTTTGAAATCTGTTCCAAATAATTTGAGTCCCTTTTGTTGCCTAACCAAGTACTTAGGTACTTTTACTTTCAGATGTCACGCTATATTGAAAGACATCAATCATGACTCTCATGTGTAATAATTAACTTCAAGATTTGAGCCTAATGCTTAAACAAAACAATTTTATAGTAATAAATTTTTATCTTATCACGAAGTCATTAAATTCTCATAGCTACAAGGAAAAATCTTGGTGCACACGCTTCAGTAAGGTTGTCACAATATAATTAATATATAGATGTTAAAATAAAAAATAATACTAATCTTTGAAGTACAGTGGTATTTTATATTGACAAAAACGAAACTTTAAACTACTATTAGTTTGACTTTCATGTTTTGCAAAACTAAAACTAAGTCTACCTTTCTGCATGGTGAATTAAAGTAGTAGTCCGATTGACCGAATGTGGCGCCCTCAGAGGTTTCTATTTAATGTTGCTAATAGAAAAGGATTTTAATAAAACTTTACAGGGACCTTTTTTAGGGCTCATAGTTTAGTATTTTTAGAAGGTATTACTACATTCCCTCATAGTCATTCGTAGAAGTAAATAGCAAATGTGTCGAAAACGGCCACTTTTAACAGTTTTGCTATCTACTTCTAGCAGTGATATTTTTATATATATTTTATAAAAATATATATATGCCGGGGATATTTTTTTGGAATAAAAAAATTTTTCTCTCCAGGCTATAAAGTATCTGTGTCCCAAATTTCAGCCAAATCCGTTCAGCCGTTTTGGCGTGATTGAGTAACAAACATCCAGACATCCAAACTTTCACATTTATAATATTAGTAGAATAGTAAGTTTACTGAGTGTAATTATTTTAATTTAGTAATTACATTAGTGTCAAATATTCTAACTCCCTTAATTAGGTTTCGTCTAGAATCTAAATTGTGTCTAGATGACTTTCTTTAGGACTTAACCACAGTAAGACCACGCGAAGAATGTAATTAAACGATTTAATGAAGTCATATTATGAGTCTCAGACGCTCAGTAATTCGTAAGCCGTCACGAAAGTTGTTTCATGATTGAAATAAAACAATTTCACGGTGCGAACTGCTTATGGCGCATGTAAATTAGATTTATAATATAACTAGCGGCCGCCCGCGGTTTCGCCCGCGTGGTTCCCGTTCCCGTGGGAATATCGGGATAAAAAGTACATATAAACCTTCCTCTTGAATCACTCTATCTATTAAAAAAAAAACGCATCAATATCCGTTGCGTGGTTTCAAAGATTTAAGCATACAAAGGGACATAGGGACAGAGAAAGCGACTTTGTTTTATACTATGTAGTGAAGTTTAGTTTCAGTTTGCTTAGTTTGATGATTGCCACAGTATCGCGATACCGCGTTTCATTTGACTACACATATTTTTGAGGGTGTCAATTCGCACGCTTTTAAATTATTGACGTACGAATCGCCTACAGAAAAATAATATTTTTTAAAAGTGTCGATTCGCACATTTCGGGCGAGTTAAATTCGTGCGAATCATCCAATAGTTCGAAATACTATGTCACTCTCCAGCTCCCAAACTATCCCCATCCCAAAAATCACGACGATCGGTTGTTCAACAAAGGAAGAAACACACTTTTATATTAACAATATTAGTATGGATTGAATGCAATGCATTTTATGAATAGACGCATATTTTTTTCCATGTGATTAAAACTGAATTTAAGGCGATGGTTCCCTATCGAAATAGGCACGCTAACGCTTGCTCGGCCGCGCGCGATACACTTCACGCGGACGCAGCGGCAGCCGGCCGTGAACTGTGAACTCACGAGCGCCCCGCGAATTGAAAATGACTTAAAATTCAATTTAAAATTAAATAATAAAAATTTTAAACTTATGACGGCCGGAATCCCTCGGCTATTTAAAGACAATTATTTTCGTATACTTTTCATTAACTAAAACCAAGTACTTATACTGCAAATAATAGGATATTTGGATTACGATTAGACGGATGTTTGGGATTTTATTTGACACAGTAAAATATCACCAATCGAAAGAAACGGCCGGAAGCACTAGATAAATAACTGTAAAATAACATATATTTTTTCCAAATTTTAAGTACTTGTGATTTGCGAGTAATCCATAATTTAAAATACCCTATTTTGGGAATACCAGCCTTAAGGCGATACTTACTCGAAAAAATTATGCTGAAGCGAGATAGCAGTGAGAACACGACGCGCGCGGGAGCGAGACCGATTTTGCAGATTAGGCAAAAAAACACAAACTCACTTCGTATTAAAAAACTATAGCGAATTTTTAAAAATGCTTCTACACAATCCTAAATATTATTGGTGTCCACTAATTAAGGCGATGATTCCCGACCGAAATAGGCACGCTAAAGCTTGCTCGGCCGCGCGCGATACACTCCACGCGGACGCAGCGGCAGCCGGCAGTGAACTGTGAACTCGCGAGCGCCCCGCGAATCGAAAATCACTTAAAATTCAAAATAAATAAAAAGTAAATAATACAAAATTTAAACTTATGACAGCCGGAATCCTTCGGTTATTCAAAGACAAATTATTTTCGTATATAACTAAAGTAAGTATTAGGATAACATAATAATAATAACTTATTTTTTCCAAATTTTAAGAACTTGTGGTTTGCGAGTAATCCATAAGTAATTTAAAATACCCTTTTTCGGGAATCGGCGCCTTTTAGAAAAGAAAAAGTGTCGAGGCAAAATCATAAAATCGCGTTTCTGAAACTATTCGAATCTAGATAAAGGTATGATGAAATATATATCTTATTACCAGATTTGTAACAACTCTAACCGTCTTAGAGTTTAATGTCAACAAGTCCTTAACGGGGAGGCTTTTCTCCACATTTTGGGCCCCACCTGAAAATCAGCGTCACACTTGCTGTAGCAAAAGCTGAGGTTGGGGCCATTTCGGCTAAAATGTTTGATATTTTATAGTGTATTTCATTTTTTATGTGTTTTTAGTCGAATAAATTATATTTCTTTCTTACTTTCTTTTCCGAGAAAAAACTGCTAAAATTCGGGTAGCTGTGAAATTTTGTATATCATTTTTAACTCAATGCATTTTCTTTATTGAAATACCTATCGCTCTTATTGTGTTTCTCATAAATTGGTTCATGGAATTCTTTCATCTTCTTATATTCAAGTCAAATGTACCAAGTTCTATTAAAAGTTATTTACAAAATTCTCAGTACGGTTACAGTATTAAATACCTTGATGAAAGATGATTTATTTTTACGTTTTAGCAATCACAATGCAATTTTTATTATTGAAAATATTGAAAATGAAGTATTAAAAACAAAATTAGCCGTCTCACAACTAGCTCTACATTCGCCCGGACGAGTGAAAGGTCGTGGGTTCGAGTCCCTTCGGAACTATTTGTGAGACGGGTCGATTTATTCTAGGGGAAGTACCCGCTTGACACGCTGTTCCCAATTGCTCGAAGTAGTAAATATACCAACATCGAAATAGCTTCCACTCTAAACCATAAACAGATAGTACGTGCATGTTTGTAACGAAATACGGTGTCTTTGAAGAATACGAGTATGATGCTTTCATCTGTTATAACACACGACCAAAATTATAACAAAAATGTAGAAAAAACTGTTTGATTAACCGTGACAGCGTGCATGCATCTTTTCATTTCACCGTCACACAGGCAATAAAAGACACTGTATGCAGTCGTTGAAAAGGTTCGGAACGTGTAGTACTTGGGAAGTATTATTTTTCTAGCTGTTCCTAATTACCCGCCGCCGTTCTCAATTATGTATGCCACTCTTCCCTACTTCATCCTATCCTAACTTCCTATCTGAGAGTGATGTAGACGTTTGGAGGTTTAGATGTTTGGATGTTTGTTGCTCAATCACGCCAAAACGGCTAAACGGATTTGGCTGAAGTTTGGGACACAGATACTTTGTAGTCTGGAGAGGAATATAGGCTACTTTTTATCCCGGAAAATATCACGATGATTAATTAAGTATATACATTAAAGTAGTAGGGTAGTGCTGTGAACGTGGCCAAATTCTGGGCCGCAACAATATAGTGTTTGCCATCGAAACGCTTAGAAGAAGTAGTAGGGTCTTAAAATTATATCTGTATTTGCTTGGGCCTTGTCTCAGTTAGGTCAAAGCTAGGACAAACATAATACGTGGAAAGCACAATATAACAATCTATAAAGGATGCTGATTGGATGATTTTCGAAAGTACACGGGTAGAGTAAACGGTAGAGTAGAGTGGTAGAGTACTAACTATCCTACGTACTATAAATGTTGACATCATTGGCAGAGTAGAGTAGGTACGGAAATTTGTTAGAGTAGAGTAGCTAAGCACCGCGGGCATAACTCTACCGCTCTACTCTACCGTTTACTTTACCCGTGTACAGCAGCCTTATGGCGATACTCGGAAAAAATGTGTTGAAGCGAGATAGCAATGAGAAAATACGCGCGCGGGAGCGAGACCGATTTTGCAGATTAGGCAAAAAAAAACACAAAATCCCATCGTATTAAAAAACTACAGCGATTAAAAAAAAATGCTTCTATACGATCCTCAATATTATTGGTGTCCACTAATTAAACCAATTTCCAATAGTGTAAGTAACCCCATTTAAGAATAATCTTCACTTTTCGTATTTTTAGAGGTCTTTTCGAAAAGAAAAAGTGTCGAGGCAAAATCATAAAATCGTGTTTTTGAAACTATACGATTCTAGATAAAGGTATGAAGAAATATATATCTTATTACCAGATTTGTAACAACTGTAACCGTCCTATAGTTTTAAATCGAAAAGTCCATATTTTTCCGAGTAGGGCCTTAAGGTTTAAAATTCATCGCAAAGTTTATTAGTTCAAAGTTCAAAAGTTTTATTGCAAAAACCTGTGGTTACAAGGATCTTAAAATAAATGACCAGTACCAAAAACATGAACCCTGTTCGGGCACAGCAACTTATAAATTAAACAATTATAATCTTAATTATATGGCTAGTGTAGGTTTTAAACAACATAACATTTTTTTTTGAGATTCTATCTAATAATATTTACAAATCAAGTCGATAATAATGTCAAGTAATAAATTAAAATGAATAATATATATAAATATATAAATAAATATAAAATAATACTAGTAATAATATAATAAATAGTAATAATACATGTCATAAGTACAGGACTTTTTGTGTTTAATTAAAGTAGTCCATAATAATATCTATTTGTCATCAAAGAACTCTATTAGTACCACAAATATTATTCTGTGGTACTAGCTGCGCCCAGCGGTAACTAGCACGCCCTCTTGGTTCCCGTTCCCGAAGGAATATCGAGATAGTAGTTATATTGTAGCCAGTTCATTCAGATTCGTTGAGCCTTTTCGCCGTGACTGAGTAGCAAACATACACACAAACTTTCGCATTTACATTAGTAGCTTTTCGTTTACGACTTTTATATTGCGCACAGCAAAGGAATGGAACTACCTCCCTGCGTCTGTATTCCCGAGTACTTATAACCCGACCACATTCAAAGCAAGAGTGAATAGGCACCTTCTGGGTGAGCTCGCTCCATCGTAGATCCTGTTCTAGCCCATGGGCTTGATTGGGATCAAGAGCAAACCCATTAAAAGTAAAAAATAAAAAAAAACGACTTTGCCCGCGTGGAGTACACGATGTTCTCCTTTTTCCCGTATGAATAAGATATTTTCCCAGTGTAACATATCCCTGTGTAACTAATTGTCATATAGATCCGTTCAGTCGTTACACCGTGATTGAGTAACCAACATCCAAAATTCCAAACGTTCTCACCATAATAATATTACAAATGTTGAAGTGTTTGTTTGTCCCTCTTTCACGTCAATACGGAGCAACGGATCGACGTGAGTTTTGGTATAGGGATAGTTTGGGAGCTGGAGAGTGACATAGGCTTTTCATTCCGGAAAAATATCAGGTTCCCATACGGGATAACGTCGTGTAACGTAGGGCGAAGCCGCGGGCGTAAAGCTAGTTTATAATATTAGTAAGAGTATTAAGTCAAATAAACTGTACACTGTTCATGCTAAAGCTCCTGACTTTATTGTTCTATAATTTTGTCAGTTTATGGATGGAATAATACAAAATAAGTAAAAGGTAGTTATTTATTGCCCATAAACTGTAGTACCTACGGGTACCTATACAATGAGAAAGTTATTTAAAATTTTAACTTAATATATTATTCTCATCCATGCTATAAAATACATTATTTAATAACCACTTTTTAAGTTTAAATTTGAATGAAGGCAAATCAAGTGCTTTGATTTCTAAACTAAGATTTCTTAAGTCTTGGGACGGGACATACGCTTTTCATTTAAGTATACAGATTAATTATAACGCAATACGAGTTGCATATTTTAAACGAACATTAAAACAAGCGTTTGCGATCTACGCATAGTTAACACCTCAATTATTGTTGTGCACTTGTCAAAGATGATGCAATGAAAAATAATTATTTCATCGCGACATATTAGATTGGGGTTAAACTCAAGAGGTTGTCGATGATGGGACCAAATAAAATCACTGTCATAGGATAGGATATGAAGTTAAATTTAGTAGCGCAACTACGATACCGTTTAAATGACGCGAACGCACTTTTTAGTTAAAAACATATCTTTATATTACACCGTTGTTTTTGCGTTGTTTGTGGTTTTTAACATCTAATATCAATAACAGACTCTCAGTGTGAGATACGCCTACAAGAACTTAGCGGCCTAATATTTCAGGTTTTAATATTACGATAGACGTTATCTCTTACTAAGAATGATTTATTCAAACGTGGACCATTGTAACTTGTGAACTCTGAAAATCCGTGTTCGTATTTGGCAGTGAAGTGGTTTGCTGATGCCTTCGATCATAAAATCGAAACTTGATGCATATATTTACGAGGTGCGTTTTGTATTATTTTGATTGTATTTTACTACACATAAATTTGAGATGAATTAGGGCTATATTCCATTAGGATGCCAGCGGCAACACCAGCTATCAAAATGTAGGGTGTCATGGCCAAACCGCCGACATGGACGTGACGTCAAGCCGTCAATGTCCATACATTTGAAAGCTGGTGTTCTATTAGAATATGGCCCTAATATATAACATATCCGGTGATATATATATATATATATATATATATATATATATCACCGGAAAATAACAAAAAACCGAAAAGTTATAAATTTCCTAAAAAATGATGATGATCTTGTATGTATCGTTGGCTTACCGTTGGGAGCTTCAAAATGGGTACATATATGTTTATCTACAAATAAATAATACACTGCTTTTGAGTTTAGGGTTTGTTTCATCTGAAAAGAATGGATTATACATAAGTATATCAGCATAATTCTATTCTCATGCTAATGAACAGCTTTGCATCCTAGCTAATCCCTTCTCAAAGGCTGTAACGTCATTATCAGGTTTTCATTCATAGTCTTACGTTAGTTAGTAAGATAAATGTGATAACTAGGTTGAATACTCCAATCAATTTTGTGACAGGTTACCACCTATGATTCTGAAGATAAGTGGATAATGCGTCAATGCATAATGTATTTATTAATTTATGTAATACACGTGCTAACATCCTTTATTATGCAACAGTCATACAGCTAAATTAAAAATGTATTGACGATAATACCAATATTTTTTTTGTTTGATCTAAAAAAATATACTTAAGTATATCAAACAAAAGATTCAGCTACTTAACTTTTCAAATACATTTAAAGCTTATTTTCATTTGCTTTGCAGCCACCTGAAGACTCTGTAGAAAATTGAACGCGAAAAAAATTATTTAGATTTTTAAGTGGCGACAGTGGTTTGCATGGCGGAAGTGTCAGCTATTTGTGCGTCAAATATTGATTCGAGTAATACGTCTTTGATATGCTATCGTCACACAGGCCAATCGAAATAGCCTTTTTATTCGTTTCATTAGAATACTATGAACGGCATCAGTTTATTGAATGACGAGACAACGTTGTAAATGACGTTCTAAAACACAACAGCTTCAACAGCTGATCAGTTTTTTCGCCCATTTTTCTTGCCGCTAAAAGATGCCCTTAACTGGTGGTGGGAAAAAAATGTTGGACTATTCAAAAGTATTTCATTTTGTTAATCTATTTGAATAAACAGTTTCTGACTTTGTCTTTGATATAATAATATTGACTGGGAATCGAACCCAAGACCTCGGGACCCGGGATCTCGGTCTAACAAACGATGGTGTGTACTGCTAGACCAAGATCGGTTGAAGTACAGTTTTCATAAATTTGTCTCGATGGGCAGAGTCAGCTCAGCTCTTACTGTCAAATGAATAAAAACACAGCTCCCACAAAACAAGAGAGGTGTTAAAAGTAGTATGTTGGTGAGATGCGCATGAAGAGTGTAGGGGAGCACTAAGAGAGGATTTTTAGAAATTCCCCCTCTAAGTGGCTATAAAAGGGGATTCAAGCAGACGAAGTCGCGGGCTAGTCCTACTAATATTATAAATGTGAAAGTATAGATGTTTGGATGTTTGGATGTTTGTTACTCAATCACGCCAAAACGGCTGAACGGATTTGGCTGAAATTTGGGAGACAGATACTTTGTAGCCTGGAGAGGAACATAGGATACTTTTTATCCCGGAAAAATATCAAATTCCCGCGGGATAACGTCGTGTAGTCCACGCGGGCGAAGCCGCGGGCGGAAAGCTAGTAAACAATAAACTTTTCGGCGCTCTACCACTTGTTTGTTTTGTCGACTCTCTGTCAGGCTTCTGGACTTTTTCCCAATGTTTCTCATTCCTACGGGAATTTATTCTCTTAATCCACTCTGTGAAAACTTTTAATATCTCGCAAACTGTCACCAAATCTAATAATATTCGAGAGTATAGGTGTATGTCGAACTGGTAAGAAGAGTTTCTTCTTCTTCTTTTAGTATAATATACCTATACATCATCATCATTATCATGTCAGCCGAACGACGCCCACTGCTGGTCGACATTCGAGAACCTTTCCGCCCCAACGGCCATCGGATCTCCGCGCTATGTGTCCCGCCCACTGCCACTTCAATGATGCAATCCTTCGAGCGATGTCGGTTGTTTTAGTTCTCCTGCGGATCTCATTATTTCTGATTCGATCGAGCAAGGAAATACCAAGCATATCGCTCTCTCCATTGCTCGCTGGGTGGCTTTGAGCGTTATGAGACCCATAGTAAAAGACCACGTCTCACTTCCATAGGTATACATACATAATACATGACATAATAATATAATAACTTTCCTTTAAAAATTTCTTCTCCTTAGAAAAAGTACAAATGCAATATTTACTAGAAAGTCCCATTTTATCAAACGAACAACTTTAAAAAACTTTTCTCAAACTCTCTCTGAAGGAATATTTTCATTTTTATCTACTTTTGATGAAGACCCTGTTATTAGACTGCTCGGCGAGGAAAATTAAAATAATTATTTTTTCTCCACGGTAGGTAGATGGCTCATTTAGATCTTAATCATCATTATGAGAAAATTGAGCCATCAATCAACAAGAGTACCTATAAACTTTGAGAACGTCGTAATTAAGGTAACTATAACTCAGACTAAAAAAAATGTAAACAAGCGGCTTTTAAAAAGGACAAATAAACTGCAATTTAAGTACTCACCAACTTACCTAACCATAAAAAAATCACAAAAATACAAGCCCCCTTATTACAAAACGTGGACTAAACTTAGACCTGGTTTAAAACTGATGCTAATGCTATCTTTCATTTGGAAAATGAAAGTGACAGCAACAGTTTAGTACCAGTTTTAAACCTGGGTGCCTACCATCAACTTTAAGACAGCGATTCAAAAATAGCGCGATGCAGAATAGGTTCCTAAAATGAATTGCTTTCTTTCTAAAAACTGGATCGCAAATAAATAAATGTGAATGACCGAACGATTTGTGTCCTTATTTCTTCTACCCGTCTCTTTCATTCGATTTTGTCATGCCCGGAGAGTGAGAGGGACGGGTATAACCTGCAGGTGTCATGTTAGCTTGGCCGAGTTATAAGCAAATAAGAGTTCTTGACAGCTTAGCGGCTGTGAAATGTCATTGAATGATGACTGAATCGCTGTCATTGATATTAAGCTGTCGTGGTACGAATAAGCGAAGCAGATCAGTTTAGGTCCTAAACAAAGTTGATGGTAGGCACCCAGGACTATTTTAGTCCACGTTTTGGAATAATGGGGTTTAGTTAGGTTCGCATTTTTCTGTGGAGCTATAGACTATTAATTTTAAAAAAATCAGTATAGTAGGTAAAAAAAAGAATTCGCTTCCCACCGTCATCACCACCATCTGTATGCTTAAAGGCTCGTTCACACGGGAACCGTCTTTGACGATTCGTCAAAAAATACAAAACTCTAACGGCTTGTTCACACGACGACGTCTGTCGTGGGTATCCGTCATTTTCCACGTTTCCGTGATGTGTGTGATCACGGGTATTACCTAAAAATTATTCAAAGCATTACCATCGTCAAAAAAGACGAATCTATACGAATAAAAAATTTATGACTATGACTATGACTAATCGTGAAAACTGACGTTTCGTCAAACGTCGCCGTGTAAAAGAGCCGTAACTCTTTCAAATTACGCAACGGGTTTTAATGCGCTTTTCATCGATAGACAGTATTATTTAAGAGGAAGCTATTTAGCATGTAAGTATAAAACATGCATAGTTTCTCCTTTGCATCGACCGGAGTAAAGCCGGGTTGAGTCGCTAATATTTAATGTTATATTTTTAGAATCTGTTATCGCTGAGCGCTTTAATTAAAAAAAGTAAATTTCGTCCACCTACACGTCAGCATTCATTTGATGTCCAAAGTATCCAATAACTTTTTTATTGGTTGACATCAAAAAAATTATATTGGTTTAGAATTTTATTGGCGGAATTCTGAGCGGTGCACGTTTAACATTGAGCATATTTCAGCATGTTGTATCAATTAACGTTTTCATAATGTTACAATGCTTAATGAAATTAATAGAAAAAAATTTACGAAAACCTGATGCGTTTTCGATGTAAACGATAGGATATAAAAAAAACTAAATATAAATTCGGTAAGCATTCGGTGGAGACGGTCCCTAAAAGAGAATAACAGATAGTGACGTATTGTGTTTTATAATAAGCCTATTAAAAACTAGTAATTCCCAATCATCATCATCATCATCATGTCAGCCGAATGACGCCCACTGCTGGGCATAGGCCTTTCGGAATGACGGAACTAAATTAATAGGTACGTATTAGTTGTTGTTTCAGAAGCCAAATTGTGAGAAGCTAACATCCATTAATTTGTGAATACTAAAACTGATTTTGACATTAGAAAATGTTGGTATCATCACAGATTTTGAAGAACATCCTACCAATAAACTGAGTTTTCCATCAACTTAGAATGGTACATTTTTAGAATCAAATGTCAGTACTAACTGCAATGAAATGTTCCTAGAAAATTGTACTAAAGCGTGCGCACGACGCGACGCAACCTTACGTCACGACCTGACAGGTACCAAGAGTCAAGCGAAGTGACTACCGCAAATTGTTGATAAGCTGTGAATGGAGAAGAGAAATTGTACTTTTTGTTTGTGCAGTTCATCATCATCAGCATCATCGGTGCCTTGCCATTTACGCGTAGGCCCTTTTACTATTTGGTTGTGTATTAAAGTAGGGCAGTACAAGTAGGGCATAGACAATAACGGATCGGGTGTGCAAGTGAACGGTGAGACGCCAGCTGTTTATGTGGTGTGCCAAAAGAAGTTAGAGATGGTTCACCGAATTTGTCCCTGGTTGTACGTTTCTTATTTCAGCTATACATATAAGGTAGCCTATGACAAACTTCCTCAATTAAGTATACTCAGTCCCCTTATTCCAAAACCTGTACGAAAATAGTCCTGGTTTAACACTTGTACTAAACTGGTACTGTCACTTTCATTTTCCAAATGAATGACAGAATTAGCAACATATTTAAACCAGGTCCACCAACTTTAGTCCACGTTTTAGAATAAGGGGGAATATGTTTCGAGCGATATAATAAATCATAAAATATAAACTAAGGAAATGATCTTCTCGCCAGACCAAAATTAAATAATTAAGTTTTATTTCAACAAACTTGGTGTTATAATACAACATCTTTGAATACAATCGAATATTTTATAGCACACTTTCACTATGGATAGATTTAAAACAATCTGAAACACATTATTTATATGACCTAGGTCAGAAACAATAACTTGCAGACAAAAAGGAACCGGGTTTGAAATTTAATTAAAACATTCAATATCCCTCACGTCTAAACCCAAGAGATTCTTAACATTCTCGCATTCACAAAAGCGAATGCCTTTCGGCCCTTTCTGAAACACTGGATTTCATTTAACAATGCGAAGGCTATTTTAAGGTTTAGGTACGTTTAGGTACAAAGACTGTCATTCAGTTATTTTTGTACTAAGGTTTTAATGTTTTCTGTAAGTATAGATTATTTAAGGCGTAGGCTAGGCGAAAGTGGCCGCCGTGAATTTTATTTAATAATGTAATTCTAATACACAATTTTAATAAAACTTTACATGGAACTTTTAGGGCCCATAGTCTAGTATTTTTAAGCGGTATTATTACATTTCCTCGTAGTCACTGCTAGAAGTAGATTAGTAAAACTGCTAAAAGTGGCCGTTTTTGACATATTTGCTATCTATTTCTACGAATGACTATGAGGCAATGGGCGATACCTTCTAAAAATACTAGTCCTATGCGCCCTAAAATATCCATGTAAAGTTTAATTAAAATTAGCAATTTATTAAATAAGAACCTCTGAGGGCGCCACTTTCGGCTAGCCTATTCGAGAAACAGGAACACCGTTCTAATCATGTTCATCTGTAGGTACTTAATTAATTCTATCCCTCGCTTGTTCCAGGGTCGACTTAGCCTGCAATGGGTCCCGGGAAGACTTGGACCCTTATGTACCAGCGGAACACAGACCACTCAGCTCTAGCACATCGTAAGTACTTACATATCTACCTACCCTCATTTTTTGTGTCGAGAGGAGAATGCGATCATAAGACAAGAAATTTTTTTTTTCGTGTTCTGTGAATGTGTTCTATAGTGCCGTTTCACATGCACACGGTTCCGGTAAGTAGAAATGTATGAGCTACATAGACAGCTTTCACATGGCCCGGCTCATACATTTCTACTTCTAAACACGGCCCGGGTCGACCGCGCCGTGACAGTGTGCATGTGAAAAGGCACTTAGGCATAGCAAACGGCATGATGGACTCGGTCACATCCAGGGCATGTCCCTCGCCGCACCCAGCCCTCCCACCAAGCCTAATAGGCTTCGCGTCAGGGCTGGGCGGTTCTAATCCCTGCCCCAAGTACATACCTTCTCTTTAGTGATGGCCCCTAATGATGTAGTGGTACCAAAGGGCCCAAAAAAGATCTGTCGTCACGTCAGTCAGATTGTCGATACGGTTTTTTCCGTTCTGTCTGCGCCGACCCTTATTAGGCATGATCGGTCATTGAAAAATGAACCATGTCAAATTTTATGAATAATATGCGCGCGAGGCGACGCCGAATTCTCTGTTGATATTCATACAATTTTGTATTTGAGGCTATGGCGAAATGGTTCATTTTTCAATGACATCAAAAATTTCCGCAAGGAATTTTTCCGTTCTGTCTGCGCCGACCCTAAAGCTGTGTCCAAAGCTCAAAGTTCTAACGCACAGATATAGATTTACATAGATCACGATTTGTTTTGAAACCAAGCGCGCCGACTTTTTAATACTTACTGTGACGTCACAGCCGAAATGTAGTGACAGGAAATCCGAACCGAAACTTTATTTTGTGGCTGCAATTTGGACCAATGACTCCAGCCCAGAGAAAATATAGTGATAATAAGCAGACACCTTTTATAAATCCATGTCTAATGCGTCTCAAAAAATATATTATTAGGGGTTAAAGTATCAAATTGCCGTTTTGTATGGAGATTTTTGTAATATTTTTTTTTATACTAACGTTTTTAATATTATGTAAGTAACTTTACAAAATTTTACACAAGTACTTATAAACATTTTAACTATTAAATGACACATTCGTTAAGAGAAAAAAGAACATTTTCACTAAGTTACAACCTCAGAGTTACAACTAATAAAGTACAAATTTCTGGAAACAAAAATAGCCGTAACTTTCGGGATAAGTTTTTACTATGTAAATAATCAAATATCGTGGTTATTAAATTATCAAAGGTTGCTCGATATGGTCTTAATGTAACGCAATATTAAAGAAATTATATATTTCTAATATCATAAAAGTTGTTAAGTTATATGTACAAAAGAAAAAAACGGCAATTTCATTCTTTAACCCCTATTATTAAAGAAAGTTGCCTTCAGGCATTTACTGGTTTCTTAGTCTTCTATAAATATTACATAATATAGGGTTCAGGGAAAAACCCACCTGAACCTGTAGATTTTGTGATGGAAACTTACACAAATATCTAAAACTCGAAATTTGTAACAGCCCGAACTGCTGACGATTTTCCGGACCAATTTCCGTGTTTGAAGTGGTCCATTAGGCACTTATGTAGCATTACTGTTCCACTGCTGTGGACCCAGGATGTATTTACCTATTTATGTTATTGTATGTGATAATAACATCCACCGCGACTTGTATAATTCTCACGAAAGGCGACAAATTTAAAAATAATTGTATTTTCATTAAGTACTTTATTGTGAGTGACATGTTGAAACTTCCATCCCCTATTAATTTATTTGTCACAGTACTATTTATAATTAGAAAAAAAATAGGATACGAATTTGTACATCAATACTTACGCACAAATTTCACTATGGGGCCTCTTACGAAATCTCGAAAAAAAACCTTCTGTTCCATGGAAAAGTACAACAAATAAAACATCGACTCGAGTAAAATGTATGGAACAGCTGTTTTTATGACGATAAGTATCGTTGCTGGCCTCATAGTATTCTTTTTTGTTATTGATGGACATTTGCGACCCCTACAGTGTTTGTAGGTACCTAATAAATTAAAAATAAGTTGTGTATAGTAGCGCTATGGCCTTGATTTCATGCTTCACACCAAAATGCACCACAATCCGAGTGGTAGTGCTAGAAAGAAAACAATAACACGTGCGCTCTACGGGCGTTTGTGCACTACCACTGAATTTTACCGATCCGGAAAAAAACGGATGCTTGTATTTTAATAATTAATCATTTATATTAGTAATTAATTAAATACAAGCGTCCGTTTTTTTCCGGATCGGTAAAATTCAGTGGTAGTGCACAAACGGCCTACCGGTGCGTGGAATGCGCGCCCCCTGCCCTGCCCGAACCGCCCCAACCGCTATTTCTTGCTATTCTTATTCGTTTTATTTATTAATTTGCTTATTTACTATTTTTTTATTTGAAAATGTTTAAAAAAAAATATGCTAACCTTAATTTAACCTGCGGGCCAATCGCCGGAATTCTATGCAGCGCGTCTTAATCGCGTTTGGGTCTTGACGTTTGACTTCATATAATTGCCGTAATGACATAACGACGCACACGTCACGCAAACCTATAGTCCTACAATCCTGTCTGATCCGGTGACATCCGTGACAGAGGAACCACTTGCAATACGAAATTAGCTGTCAAAATAGACTGTCGATGTCGTATGAAAACTGTTTTAGTTCCAAAGATTATCACCGGAACAGAAAACGTTGTCGCACTGTCAAAGCCGCGCGTTATCAAAAACGGTTTTGCACGACAACTGCACTTCAACTGCAAGTACACTTGACTAATGCGTCATAGAATTACCGCGATCGGGGCCCTGTACCTTGAGTTACGTCACACTCACACCATCACCGGCAAACTTAGAGCGCACGGGTAGTAACCAACAAACATTTCTTGAGTTTTATTTTATTACATTAGTATCGGTATAATTGGATGACTATCAAGGCCGCCTACAGCACTCGAATCAACATCAATTGCAAATAGTGGCTCGTGATATTTTCCCAATAAACACTAATTGTTCAAGACGCTGAGAAGATTACAAATAATTGTTTCTCTCTAATTTCCTTTGCCCCGGTATTCTGCGGTGAGGTACTCACGCATGTTCTCGGTAGGAACGTATTAAAATTGTGTCATTACACTATATTGTGTTTTTCCTTGGTTTTTCCAGACTTTAATGAAGTACTAGCCTTCCGCCCGCGGCTTCGCCCGCGTGGACTATACGACGTTATCCCACGGGAACGAGGCGTTTTTATTTATTTATTCGGTTATAGATTTTGCCTTCCAAAGCATTTTCACGCCTTTGCAAATGGCCCATACATTAAATAGCTTACAGACCAACATATATAGGTACATATTACATTACAATAATATACCTATAGCGACACATTTGTATATTACACTGATAACTTAGATTGGGTCCAGCTGTCCTTTTCTGTATATTGTTATCATCTTCTATTATTAAATGCCCTTAATAATAAAACGTTATAAATACCAATCAAAATATTTTTAGCTACCTAATCCCTTAAAACTTTCTTCCAAAAGCTCGTGTAAGCGGAAATTAAAAGAATCTGAATCCGCGATCGTCTTAAAAGGTGGTGAGTTCGTTTCCTTAAGGCAGTATTTAATCTTCGTGCCCAAATTATGTCGGAAATCTTTTTCCCGAGGGCATTAAGTATTTGATAATGGATGTATAATGTATATGCAATGCATTCTTAATGACCTCGGTTTCTTTATCAATTTAAATAAAACAAGCTAAACACTTCGTTAGTTAGTTTGTCTGCAGGTATTAGGTATTTACTACATTTTTCTAGAAATCTAATCAAATTGTATTTAATGTCTGAACGATAAAGAATGAGGGTTTACAAACCTAAATTAAAGGGACATAAAATAAGGGACTACGTTTTTATTTTAATCTAAACTTCTTTCTTAAAAAGTTACCGCGAACATCATTATGTGATTAATTAAAATTGAAGTAAAATGGGAAGCCCTTTGAGCCTTTAAGTGAGTTCCAGAACTATCAGGAAAAAGAAAAAAAAACAAACTAAATAACAAGAATTCTTAACAAACAGGTACGCAACATAATCCACGAATAGTAGGCATGGACGAAATTCTAAGAACAAATACCTATAATGTGACTATCATTTCGCAGTAAAAAGTAATGTTCAACGTATAACTTTATTTTCAGGAGCTTCGGAGCATTAGCGCACTTGCTGAAGGCATCCTTAGGGTCGGGGGTGCTGGCTATGCCCCTCGCCTTTAAGAACGCTGGTCTTCTGGTCGGCAGCCTTGGAACTGTCATCATCGGCTTCATATGCGCCCATGTCATACATGTATTGGTGAGTGCAACATCATCAGGATCAACCATAATATCAGTTCTGTGAATGCTTGTCATTTAAAGGGTCGTGTTACCGATGTCTCTTGACTTCAAGAACGCTGGTCTTCTGGTCGGCAGCTTTGGAACTGTCATCATGGGCTGCATACGCGCCCATGTCATACATGTGTTGGTGAGTGCAACATCATCAGGATCAATCATAATATCAGTTCTGTGAATGCTTGTCATTTAAAGGGTCGTGTTACCGATGTCTCTTGACTTCAAGAACGCTGGTCTTCTGGTCGGCAGCCTTGGAACTGTCATCATCGGCTTCATATGCGCCCATGTCATACATGTGTTGGTGACTGCAACATCATCAGGATCAACCATAATATCAGTTCTGTGAATGCTTGTCATTTAAGGGTCGTGTTACCGATGTCTCTTGACTTAAAGAACGCTGGTCTTCTGGTCGGCAGCCTTGGAACTGTCATCATCGGCTTCATATGCGTCCATATCATACATGTGTTGGTGAGTGCAACATCATCAGGATCAGCCATAATGTCTGTTCTGTGAATGCTGGAGACATTTAAAGGGTCGTGTTAGCGTTGTCCCTCGACTTCAAGAACGCTGGTCTTCTGGTCGGCAGCCTCGGAACTGTCATCATCGGCTTCATATGCGTCCATATCATACATGCGTGTTGGTGAGTGCGACATCCTCAGGATCAACCATAATGTCTGTTCTGTGAATGCTAGAGACATTTAAAGGGTCGTGTTAGCGTTGTCCCTCGACTTCAAGAACGCTGGTCTTCTAGTCGGCAGCCTTGGAACTGTTATCATCGGCTTCATATGCGCCCATGTCATACATGTGTTGGTGAGTGCAACATCATCAGGATCAACCATATGTGTTATTTAAATTTTTACTTTTTTGCATTCACAATGCAATTTTTATGATTGCAAAATGGAAAATGAAGTATTTTAAAAAATCGACCCGTCTCACAACCAGCTCCGATGGGACTCGAACCCACGACCTTTCGCTATCCGGGCGACTGCTCTAACCACTGAGCTACGGAGTCGTTTTTTTCTAAGTACTTCATTTTCCATTTTTAAACCATATGTGTGTTCTATAAATGCTGAAGACATTCTAAGGGTCGTGGTGTTAGCGATGTCCATCAATCAACTTCAAGAACGGCTAACGTGCCTTGGGTATCATAGATTTCGCGGTTTTGTTAAGAGATTTTTGGGGGACCCGTCACATGACCTACCTTGGTGCTTATTGCTCAACGCCGGCGCCGGAACACTTACTAACGCGCCGCAGAGTTTTCGCAGAGCATCTTATAATGGCAGTAAATCGTCTTACATTATTCCACCATACAAACCCTGTAATAGTGAGTAACCATTTAAAAGTATTATACTGGCAACTTATATTTTTGTTTAAATAAATAAATATAAATATTGGACACCATCCAATACATCGTATTACGGAAATTGGAAATAACGACGCGTATTAACCACATACACCCAGACCCGAGGAAATATTGAAAAGTTCGTTTATCAATATTCGAATCGAACCCGGGTCCTCTAGAGATAGCGGCACCTTTAAAAACCGTTGCGTACACCACTCGGCAACGGAGGTCGTCATGTTTATGTCATGGCAACACTGTTTCCCGCCTTTCTCACTCCTGGTAACCAACTAAGAAAAGGGACACCCTCAAATAATATTAAAAATGAAGCTCCAGGATGAATTACATGGGATAGAAGTTGCCAGTACCTATAAAGCTACATCGGTGGGAGCCACCTAGCTCCCGACACGCGGCCTACGTACAGTTCTTACCACAATCTTTTCTGTTCCGGTGACAGCGGCGCTACGTACGTTTTTCTTTTTTGTAGCAATTTAACCGGCCCTGACTTCTAAGAATTTCAGCCGCCAGCAGCGCTATGGTTAGACCATAAACTTATTTATACTTTACTAAAGTATAATAAGTTTATGGGTTGGACATCAACTTGACAGCAAAATGACATTAAAAAAACACGTTAGTTTCACATTTTGGCCACCGGAACCTATGACCGAAACAAAAAAGATTGTGGCACTGTAAATACCTTATTTCTTATAAAATAAGGTAGCATTCCGTTTAGCCCCATTCGGCCGCCGAAATTTGTCAGGTTAAATAGTTAAGTTACCAGCTATTACAAACCCAAGATCCTCTTAAAAGTAATTCAACCACAGCCACCACAACCTACTTTCCGATGCAATCTACATATTTCGTAACAATTGGACAAGCGCCCGTTAGAACGACTATCTAGAGTTGCATAATTACGATATGTTGCAATCGTTATCATTTTCACACAATATCTTGCACTGCATTCATCACCTGTACAGACTTACAATGGTGGTGTTATTAAATGACATAATGGGAACCACAATGGACTTTCTAATTGTGTAATTAGCTGGTGCTTAATGTAATTATTATAATTAAACATTGATCCTTTCTGTTAGATTAGGATAAAAATATGTTTCCTTTTTTGCATTCACAATACAATTTTCATATTATTGAAAATATTGAATGCTCGGTAGCATTCAACGGGGCAATGAAAGGTCGTGGGTTCGAGTCCCATCGGAGCTAGTTGTGAGACGGGTCGGTTTTTTCTAATACTTCATTTTTATGATTATTATTGTCTATAAGACAAAATATTAGTACCTGTTCTACAGTCTAATATAACAGCTGAACTATTTATTTATTTGAGTATCTTAAATAGACGTTTAGAAGCCACTTACGAGTATAGATAAATGTACAAATAGAACAGAATTGCCGTAAAAATATGTAATATAATTACTTTTACCAGATACGTAAAAATTCTCAGTAAATTTAAGTAGGACATCTGTTCAGTTTTGAAAAGCAGCACCTAACTTAGTACTTAGTCTTAAAGTTGAAACGAAGTAGGATATTATTTCATCTAACTAGCTAACAAATACAGGCTAACAACTGAAACTTAAGCTTAATCCGCGTCTCGCTAGGTCTAACCGAAGTTTTAAGTCCTAAGATAACGCTAAATTTCTCGTTCCAGGTCAAAACATCGCAACAGCTGTGTATCGAGTTGAAGAAGCCGGCGTTAGGGTACGCCGACACCTGTGATCTCGTCTTCCAGAATGGACCAATGCCTGTCAGAAGATTTGCTCCATTTGCGAGGTATTTAATTTATTATTATAGAAGTTATACAAAAGCTTTATTTTCTTTTAAAAACTTGAAGACATCAATATAATAATCTTTTCATCCCATCGATTCGAAAAGCGATGATTTTTTATCTAATAACAGGGTCCAAAACGATTCATTTTTTACCTGTTATGACAAGAGGGAATAAATGAGATTTGAATTTTGAACAGCTTCATAACAGGGTCCAAAACAATGAGATTTGAATTTAGAACATAATTAAAGAAGCATTGGTTGGAGTGTAGCAAAGGGTGTGCTGTACTTAAAAAAAAATTCAACTGATTTTGTATGGGGCCGGGACTTTTTTCGGGACCGAGAAATTTTCAAACACGGAATTTTATAAAATTGAGAATATTTCGTAAACGGTGAGTCGTAGCTAAAATCTAACAAAATTTTCAACCCCCCTACGGCATCCCCGGAGATACTTATACGAAATCTGATGGACATATATTTTTTTATTTAATTTTTTTTTTATTTCAAAACTCAAATTTATTTTCTTGCCCGACTAGCGCTATGATGTATCCGAACGACAAAGAAAGGTAGGTAGTTTTAGTTGTCTTTACTGCTTTTCTTATAGAGGGGGATGAAAAGCAGAGTGTATTACTCGGCCGCAAAATTATTTTCACCTCGGGTGGCGTATATTGAATCCCTCGCTGCGTTCAGGATTCTACTTTAGAATCCCTCGCTGCGCTCGAGATTCTACTCTAGAATCCTTCACTGCGCTCTGGATTCAAAATAGCGCCCTCGCCGTAAATATATTATTTTGCTCCCTTGTAATACAATCTACTATTTCAACACACTTGCTCATAAAGTGAGCCTTATTACATCGATCTTAGGGCCATAAACCGAACTATAACCCACGCGTGCATAATAATATTACAGTACTAGTTGCGTAATAGAATTATCCCTACAAAGTTAAGTAAGTACCTAACTGCAAATTATATGCGAGTAAACAGAGACTTTTCAATTTAGCCGGGTAATACAGTATCCCTACAAAGTTAAGTTAGTACCTAACTGCAAGTTATATGCGAGTCAACAGAGCATATTTAATTTCAGCGGGTAATAGGTACAGTTCTTTTTTTGTAACAACAAAAAGGTTTTATACGGCTGAAATCCATTTACGTTTTTAGAATAAATAAATGTGTCCCTAATTAAGACGAAAAACATAATTAAGTATATTATTATCAAATTATTAATAATTCACAATAATTTGTTATAAAACATTTGCATTTTATCACTATTATTATACTTTATTATTTTGAAGTAGGCTGTATGGCTGTATGTAATCAATCACCTCACATTTGGCGCGTGCAAAAAAAAAAACTTAGATAATATTAGGATAATACAATACCTATGTATGCAATAAATGTTTGTTTTTCCTCGCAAGTGTGTTGAAAAAGTGCGTATGAAACTCGTGAGCAACTTACTCACTAGACACTCGGCTGATTTACGCCCTCGCCTGCGGCTCGGGCTGCAACCCACAGCCTCGTGTATAATGAGCAACCTAAGCTCACTTGTATCATAATATACTATTAATTTACAGTCTTGCTCTGTAGTAGGACAAGACGTTATAGCAGACGATAGTATAATTAGATTACACTAAAGATCTATACTTTGCACCGATAAACCAAAATGCTACCTTTATTTTACAAGTATTGTATGGAAATGATTTAAAATAAGATAATTGCCAAAATTGGTTAAGTGCGAGATTCATAGAAAAACACACGAAGTTACTTTCGCATCTGTACCTTCCCTTAAAACTGACTTACAGCCAGAATTAATAACCTATCCACAGATAGGGATAGGTGCGATCCAGATTAGTTGCTAGGCAACACCTAGCAACACCCTGGTAACTGTCGTTAATTCTATGTTAATATCAAGCGTTGCATAGCAACTAATCTGGATTGCACCTGTCCCTATCTTTGGATAGGTTATTAATTCAGAAACAGAATTTTGTCATCGCAAAACCGCATCTGTAAAAGAGACCGTTTAGATATCTTTCATCTTAAACTCGATAAGTTTAAAAATGAACATTTAAGAATATTAGGTTAATTTTTTCCTGTGTATGTTGCACATTTTTTGGTTATGCGTCCTATTTAAATTTAATATTGTTTAATTAGTCATAATTAGATTTTAGCTTAATTTTATTAAGTACCTTAATGTTTAAACGATTCTTTTCAATGCATGCCGTGGCAGCCTGTTAGTAGGGCAACACTATTTCTAGATTAAGGAGAACTGTGTGTTTTTTAAGCCAAGTTTTTTGTGTATGCCTTGTTGGTTGTCCATAAATAAATGAAAAAAAAACTGGCCGTATGTCATCATCATCTCGAGCACGAGATGAAAAGTTTTTGGTCACCCATCCCGTGATCTACCATTGCGAAAGTTGCTTAACCTCAACGATCGCTGGCCGAGCGCGCTAACCACTACTACACGGGCTACTCCACTGACCACCTCCTTAAACTGACTAACGGCCAGAATTAATAATCTATCCACAGATAGGGATAGGCATGATCCAGATTAGTTTGCTAGGCAATACCTAGCAACACCCAGGCAACTGTCGTTAATTCTTTATTAATATCAAACATTCCATAGCAACTAATCTGGATCATGCCTATCCCTATCTGTGGATTGATTATTATTAATTCTGGCCGTAAGTAAATTTTCCATGAATCCAAGACTTCATTTTCAAAAATAGCTTTTTGCGCTAGATTTCTGATTGAACTGTCAATCCTTACTCACAGAAGTCAGAGATAAAGGCAAAAAATGATCGGTGGTAATTTTGGTATTACGTCTTTCTCATTTTTACACACACGATGTGACATTGTACGTCAGAAATGTGTTAAGAGAATAGAAAAAAGTTTGTTATTTAAAAAAAAGATAAAAATAGAACCCACGACCTTTCACTATCCGGGCGACTGCTCTAACCACTGAGCTACGGAGTCATTATGAGAAGCGTCGAATTTATCAAATACTTCTTACGCGCTGTAAAGCCGGCGTTAATTTCATCAATCATCATCAACACACGAAAGAAATACCTTTCCAGAAATTTGACAATCGCTAAAGATGAAATGATTGCTATTGCAAGTTATTTAAATTTTTACTTTCTTGCATTTACAATGCAATTTTTATTATTGAAAAATTTAAATATGATAAAAATAGTGCTAGGATAGCATGCAACATAGTAATTATCATCAGTTTTCGAAAATATTGAAGGTGCTTAATTCCTATACTTAATATCTACAATGTAGCATAAATCCTATGACAGCTCATTCATGCAAAGCAAAAAGTTCTTTATTCTTTTGGAATAAAACTCACGAATATCAGCTTTAGGATATTTTGGCAAAAGGCTTACACGACTCGTCGAATTTTGCTTTCTTCACTTCACTTTCACAGCAAAACTCGACGAGTCGTGTAAGCCTTTTGGTAGCTTAGTTGGCTAGAGCATCGGGCAGGATTCCCGGAGGCGCGAGTTCGAATCCCGCCTGAAAGCTACTCGCAGGGCTCGTAGTTTTTAAATATCTTTTTTTTCTATATTTACAGAATTGCATTGTGAATGCATAAAATTAATTTAAAATAATAAAGTATAGGGTACTTACACCAGGCACTTCTTATACTTAATGATCATTTATTTTAAAGGGAATTAGCAGACTGGGCGCTGGCACTAACCCACTTAGGAGCATGCTGTGTGTACGTGGTCGTCATAGCCGAATCCTTCAAACAGGTATTATATATTTGAACTCGACAGACAAAGCCACATTACAGCACAACGTAAAATTTAAGGTGGCTGCGCAAACGTGTGTCTTGTGTTCCACTCAAGTGACACAAGACACAAAAGTGTCTTCGTTTGTGTGAAATCAGTGGAAGTAGGTAACATACAATATGTGTCTACGTCTGCGCAGTGAGATCTGATATCATATGTCACTGGTGACTGGTATCCCACACAAGACACAAAAGTGTCTTCGTTTTTATGAAATCAGTGGAAGTAACACACAATAAGTGTCTACATCTGCGCAGGGAGGACTGATTTCATGTGTCACCGGTGACTGGTATCCCACACAACACACAGAAGTGTCTTCGCTTGTATGAAATCAGAGGAAGTAACACACAATAAGTGTCTACGTCTGCACAGGGAGGACTTATTTCATATGTCACTGGTGGGTAATTGGTATACCACACAAGACATAAAACTGTCTACGTTTGGGCAGTGACTTAGTCGTCAACATCAAGTCGATGAATGGCACTAATGCAAACATTAACGACAGGAAAAAAATCATCATCTGACTGTAGTAAAACGAAAATATACCAAACCATGAAAATGCCAACGCTTATAATAAAATTATAACTCGTAATGCTAAAAAACTTTGCAGAAGCCGTCTTATTGTGTAGGTCGTCAGCTGTTGCAATTGTATTCAGTCATTAAGTGCTTTACACTTATCCTAGTTATGATCCTAATTAAGCATACATTGCTTTCTTTGAGCTCATTTTTAGCAAGTGATGCAATCAAAACAAGCATTGTATGCTTAATTAGGATACTAACTAGGATAAGTGTACTGTACACATTTACTACTAAAGGCCATATAAACTAACTCAAGAGCTTTCTCAATAAGCAAGCAATAAATAAACATAATGCCACTTTAAGTAAAGTAACACAACAACATAAAACAACCTTTTTCAGATATCAGACGTCTACGGAGGTCCACTGTGGTCTGTCAAGATATACTGCGCTTTGACCCTCGTGATCCTCATTCCCCTGTGCCAGATCACGAAGCTCAAGTACCTGGTTCCGTTCTCTGCCATCGCCAACTTCGTCTGGCTAGCCTCCATTTGCATCACCATTTACTACTGCCTGAGGGATCCACCGCAGATTTCTGAGAGGAACTTAGCCACATCTATCTCTGGGATACCCACTTTTATAAGGTACGTAAACATGACAGCCTTTAAACTACTAACAGACTAATAATGAAACTGACCGATAAGGAATTTAATTACCATTTTAAAGAACAAGGATTTCAATGGGCTGGTATGTGGTAAAAATGATAATTTATTTTACAATTTGCCATCTGAGTTTTGAAGTTTCTGTGAGCCTGGATATTACAAGCAGTGTTAAAACGTTACTTAAGTAAGCAGCGATCAAATCAAAACTCAAGTGACTGTAGGATTTAAAAAATATCTATTCCAGAATAACGAATAAAATGTCATTTCGTAATTCGCCCATCATCACTAACCATCATTGGAACGTCATTTACAATATTAACTGCAGAGAAAATAAGAGTAATGATGTAAACTCGTTCGACCAAGAAATTGCTTTACTTCTCACTTTGAGTTTAAAAATTCTTTGTACGCTGTAGATAAGGTCTGATTTCCTTTTAAAGTTCACAGTGACAATTTCTATTGATGTTGATGATGTCTTTGTCACATAGTGCTTTACGTTATTGAAATGTCATTCAGATTTGAGGTTTAGCGAAATTTAAATGTACGGGAATTGTTAACGAAGCTGATAAAGCACTATCCTGGTCGAATTTACATACCTATATAAGTATTTCTTGATTTCTATGCAGAAGAAAACAAATAAACTTTTGTAATCTTCTTTTTCCGCAGCACCTGCCTATTCGCGATGGAAGGCATAGGCGTAGTGATGCCCATCGAGAACGAGATGATTAAACCCAACCAGTTCCTGGGCTGCCCTGGAGTGCTGAACATCGCCATGTCAGCGGTGGTGCTGCTGTACGGGTTCGTCGGGTTCACGGGCTACCTCAGCTTCGGAGAGGTCGTCAGGGGGAGTCTGACCTTGAACCTTCCTCAGGATGAAGTGTGAGTCAACTTGATCTAAATCTTTACGTTTTACACGAAGCATCCATCGTGAACCCCAACATAGCTATGTCAGCGGTAGTGCTGTTACGGGTTTCTCGGGTACACCGGCTACCACAGCTTCAGAGAATCGTCCGGGGGAGTCTGACCTTGAACCTTCCTCAGGATGAAATGTGAGTCGACTTGATCTTAATCTTTACCTTTTACACGAAGCATCGATCGTGAACCCCAACATAGCTATGTCAGCGGTAGTGCTGTTACGGGTTTCTCGGGTACACGGACTACCACAGCTTCAGAGAGGTCATCCGGGAGAGTTTGACCTTGAACTTTCCTCAGGATGAAGAGTGAGTCGACTTGATCTAAACCTTTACCTTTTACACGAAGCGTCGATCGTTAACCCCAACATAGCCATGCCAGCGGTGTTGCTGCTGTACGGGTTTGTCGGGTTCACCGGCTACCTCAGCTTAGGAGAGGTCGTCAGGGGGAGTCTGACCTTGAACCTTCCTCAGGATGAAGTGTGAGTGAAATTGTCCTTACGAGTTTCTCGATCTTTTACTTGATAATTATTTGTGTACTTACCTTCACCATTAGTACAAGGTAGCAAGAGCTTTAGGTATATGTTGCAACACAGCAAAAGCTTTATATGTTGAACCTACTGTAAACCTTGATGATGTCCTTGACTTTCAACACTTCATTCAACTAAGATTTGGGTAATTCCAGAACCTGATACTTCAGTTATTATAAAACAACAATTACGTTGATGAAAATTTCTAATAGTACCTACATTAAAAGATTTGAAAGCTAGCTATTTAAAAGCGTTTCTCATTAAAGACCTATACGATAACCATTAATAGCTTATGTTGAAACTATTCAAAAATCTATCTTCCATTAGAATTTCAATGCCATTAGACTAAAAAAAATTAATTGTACCCATGGGTTAAAATAAGTTCAAATGCTATTTTAATGTTCCAATTTCATAATATCACATAATAGACCTTACCCTCGATTTTGTCGGTGATCGAGTGTAGTAGATAACCGGGTTTTTACATAAATTGGGTTTCTAAATATAACTTTCGAAATTGTACCTTCGGCATTGCTGCTTTCCGGAGAATCTCATCCATCAATTTACGTCATGCATCCATATATTTATTATTTAATCTACCTTCTACGTACCTTAGATATTTTCATATAAGTAATATAAATGCGAAAGTTTGGATGTTTGTTACTCAATCACTGCGAAACAGCTGAATGGAACTGGATGTTATTTGGCATACCTAAAGACAGATTTAATCTTTTGGTAATAGAATATAAGCTACTTTTTACTTAGGGAAAATATCTCATTCCCACGGGGAAACTTCGTCCAGCTAGGTTAGGGGGAAGATCGTCCTACTATAATAGTATATATATACTATTATAGTAGGACGATAGTATTCATTCTAGATTTTTTAGCAGCAAAATTTATACATAATTTAAATTTATTGCTGCTGTCTTATACTTACCTATATAGGAGTATTGAGAAAATCTGTGTAACGGGATACTTTTCAAGGGGGGGAGGGCAGGAGCAGGCTGCGGGGGGGAGGGAGAGTCATGTGTTTTAATATACTGGTATATAGGTATAACACAGCAGCAATAAATTAAAATTATAAATGGTCAAAGCGACGAGCATGTTAGGTTAATATGAACCAAAAGCGACTTTATGCAAAAGAATTCCTCTAGTTGATCGAGTGGGACGAGTTTCCCCCCTAATTGGTTCAAACCATGCCGGCAAAACCGCGGGTGGAAATATAGCTTTTCCATTTGATATACTGAACTATAAGACCTGGTAGGTGTTTTTTCATGTCTCATATTCTGAAAGTAACTGCAAACTTGCCTAAAATGCGGGTTGAAAGTGGTATGTGGCGGCCCTAGTGCCGATATGAAATTTAAAAAAGGAATAGGAGGAGTCATGTCAAAATCTGAAATAGCATCAATACACGTTCCGATCCGACAGCCGATTTGGTCTGCTCCCAGACCAAATCTGCGCTACACACGTTCCGATTTGGTCTGGGAGCAGACCGAATCGGAGGTCGGATAGGAACGTGTGTAGAATCTGTAAGTATCTCTTTGGCTCTTTGGACATTTATTTACCAAAAGTATGCAGGCAAAGGCACAGAAGCCTATACAGCCATGTTTTGCTATTAAATAAAATAATTAATATCGTAGAATTATTATTTTAATATCTAAAACATTGTTTTTTTTTAAGAATGCGTCTTTAGAAACAGATTAAACCAAATAAGTTATTTGTAACATAAAAAATCAGGCTAAACAAGACTTTATGGACTTAGTTTCCCTTGCCTTCCCTAAAATAGAGAAAATGAACAAAAAAGTTATAGTCTTTCGAAAATTCCGCGGCCATAGGAAAAATATTTTTAGATTATTTCTGTTTATTTTTACTATCCTCATATTCGAAATGAAAAGTAGAGTGTTTACTTCGGGTGTATGGACCCATAACAGTCTCGAACTATCGGCGCCCTCACTTCGTTCGTGCGCCAAAACACTCGACTGTTATGGGTGCCATACAGCCCTTGCTAAACAATCTACTATTTTATTCTGTTGATATTTTGAGGGCAGTAATTTCCTTTATACTTTTCCTCCCTAAGCTAGCGTTGTTGTTGAAAAGAATTTGTTCTTTTGCACCTGGCGTGTTGAATAACTAATGAACTTACTTACGCAAACTTATAATTAGAATTGATTGGAAAAACTAATCAACTAGTTTCATTAAAGCAACTTATCACGTACGCAAAACCCTATCAAACGTAAACAGAGTCTTTCAATTGTTTTACGTGACTACGTTACAAGTCGTAACACAATGAGTAGAAAAGCTTTTCAAACTTCTACAACGAAATTGTACTTTTTCGAACCCTAAAAGTACCTAGGTATTTTAGCTTAGTCCAAAGAGACAAACAATTGTCAAAATAAGGTTTCCTCGCGCCAGAGGCTAACTCTACGACTAGGTACTTGAACCATTTCTTGTTTAAGTAAAGACAAATTCTTTGTTCGTTTAGTATACGTATAACATTAGTGAACTCGAAAGTTGATTTCCGGGATCGAGTTCGAAGTTTTATTAGGGCTCTGCTCTTTCCCCTACTTAGTATTTTCATGCTTTTAAAGTCTGTCCCAGTTGTTGACGCCTGTGGTTTCACCCGCGTGGTTCCCGTTCCCGTGAAAACTATCGGGATTAAAAGTATCCTATGTTTTAATCCAGGTTATCTCCTATCTGTGTGCCAAATCTCAACCAAATCCGTTTAGTAGTTTTTGCGTGAAAGAGTAACAAACATCCATACATCCATACTCACAAACTTTCGCATTTATAATAGTATAGTAGGATTTAGGAATACCAACAGCTTTTAATTTTTTTTCAACTTTTCCCATTGTTTTCTTCCAGGCTGGCCCAGACAGCAAAGGTGCTAGTGGCCAGCGTCATGATCCTGTCATACGCGCTGATCTACTACGTGCCTGTCGACGTGGTGTGGCGGAGGGTCCAGGATAAGATCCCCGCCACGCACCATCGGTGGAGCATGGCGATGCTGAGGCTTGGTGGTGTCTTGTTAACAGGTAACTAACTAACAAGTCTTGTTAAAAGGTACTTGTTTTAAACCACCTCTGTGGTCTAGTGGGTCACACCACTGAGATCAGACTAAGAGGTCCCGGGTTCAATTCCCAGGGGGGGTACCGGGGGGTATTCGGTTTGGTTGGTGGTAGGACTTGTTCTTAGTTCGCCTGGCTAGCTACCACCGGATTACCTAAATCTGACGGACTCTCTGACGCCATAACAATGATGTTTTCATCATTATTGTGTTCCGGCAGTTAGAGATAAGATAGCCAGTTCCTCAGTCATTGAGGATTCCGGGAGTAGTGCGCTTCCATCTTCAGCCTTATTACCACTTAACATTAGGTGTGATGAAGGCTAAGTGCTACCACAGAATATATAAATAGTACTAAGTGCTACCCCGTTGTGGATTAAAAAAAACAAGATAATTGTCATAAATATTACGAAAGATTATAAATGTTTATCTTAGGGCCAACGCTGAGTTACGCGGACGGACGCCCGTCCCTGTTCCATACAAAAATGATCCGACGCGTGCTCCCGCGCGGGTACATTTCATTCATTTACTCGGACAGTGAAAGGTCATGGGTTCGAGTCCCATCGGAGCTAGTTGTAAGACGGTCGATTTTTTTTAATAGGTCATTCTCAATGATGAAAATTGCATTGTGAGTGCAGAAAAGTTAAAAATCATCATTAATTTTCTTGGCTTTGTCTTGCCCCCCCACAGTCGGTGTGCCTAAAACTGACGGCGGAGAGCAAGTAGTGAGGGGTTTAGTTGGTAGTGGTGCCTGCTCTCAACCACCCCATCTGGTCAGCCCACCCGGAGTGGGTAACCTTATGGGGAGATTGAGAGGAGGCTCTCTCCTCCTGATCCGCCTCCTGTTGAGCTTTCGAGCTCGTCAGGGGGCGGGGCAGGGGTCAGAACCACCCAGCCCTGACGCGAAGCCTATTAGGCTTGGCGGGAGGGCTGGGCGCGGCGAGAGACAGGCCTTGTCTGACTGAGTCCAACATGCCGTCAGCGGTATACGAAAATACTGTATTTGCCCTTACTATAAACAAAAAAAAAAAAAAAAGGCATCATTATTTTGTCTGACATTAATACTGATTTTATCAAACAAAATATTTCAATCTTCATACTTCAACCTTTTCTCCAGATTGAAATATGTAGATAGGTATCTACTTTGGAATGGTTAAATTAAGCATTTAATTTGGAGAAATTTGATGAAAATTAAAACTACTTATAACAATATACACGTATAAATCTACTCCTCAAACAAGTGCTGGAAGCATTTTTATCAATGGTAGGTAATACGTTTTACAAGCACTTTACGCCCGAATAGTACCGGTGAACGATAAAAGCAATATTTTTTTTATAAAAAAAAAACAATTAAATGCCAATATTTTTGCTCACTGATCTTTAATATTGTAGTTTCATCCAAAATAAACCTGTATGCAAAATTTCAGTATAATCAGACACTGGGAAGTGTGTCAAATTAAGCTTGCAAGATTTTAAGACCCCAAGTTAAATAAAAGCTTCTAAAAAGCTGGGGTTAGTGAGATAGCCTTGAACGAGATATTGACTTTAGTGCTGAAGTAATAAAACCCAAACCGCTCTCACCGGATTCAGGCTCGGTGGGTTGTCCAGAAGGACCGTTAATTACTACCGAATCTAAATGAGCGCAATTAATCCTTTTTGATGAGCAATTGTTGGATTGCGCAGATTTCAGAATAAATGATTATTATTTTCTGTGTAGGTATGCGGTATGCCTAACCTACTTTTTTATTTGTTAGTATGGAATAAAACATTATACCTACATACATAGATAGATATCTATCTATCTAATAATATAATCACTTTATTTTCTTACTACAGACACACATATTCATTAAATACAAGACATATTCACATGTATATGTATAAGAGTAGGAAGCACTGTATTACGAACAAGAATAGAAAACACAAATTAGACCTAATATGACAAAAAGATCCAAATAAAAATGTGTGTGTGCCGCAGCAGTACTCAATGGTCGCAGCTCAGCGTCACATTAATTGCAACGCAAGCAAATCGCTGATTTTCAAACATGATTAGGTATTAGGTACTTATAAGTTTTCCTCGAACTTTGTTCCTTTGGGTACCTACGAACCCCACACATTTCTTTTGTTTCATCTTCGCTCGTGACCATGAAGTTTGACTTAATACTCTGAGGTAACTGGAGCTCTCACCCTGAATAAAAAAGTGTCGCCAGCAAATTTGACATTTATGTATGTAGTGGCTGTCAGCTGTCTCATATGACCATACGTATTTTTTTAAAGTGTAGGTGAGACGGAAGACAGCCACTGTGTTATTTGTGGTATTCAAAAAATTGTTCGTGCTGCACTCTCCAGTTACCTCAGTATTTAGTCTAAGCTTTTTGCTCGTGACCATCTCGTGACAGATCTCATAGGTATATAAATTTTTCAGAACTTCGTACTCTTAGCACGAAAAACTATCGTTACAGTGCCACAAACTTTGCTGTGCCGGTGGCTAAAATGTGAAACTAGCGTGTTTTTTTTAATGTCATTTTGCTGTCAAGTTGATGTCCAACCATAGGGCTGCTAGCGGCTGAAGTTCTTAGAAGTCAGGGCCGGTTAAATTGTTACAAAAAAAAAGAAAACCGTACGTAGCGCCGCTGTCACCGGAACAGAAAAGGTTGTGGCACTATACGTTTACGGGATCGGTATTATTTTGTTTGAAAACAAGAGCAACACCTCTTTCTGTCGTTTATGGAACAACGGATGACGGTATAATATACAGTGCCACAATCTTTTCTGTTCCGGTGGCCAAAATGTGAAACTAACGTTTTTTTTAATGTCATTTTGCTGTCAAGCTGATGTCCAACCATAGCGTTGCTGGCGACTGAAGTTCTTAGAAGTAAAAAAAAGAAAAACATACGTAGCGCCGCTGTCACCGGAACAGAAAAGGTTGTGGCACTGTACTTAGTTTAAAATCACGAACCGTAACAGCAGTTTTCATGGTAGGCTACAGTCACGTAGTTTTCGTTTACTCATGTGCTACAGTGACAGATCACGTCCTGTAGTAGCTGTGTCTATGTGCTACTACAGGTGATCTAATATGACCCTCACTTGGCGACGACTTGGCGTCGAAACTAAGCCGCCGATAGGGCTAAAGATGTTGTAATACCATTTCTCGTGTTTTAAGGCGATACTCGAAAAAATATGCTGAAGCGAGATAGCAATGAGAAAATGACGCGCGCGGGAGCGAGACCGATTTTGCAGATTAGGCAAAAATACACATAATCACTTCGTATTAAAAAACTATAGCGATTTTTAAAAATGCTTCTACGCGATCCGAAATATTATTGGTGTCCACTAATTAAACTAACTTTCCATTTAAAAGAATAATCTAAAATTTCGTATTTTTAGAGGTCTTTTCGAAAAGAAAAAGTGTCGAGGCAAAATCATAAAATCGTGTTTCTGAAACTATACGAATCTAGATAAAGGTATGAAGAAATATATATCTTATTACCATATTTGGTATTCATCAGTATTCAAATTGAACATACTATTAACGAAGTTATACTTTCCGGTGCTTCGTGTCTCGAAATAAATACTCCTCATTTTAATATAATTTGTATTTATCGGTCACCCTCTGAAACAAATCCTACTAATTTCATAAACTCACTTGATAATCACCTCAACTCACCTCACCTGAGAAATAGAGACATAATTATTACAGGTGATATAAATATCAATATAATGGAAAATAATTGTACAAATCACTCAAACTTTTATCTGGACATGTTAGCTTCCCATAGCCTGTTACCAGCCCACAGATTCAACACCAGAATAAACAGTTGCTTGGACCATATAATAACTAACTTATCATCTCTTAACTATACAGCTACTGTTGCAGTTCTATACACAACAATCACGGATCACAAAATGGCTAGTATGTTCATATACAGTAAATCTAAACACCATAAACCCGCAAAAGAAAAAACAATAATTAATTATCCTGCTGCTCTGGAAACTCTCAAATCTAAAATAACCAATGAACTCTTTACCATCACAGACCCGGATAGTTTAACTGAAAAAATAATTGGCATAATCTCGCACTCCCTAAAAATTAACACGAAAACAGTGAAAATACCGAATAGCAAAATAATATTGAAGCCATGGATTACACCGGGTATCTTGAGATGTATCAAACATAGAAATAAATTACAAAAACAATTAAAGTTAGATCCAACAAATGATTTACTTAAAGTGACATATCGTAGGTACAGAAATTATTGTAATAATTTAATAAAAAAAATTAAAATTAAATATGAAAGAGACCTTTTAGATAAAGCAAAATCAGATAATAAAACATTGTGGACATGTATAAAAAATATTTCTAATTTGAATAGTAATAAATCAGTTAATAAAGAATTGTACACGCTCAAAGACAATCCATGTGAGTCTGTCAACTATATTAATAACCATTTTAATATGGTAGGAAAATCATTGGCTGAATCTATAAACCATAGTAACTTGTCACTAAAAGAATATTATGACTCGCTACCAACTTGTCCACACTCGATTGGTATTATTGAACCGGACCAGGCCGAGATCGATGCAATAATATCTAACCTTAAGTCAGAATCAGCTGCAGGTTGGGATGAAATCCCCACAGCGTTCATTAAACTTGCAAAAAAAGAAGTTATCCCCCTACTTACTTATCTCAGTACCTTAGTCTTTCAACAGGGAAGTTTTCCAATACTCTTAAAACGATCTATAATTCATCCCATTTTCAAAAACGGAAACAGAGAAGACATCAATAATTATAGACCAATCTCTGTACTACCGGTCATCTCTAAGATACTTGAAAAACTTATTAATTCTCGCCTCATTGGATATTTATCAAAATTCAATATTTTATCTCAGTCTCAGTACGGCTTTCGAGAAGGATTGAGTACAGAGGATGCTATTCACGAACTTACCGACAGTATAACTCATAACTTGGACAAAAAAAAGAAAACACTTTGCATCTTCCTCGATATAAAAAAAGCATTCGATGCCGTCTCTGTACCCCTCCTTCTTCGTAAAATAGAAAAAATGGGCATCAGGGGCACGTTTTTGAGTTTGATAACTAACTACCTTAGTGATCGTACACAACGAGTTAAACTCGATACCAAAACCCATAGTGACGATATCTCAACAACAAATTATGGTGTCCCCCAGGGCAGTGTTTTGGGACCGACCCTCTTCTTAATGTATATGAACGATCTTACAAATCTTAAATTAAATAGCGGGAAAATCATCTCTTATGCAGATGATACTGCCCTTCTCTTTGATGATATGAGTTGGCCAATGGTTTTCCGTAAAGCTGAAACTGGATTGCCCGACGTTATTAAGTGGTTGAACATTAATCTTCTTACACTTAACACAAATAAAACCAATTACATACCATTTTCAATAAGAGATTCCAAGCAACCTTCCAATGATTTAAGCATAACTGCCCATTTCTGTAGTACTACAGGACGTCATGATGAAATTTGTAGCTGTCATAACATTGAAAGAGTTACTACAACTAAATACCTAGGCATAACTCTTGATCAAAATTTATCATGGTACCCTCAGTTAAATGTAGTCGCAAATCGCGCTAGAAAGTTAATATGGTTATTTAAACAACTAAGAAATGTTACTGATAAAACACTTATAACGTATATTTACAAGACCCTTATCCAATCTATTCTAGTATACTGCATAACAATCTGGGGAGGTGCGTGTAAATCTCAATTTATAAGTATCGAGCGTGCACAGAGATCCATACTTAAAGTAATGCTAAATAAGAATAGAATGTATAGTACTTATAAGTTATATAGGGAAGCAAATGTCCTCACTGTTAGACAGCTCTTTATATTGAAAAGTGTCCTAAAACTTTATAAGAAAACCACAATAACCTCAACCATGACCAATAAACGTAATCTATATTGTCTAATAAAACAACCTATCGTAAGAACCGCATTTGCTCAACAACAATTCAACAATCTTTCTATAAGGATTTTTAATAAAGTAAATAGACATTTGCATATATACACAATGACATTAAGGCAATGTAAAAGATCTTTGACTGACTGGCTGAGTAAACTGGATTATGACCAAACAGAGCAATTATTGTCTCGCTAAATAAATTCCGTCTACCTACCAAGATTATGCTCTCAGCAATACTGCCCACATATCTATTTTTATTTTGTTTTACATACGATTTACTCTATTAAATAGTTGAGCATATATATATCTGTATATATTTATATATTGATTGAATTTGATATCATTTCATACAGTAACATTATGCACAAGCGCGCAAACACCCATTCACACCCACACATTTACGCATAAAACTTACTCAAACTAACATACACACTTACACGACCGTACACACGTATACACATACATATATACATACATATTCATGCACACTTTAATATACTTAAGGAAATGTTTTCTAATAAGTAACTCATAAGGTTTTAATTATTATAATTTGTTTCTAAGTTTCAAGATGAAACAATAAATGAAAGAGCGGGCTCCTCCTAATACAGGTTTAATCAAACTTCAAAGGAGGAGCCCAACCCCTGTAATAATGCTAAATTACTGGAAACAATAAAGAAATTTTTGATTTTGATTTTTGATTTTTGATATTTGTAACAACTCTAACCGTCCTATAGTTTTATAGCAAAAAGTCCATACCTTTTCCGAGTAACGCCTTGATTGGCGACACGGCTCTACCAAAGAATACTATAATATTACTAACGGCTCTACCATGACATCCTCATAAGACCCAGCCCTTAACGACAATGTTTACTTGTTCCCAGTTGGCATAGCGACAGCAGTTCCCCGTTTAGAGTTGTTCATGGAGCTGGTGGGGGCAGTGTGCCTCTCCATCATGGGGCTCCTTCTCCCCGCCGTCACCGAGACCGTCTGGCGCTGGGGCAAGGACCTCGGCCCCTTCCACTGTATCCTCATCAAGAACATCCTCATCTCCCTATTCTCCATCATAGCCATGGTCTCCGGTGTCGCGTATGCCATCATCTCCATGCTAGAAAGGCTGTGATAAATGCGTTGCTTAAGCAATGAGTATTATTATGTTACAGTGCAATTCAAACTTAACGGCGGCTGTGAAGCTAAGCCACTATAGGCAGTAGTGCCCTTTTGGGCCTAATTTCAAAACCACTATAAAGTTTGCATCGCACTATAGATAAGTTAGACAATACATGATTGTAGCGATGAATCATAAAGCAAATATACAGTCGAACCAACGTATTCTGACCCACCATAAGTTCATTTTCTAAAAGATAATGAAATTCATTAAGGTCGATATTTGAACTTGTTGACATTGTCACTGACCTTTATATTTTTGACGCTTTCAAACAAAATTTTAGAAAAATGGGTCACGATTAAATTGGTTGGACTGTACAAACCGACGTGGATAGGATTTAAATGAATAGTTCGGTTTGAAACTAAATACTTGATGGTAACCCAGTGATAAATAAATCTACTTTAAAAAGGCTGTGTTAAAACTGACGGTAGCGAAGTAAACGCTGTAAATAGTTAAAACTAAATAAATGGTAGACAAACTTTGATGATTATATTTGTAACGACTTAAAGACGTTTTTGTTTTACGTTTTGACTTGCCCTTCCTCACGTTTTATTCTTTAAGTTTCATTTTAAAACAGTTTTTGAGAGACTTTTGTGATTATTTCAATTGTTTGGCTTAAACGAGCGTTAGGCCTACCTAGCCAATAACATCAATTCAACCACCGCAGATGTATACTATTTTATTGATTAGACTGTATTTGAATGTAATATTTTGATAGCATAGTCTTTTTACATGAAGTTAGGAACTCAATAAAGTTCAATAATTTTGTTCAATGCGTGTTCGAACACAATTCGGCTTGACTCTGAGATCAAAAACAAAGCCACTGAAATAAAAAAGTAGTTTAAATTGGCTCTTTCTATAGTATTCTAAAGGTAATCAAATTCGCGACAATTATTGTATCTTCCTTCAATCGCCTTCTAATATAAGTTGTACAAGTATTTATTTTTGTATTATAGAGTCTAAGTTAATGTTGAAGTTAAGTTCGTTTAGTGAAAATTTTGTAAATAATTTTCGTTTTGGCTCGGCATCTGTAAAGTGTATAATTGTCTAAATAAAATATTTGTAAGCATGTTTTTCCTTTATTCTATTTCGTTTTCGTGGGTACTTCTTCGTTAAACTTCAATTCAAGTAAGTATCCTTAAACACAGATAATATAATACTACAGTGTGTTAGGGGCACCCTTGCAAAAACTTTAACCATGGCTTGAGACCATCATCCTGAACAACGTACATTAAGAATTTTTTGACGGAAATAAATAATTAATGATTTTTCATACAAATTTAGCAACTTATCGGGACATTTTGTATGGAGAGTCGAGTTTTTTTTTTTCAATTACGACAAAAAATCTTCCTGTGCGTTGTTCAGCATGATGGCCTGAAGCAAAGCCATCTTCTATCTCACTCGTTGCACTTGTAACAAGCAGCTGAGAAATAATTGCGGGCCATGCCTGAAGCCATGGTTAAAGTTTTTGCAACGGTGCCCCTAACACCCTGTATATTCCTCCCTCAATAGATTATTGAGGAAATAGTGTTCGTCTAATGTACTTTTGTCATTTAACCTTTTTTATTTAATGCAATGAAATTCAAAAGTCATCAATCACAGGATAAGAATTTTAGAAAATAATTTACCGATAGTAATCTCTAGAGAACGCGGCGTGATCTGCAAAAAAAATAACAACT
Organism: Crambus lathoniellus; assembly: GCA_949710035.1. NCBI lineage: Eukaryota > Metazoa > Arthropoda > Insecta > Lepidoptera > Crambidae > Crambus > Crambus lathoniellus. The sequence continues at coordinate 29,164,097 of OX453304.1, forward strand.
GCTAGACTAGACATTTTTTATGCACAAAGGGGTGAGCAAATGCTGAAGGTTAAAGCTCTCAGAATCCTCAACAACTAAGGAACTGGCTATCTTATTATCTACCTGCCGGAACACAGCAATGCTGAAACCCTGCTGAAAAAATGCTGACCCTCACTGGGAATCGGACCCGGGAACTCTGCGTCTGACACCGGGTGGTGTGTACCGCTAGACCATAGAGGCGATTAAACTTGCGTGTAACCAAAGACTGTTGTCACCGTAGTGGTCAAGGCTTTAGAATAATGACATACTGCGGTGTTCACTGGACCGTGCGCTGCCGGTGACTATACCTCAATCATGGCAAAGGTCGGCACGTGACTCTGGTGCTGATCTCATATGAAAACTGACTGGTAAAAATAATGAAATTGCCGTTTCTAATTATACGTTTAAAAAGTAAACATCTAGATAAATAAAAAAACCAGATCGCACAAATATTTGCCCTGTGCGGGAATCTAACCCAGGAACTTTGCGCAGAAAGCAAGTATTCCGGTCGCCCTCAAGTTTCACCTTTCTCTCCTCACCTCTAAAGCTGTTGCAGTCCACTGCTGGACGTAGACCTCCCCCAAGGGGCGACACACTGCACGGTCAGTCGCCTGTCTTATCAAGCCACCCGCCCGTTACCTCATTAAGGTCGTCGGTCCATACGTGGTCTCCATTCGAGAACCCGTCTACTCGACCGCTCATCGGTTCTGCGACAGATGTGGCCATAGCGTACTTCCACTTCAGTTTGCTACATTTTTAGACTATGTCCGTCACTCTGGTCCTCTGCCAGGCGGCGCAATGCCAGACTGTAAATCACTACCTTTATGCATCCATAGTCTGTCCTCGATCACTTTGTGCCAGCTTTGTGCTCATTAAAATAATGAAAGCTAAAGCGAATTACGTATTAGTACAGACCGATCTGTATACCTACGTATCAGGGATGTTGCGAATATTCGCATCCGCATCCGCATATGCGGAACATCCGCATCGATTTAGAGATCCGCATCCGCATCCGCCTCCGCATAAATCGATGCGGAGCTGATGCGGATGCGAATGTGTAGCAAGTCGCTACAAGAAAGAAAGGGGCGGGTCCGGCGAGTGGCGCGTGTCGCGTGTCGCGTCGTGTACTTGTCATTAAATATAATGCTCCAATATATAAATTTAATTACTATAATCAATAATTAGTAATAGTAATTCATCACACTACTTTATAAGTAAATAAAGAAAGGATAATATATTACTTTTTTTATTTTTTTACCCACACTTTAGTTTTTTTGTACAGATCCGCATCCGCATCCGCATCCGCGGATGTGAGCTTATTAAAATCCGCATCCGCATCCGCGGATGTGAGCTTATTAAAATCCGCATCCGCATCCGCGTCCGCGGATGTCAAAAAATCGGCATCCGCAACATCCCTGCTACATATACAGGTTGCTTGCATGTTTATAAAGCAAAAAAAAATACGACCAAGGTAATCAAAAAGCTTAGACTAAATACTGAGGTAATAGCGCAGAGAAAAAAAATACTAATAGTTTTCACCCTGAATAAAAAAGTGTGCCCATCAAATTTGACATTTAGTACGTAGTGGCTGTCAGTTGTCTCTAGGGTTGCCAACTTTTTTTACAAAAGAAAAGTATATTAAGGTAGGAAAAGAAAAATAAACAGTATTTTAGAAAAAACGAGCTGTATTTTATTGTTTTTAATGTTTGTTGTTTTGAAGACATATTTATTTGTGCTTCTCGCACAACTTATCAATTTTGAGTAATTTTGGATAGCTTCGTAAGCATTATTACAGGAGAGGCCTTAAAACGCAGTGTTGGGCGTTTACTTTTTAAATAGACCTATGGATACCAGTGACGTTTGCTGAAAACAGTATATTTGTATACTTTTTTTTGTTCAACAGTAAAAAGTATAATGTAGTGAAAAACAGTATAATACTGTTTTTAGCAGTATAGTTGGCAACCCTAGTTGTCTCATATGACCATACGTATTTTTTCAAAGTGTAGGTGAGACGGAAGACAACCTCGGTGCCACAAAAAGTGTTAGTACTGCACTCTCCAGTTACCTCAGTATTTAGTCTAAGCTTTTTGAAGGTAATGGACCTGGGTCGTATTTTTTTACAACAAAGTACCTAGTAGTATTTATTCTGCGGTAGTAGGTACCCTATAGATAGCCATAAGAGAAACGTAATAAGTAGTCATTGACAAACGACGAAGCATTTTTTTTCTTAGATGAAAAAAACGTCTCATGATGACTAGCGTAGACACTTCCTGTCGTGTCAACCATTGAAACCTCACCATTATCTGCAGATATCACGTCTTAATCATGGTACACATGACAACAACGTCACCATGCTGGGTAAGCTCGCCCCATCTTAGGCTTCTTCTCAACCCTAAGGTTCAGTATGAATTCAGTATGTAATTCAGTATGAATGAAGCCAAGAGCAAGCCCATACTAAATAAAAAAAAAATGCACACAGCATTTACTTTTTTCAATCAATTTCAATCTCACCGTCTAACGTATTAAGGTTCAAACTCATGTCCATAGGCATTTTGATTGCTTTGTAATGTCTGAAGCGCTGTTGGTGTACAAAATAACTGATTTTGGATAATACCTAATTATTTTACAAGTTATAAGTACCTATCTACTTTTTTGTGCTGTTATTAGGTATGTACACAGAACACGGAAATATTTTTTTCTCATGTACAAAGAACACGGAAAGATTTTTTTCTCTGTGGGTATGTATTTTTTCTCGAAAAAACCAGTATTTTTTTTCAATATAACCCATCATTTTAGTGTAAGTACCTACCTATATTTCAAGGATGCTTCAGTTATGTGATGTAGTGCTTTGTCGGTTGTGGTGGGTTCGGTCCACCATCATCGTCATCATCATTTCAGCCGTACGACGCCCACTGCTGGGCATTAGGCCTCCTCCAAGGATCTCCACAACGATCGGTCCTGCGCTGCCCGTGCCCGCATCCTTCAGACAAATCATTTGTGATTGTTGTTGGCTGTTAATTTAGCATAGTGATGTCTGATATTTATAAAAACACATTACTTTTTGCAGCGTTTTCTTTTGTGATAGTCGTTATTGGCGCATGTTTTCCTTCAAGCGAAGTAAATAAGTAGTGAAACTACATCATCGCCTTAAGGAGAACATGAGCAAACTCGACTTATTACTTACTTGTTATTGTAAAATAAAATATAAGAAAATTTGACCAAAATATGAAAAACAATTCCCAGGGTTGTGAGAAGCATAATAAAAAAGAAAACTTCATTAATTTATTTTCAATAACGGGAATAGGGCAGTACCTACATAATCCAATTTACAGAACACTACATTTGTGCTGATATTCTAACTATATAATAACTTACTAACTTTATAATGCTAATGTGCATTATAGTAAACTCCGTTCGGTTAGATAGTGTCGGTACACTCGCACGGCATTGTGGCTCTTGCTATAAAATAACCTAAAAACTATAAAATAAAAATAAAATATAATTTAACCGCCTCTGTGGTCTGTGGTATATTCCTATACACATAGATTAATAACAGCTTCGCTTCGCTTACGCCCTATACATAAGTATGAGAATACTTTCCTTCAGCATTAGCTTTTTGTATAAATTTTATTATTGTATCATTTTGTCCAGCAACGACATATATTTTTTTTGTAAATGCGTTGCTTCTGTTAAAGCTGATGAGTTTTTCCTGCCTGTTTTTCTTGTCAGTTAAAAGATGTCCATAACAGGTGGTAGGTAAAAAAATATTGGACGATTCATAAGCATTAATTTTATTTAATCTGTATGAATAAAAAAATTATGACTATGACTATGACTAGTGGTTCATACCACGGATTTCAGACCCAGAGGTCCCGGGTTCGATTCCCAGTGGGGGTACATATTGTATTCGGTTTGGTTGGTGGTAGGACTTGTTCTTAGTCCGCCTGGCTAGCTACCACCATCTTATCTAAGTCTGACGCCATAACAATGATGTTTTCAGCATTATTGTGTTCCGGCAGTTAAAGATACGATAGCTAGTCCCTCAGTGATTGAGGATTCCGGGAGTAGTGCGCTTCCACCTTCAGCCTTATCACCACTTATCATCAGGTGTGATGAAGGCTAAGTGCTACCCCGTTGTGGATTAAAAAAAATGCAGATATAAAATAATACACTCAAGTTGGGTACCAAAGTCAATTTTAATGAAAATTTGGATATTTTTATATAACCACTCAATGGTTACGCACGCTTAAATATGCTTACGGGGCAATGGTTCCTCGGCACAGCTCCGCTCCGCTCCGCTTCGCTCGCTCGGCTTTAAATTAAGTTTTACTCAAAAACTAGAAGGATTTAATAAAAACTAATTATTGATTTATAATGCTAGTTAAATTTGCAATAAGATTGTATGATTTGTAGATGGATTTTTATTACGATTCAATTAGAAACAGCGAGTTGAAGTTGCAGAAAAGGAAATGTTTTACCGATTTCTTTTTAAAACATGCAATAAATACTAATAAATAAACAATTATTACATACCAATTTGGGTTTAAATAATAGTTTACAATGTTGTTATTAGATAAAAGTAAAAAAAAGATAACTCTCTTTTAGAAAAATATTGTTTAATTAAAGATATAAAAATGTAAGTAAAGAATCACCCTTACGGGCTACAAAAGTATGGATCGATTTCGTATCGACTTCTTTTTGAAAGTAGATAAATTTTAAATATATACTTTTTATGGGTATTGAGGGCACGAGAAGTATATATTAATGTATTGCAACATATTTAGTACAATATATTTAATTATATTTTTTGATTTTATTTTTCCATACTTAGCTAACATTGCCTAAACCACGCAATGGTTCCTTGCCTCCTGGAGGCAAGCAAGTCGGCGAACTTCAATCGAATATAATACGCCAAATTTTTATTAAATTGGACCAATTTCTTGTTCTACGATTAAAATAAGGTGTCTAGATTAAGATTACTATAAGTTGGATAGGAGCAGAGAGTGATTTGACACAATTAATTAAAGTATTTTAATTAGCTGTCAGCTTGCCTCCAGGAGGCAAGGAACCATTGGGGCGGGTAAAAATACTTGCCTCTGGGAGGCAAGGAACCATTGAGTGGATAAAAGTAAGTTAAAGAAAGTGATTTACAAATAATAGTACGGAATGATGTAGGTAGGTAATGCCCGATTTACTAACACCACTGCTTCGAATCTAGATCTGTTTGCTTTACAAAGCTCTATTGACTTTTTATAGACATGTTTGCTCTTTGCAAGAGCAAGCAAGACCCTTTAAAACCCTGTACCTAGCTCGGTAATGACTTTAGCTACAAAAAGCAACATTCATCATAACCATACCAGTAAGTAGCACAATAAAAAAGAAAAAAACACAATTTCAAGTTGTTTATTTCAATAAATTAAATACCTAATACATAATCTAATTTACAGAACACCTTAATTCGAAGCGATATCTAACCAAGTTCTGCAAATTGAGTAACGTCATGCCCGCTTTACTGATTCCTTTTCTCTATTTGCTCTCTCCAGGCACATGAGTCTACAGGCCTGTATGCTCAGTGATAAAGTTCCTGATGGTCGGCGCGGCGATGTCAGCAAAGACGCTTGGAGACAGGGGCTGGCCGCACCCTCGACCGTACGATACGATCCCCACAGCCATGCCATCCTGTGTGGCTGCACCGCCTGAATCACCCTAAGGGACCAAAAAAATTATAAGTCAAAACCCAGACTAATATAATAAAATTCAATTTGAAAGATTCTTTGTCCGTCTTTCACATCAAAACGGAGCAACAGATCGACGTGATTTTTGAACTATCCGATATTTTTGTAAAAAATTCAATATCAGGGCAAATTTTTGTAAGCGGCCATTAAATATAATTTTAGGAGACTATATTTTGGAATCCAACATAATCTTGCATTAGAAGGTGTCGAAAAAAAGTTATGCCTGCCCCGAAAATGGTGCAATTTTACAGCAAATATGCTACACCAATTTTATCGTGAACATTTGTGTTTATGTTCACCATATCTAAGCACCAAAGTCAAAATCCATAAAGGTATAAAACGGGAAACTAATACTTTAGGAAGAAATCGGTTGTTTCTGATAGCATTTTTAATATATAGGTGTGATGCCAATTTGTGTTTACGTAGAGAGTTCTTTTTTAAGTTTATTTGTTTTTCACTTAGGTACATATAGGGGGACTATATACTTTTACGAAAGATAATTAATAAATGTATTCAAATGTAAAGTGAATAATTACTTATACCATTTTTTCCTATAATTTATAGATTTGTATAACTTTGTATTTTTTTTTAATGTCGCTGTCATAAATATTGGTGGATTACAAATGAATTATTTATTAAAGATAAGATAAAGATAAAGATTGACCATTATACTAGATAGTCAAATTTTCTATGTTAAGAAATTACTGATATAGAATTATTGTTGAGTCTCCATAGAGCGAATGAGTTTGGCTCTCGGGCTAATAGTTTGAGCGCCGGTGAGGGACAAAAGGCTACTTTTTACAAGCTTTTTATTAACTTGCTATGTTTGTTAGTTAGTATGTTAATTATTTAGTGGGGGATTTGTCCCCCACTAACGCTAGATTGCAAGATTTGTCTTGCAAGCTCAATTTGACCGACTTCGCAGTGTCCAATAGAGCTGAAATTGAATTACACGCATAATGACATATCTATGTCTCTGACGCAAAATGACATATTGTGACTACGCAGATTGACATACGCATAATGACATATCTTGGACTTGACATATTGTGACCACGCAGAATGACATATGCATAATGACATATCTATGACTCTGACGCAAAATGACATATTGTGACTACGCAGAATGACATACGCATAATGACATCATTCGTTCTCATTGTTTTTGATATTTATTTATGTTTTTTTTTTTTTTATAAAAACTGGTATTTATATACAATATGCCTAATAACATTATACAAAATCAAATTAACCGAAATGATAATTATGCCAATATAAAAAGTATGCCAAAAAATATGGCAAAGTGTATTAATATGACAAATAAAATATGAAAAATTTGTTATGCTGCCAAAGCAAATTAGGAATAAAGACATTATGCAAAAAGGGGATCTCATGCCACATACCACAACCTTTATGACACTGATACGTAGGTATTTATTACAAATCTATGCGCAACAAAGTTTTACGTCTTTAATTCATGTCATTTCGCGTATGTGTCAATTCGCGTATATGTCATTTCACGTATTTGTCATTTCGCGTATTTGTCATTTCGCGTATGTGTCATTTCGCGTATGTGTCATTTTGCGTATGTCATTTTGCGTATGTGTCATTTCGCGTATATGTCATTTTGCGTATCTGTCATTTTACGTAATCAAAATGTGTCATAATGCGTGAAATTGCTGAAATTTTGTATACCGGTTTGGTTCAGATGACAATACAATATTAAAGTACAGTCAACAAAAAAGATTGTCATAAAAATAAAATTTTTACTAATAACTTATTATTTCGGAAAATTATCACATTCCCGCGGGATAACGTCGTGTAGTCCACGCGGGCGAAGCGGCAGGCGGAAGTCTAGTATACATTTATACAGGTATTAACACCCAGACACAAAATAATCACAATAACAAACTATTGTGATTATTTTGTGTCTATATAGGGTCTATCACATCAATAACAATACTATATCTAACCTACCTGGCAAGTACCCTGGCCTCCTAGGAAGAAGTTTCCGGCACAGAACTCGTTCTTGGTCAAAACAGAGGAGTACACTAGGAAGCACTGCACCCAGTCCACTACTGGGATCCGGACAGCCATCAGGCGCTCAGGAATTGAGGAGGCACCTTGCTGAAAATACAAATAAATGGATTATATCAGACAGCATAACTTGATCTGATTCCAACTTATTAAATGTCAAGTAAACAAACAGCATGTATTACGGATAGGTATATCAGTTATATTAGTATAGATAAATGATGATCTGAGTAAGTCGGCAAGGCACTTCGACTAGTACTCACTAACAGGTATTCGTACCATCAAGTCGGTCAAACAAACCGTTTTAACAGTTATATGTCTCCTCCTTCAGTCTGAAGCGTGTTCTTGATTACATTCGCCACATTACTAGGAAAGAAGGCTACAACCTGGAGAAGTTTTGTGATAGGGAAAGTTAAAGGCCACGTGATCGCAGCCCGATGCGTTAGTCGGACCAGGGACCGTACTCTGAAACGCTAATCCGAAACTTCGGATAGCCCCGTCCCTCTCACACTCGAGTCATGACGGAATCGAGTGATAGGGGCGGGGTTAACCGTTGCGTTTCAGAGTAGGCCCCCAGATTTGCACCATTCTCGACTTTTTAGTCTGCGACGCAATGTATAAGTACCGCCGGTGATAGGGGACGATAGAAGGCCACTTATCAAGAAAAGGCTGTTTGGAGGTGATGGCCACGACCCTCAGACATGATAAATACGACGTGACGGGTCTTTTATGATACTTATGTCCATTAGGCCCCGCGCACAAAACCAGCGGAGCGGCGGCAACAGCGCGGGAGCGAAGAATTGTGCATTCATTGCGCGCTCGCTACAGACGTCTAATCAAAGAAGTCCATCGTGATGCACCATCTGATACACAATTCGCCGCTGGTGTACACTGGTTTGTACCCTGGTTTTTACGCTGGTTTCGTGCGCGGTGTCTTAGTAAATAATGCGTACCTGCGTCCTACCCCACCCGCTGACGTCGATGTATGTGCCGCCTCCCAACTGCCTGTTCAAAGGCGGGAGAGGTATCGGTTGCATGGTTTCATCAAACTTAATGGGGTCCACTGTCTTCATAACAGCGACGTCCTTGTCGAACGCCGGCTGATTGTACATTGGGTGGGGGATGACTTCAGCGATGGGAATGACCGTCCCGTTGCGGCGCCAGGAGCTGCCAGCTCGAAGGACTACTGTGCTTGGATCGACACTGTTGACAAACAATTGAAATAATTAAGGAAATTTTTCCTACCTGGGAACAGACATTGAGACCATACCTAAACGTTTAGAGCCAGACCCTCATAGGTGGCCCATAAATGTGAACAAAACGAAAAATTTTAATGCCTGAAATATCAGTCATAAAACTAATTGGATGGATTTCAGATAGAGGGAGAGGCTAGCTAGACCATGAATTAACATCGCCAAAAATGTTGTTTCGTAAAGTTTGTATGTGGAAGAGGAAAAATTAATCAAGATTTTTCTTCAACATCTTTCATCATTTTATGTCATCGATCATAATAATTATCCTAATAGATTTTTAAGAGCACGTCATCATCATAATCAGCTCTACGATGACGCCCACAGCTGAGCATAGGCCTCCCCCAAGGATCTCCACAGCGACCGGTCCCGCGCTGCCCGCATCTAACGGCTTCTCGTTACCTTCACGAGATCGAGGGCATATGCGCCATTAAATATTAAATGAGGAGTTTAAAAAATAAGAAAATGATGAAGATAATGGGAATAGTTTAGTAATACCACATTTTAATTTAATACAACCTCCATTACTTACTCTTGAGCGCAATGAGCCGCAGTCAATATGTAATTCTCACTGACGATAAAACCCCCACAAAAATAAGAGTTGTTCACGATGAAGGAAACCTGGTGGGGGTAATCTTCAATGAACGCTTCTTGACCCCCCACGATTCTATCAGGGGAATCGAAGGATGGTAGTCTTTCTTCAAGCACAACAGGGTCATTGAGAGGAACTGGCACTTTCTCCGATAGTATAATGTCATCTATGAAAAAATACATAACAATTACACAGAAGTTATCCTGTTACATGAGAAGTAGTGGGTTCATACCTGATCTCAACGGCATTCATTAATTCTCTACATCCATACTTGGTATATACCAACTAGGTATAATATGACAAATATATTGATCGGCCTGATTTTTGGTATGGGATAGATTGGCAGCTGGAGTGACAATGGCTACTTTTTATCCCGGAAAAACATCACATTCGCGCAGGATAACGTCGTTTAGTCCACGCGGATGAATCCGCGGGTGGAAGACTAGTACGTACCTAGTATAATCTCGCAATAAAGTCGCTTGCCTGCCGTTTTAAAGTAGTCTAGCAAAGGATTTTAATGCGGTGCTCATCATTAGATAGAATTATTTAAAAGGAAGATTAACAGGATTAATATCAGATAGATTGCTCTAGATAACCAATGACTTCATATAATACGCGTACAATGTCTATGATATATTTATATTCATTTGTTTCTAATATCCGTAACACAAACATTAGCTATATTTTCTGGAATCAATGTTAGATTAAATGATTGAACTTTTGTTTTTTTAATATTTTTGATACGGGCTACTGCGCAACTACAATACTTACAGTTAATAAGTATTGTAGTTGCAGTAGCCCGTACCCATCAAGTAATCATATACAAAGTTTTCTGTAATCACGACCAGCCCCTGTAGACAAGTGGCTTTCTATTATAGAATTCGCCAGTCGAATAGAAAGAAAATGTATGGGATTGACATTAGAGATCGAAATGTCACGTGACCGCTAATGTCAATCCCATACATTTTCTTTCTATTCGATTGGTGAATTCGATAGTAGAAAGCCACTTGTCTAGGGGGGCTAATATAATTGCAATATTAGTAACAAAATATAGCTGTACCTTCTACAAATTTGTAAGAAAAATGTCATTAGGTATCAAAATAAAATAAAAAAACAAAAAAAAATATTTACAATCAAATACCATTTTACAACAGCCAGTGGCCAGAGACCCCTTTTAAGTACATAAAAATACCTGTATCAGAAGCCTCTTCACATATATTACACTTCACAGGTATATGTATTCTTTTCTCCTTGTATTGTCCTTTGCGTAGTAAAATTTAACTTCAAGTGTGCTCTAAGTCTGTGCTTATGTTACGACTCAAATGCTATTAATATAAACTACTTCACTTTTGACACAACTATCCAGACAGCACTAATTTACATCGTTTTAATTATTTCACAAACTCAATTAATCCCCTGATGCTATATTTAAGGCTCTTACGGGATGTAAATTAAATTAAGTTGTAATCGTCTGGAACTATTCAATTTCACAATATGAACCCTAAAACGGTTTTTGATTAGGCATCTGTAATTTTTTTAAGGTTTCCCTATTAATGGTTTTCCTCACTTCTTTCGTCTTTAAATTGAGCATTTATGTTATGTTATTTGAAACTACCAGTAAACAAGAAAATTCGTACGATATATTAGAGGTGCATCAGAGCAAACCTGTTTTCTATTTTAAAATCTTTCCGGCAAAGAATTTTTCAGTTTATTAGATTTTCAGGGCCCTTATTTAACTGTCCTAACAAACAACAAAGATCACCAAACATTTTCACAAAAACAATCTTACCTTGAGCAAAAGAGGTATGAATTTTACATGTAGCAATCCATATTACTAGAAGTAACATTGTGGATGTTCAGATGTTAATAGGTTTAGCTGACGGGACACGAATGAAGTGGAATTTAAACTACCTCTATATACCTTTAGTTACATTTGAATATCGGAGTACCCACATAGTGCGATTGCTTCGTCATAAAGTTAGGACAGTGTCGCGATAAGTAATTAATACATGTCAAGTTTTATGTATTCCGTACATTATTGAAATGAAATATCAGAAAAAAACAACCACTTTTCCAAGAAGCTCCGCCAGGAATCGAATCACTGTCCGCGAATGCTCTGACAATGCTTAGGAAGAAATTTGGCGAATGCTTAGGAGTCGTTCTAGGAAGCGTCGAATCTTTCCAAAAAATTGCTTGTCTGTAAAGTCGGTTAACGGGCGATAATTTTACGTGATAACAATATGCCGCTGTCTCTCTTCTACTTGGACGCATATCGACATCACCGATGGAGTGGAAGCCAAACGCTTAGGCCGATCGTGCCTCTCTATCTCTCGGTTCTTCTCCAAGGCCTCCCGCTGTAGGGTTTGCGAACCGATGGCGTAGCTTCTATGACGTTCACAAGTATTGTAAATAACAATCTAAATTGAATAAACAAATTTGAAACTTGAATCTATCGCTTATTCCGCGCTCTCGATGGCACGCGGAACGTGACACATTTTCGTGCGTGCAGTGCGTGTAGCCGACTAGACGGCTCTCTGGCGGCTTCTCTTTCTCTTTGGAGCCTACGCTGTGAGCGAGCAGCGTTTATTTCATCGTTTCGTTTTTTTATCAATATTAAAAAACAAAATGGCGGGTTTTAGGAGGCATATTTTGTTCATTGTAAAAACACATTTATAATCCGTGTGTTAGTAATTAGTGAGGTATCAAAATGAAGGGTTTTGAATAGAGATTCCATAAATATACCTATTACCGTTTTGCAGAAGCCTCCGCATTCATTTATCTAAAGAAATTTTTAAATTAGTAAGTTCTTACTAAAGAAAGGTGATTTATTGATAATAGAACCCATGACCTTTCACTGTCCGGGCGATATTCTTACCACTGAGCTAGGTAGTCACTAGTCAAGGCCCATCGGAACTAGTTGTAAGACGGATCGATTTTTTCTAATGCTTCATTTTCAATATTGTCAGTAATAAGTACAATTTGCATTGTCAATGCAAAAAAGAAAAAAAACACAATAAATATATTATTTATTTAAATAGATTTTAGCAACAAAAAACAACTTCCATAATCATGCACAATAAAAAAGAAAAATCTTTCATTATTTAGCAGTTGTTATCTCAATAAATTAAACTAGTTAAAACATTATCGAATTTACAGAGCACCGGTAAATTGCAGAATGCCCGCTTTACTGATTCCTTTAGTAGTTATGGGTCTGTTTGCTCTCTATAAGCCTGTATGCTCAGTGATGAAGTTCCTGATGGTCGGCGCGGCGATGTCCGCGAACACGCTGGGAGAAAGGGGCTTGCCACACCCTCGGCTGTACGATACGATCCCCACAGCCATGCCATCCTGTGTGGCTGCACCGCCTGAATCACCCTGAGGGGCAGACAAAACGATAAGCTTAAATCCATACTAATATTATAAATGTGAAAGTTTGTTCGTTTGTCCGTCTTTCACGTCGAAACGGAGCAACAGATCGACGTGATTTTTGGTATGGGGATAGTTTTGGGGCTGGAGAGTGACAAAGGCTACTATTTGTCGCAGAACAATACCACATTCTCGCTTGATACCGTCGTGTAGTCCACGTGGACGAAGCCGCAGGCGGAAGTCTAGTATACATTTACACCCAGACATAAAATGATCACAATAATTGGTTACTGTATCTAACCGCTAACCTACCAGGCAAGTACCCTGACCTCCAAGGAAGAAGTTGCCGGCACAGAACTCGTTCTTGGTCAAAACAGAGGAGGTCACTTGAAAGCACTGCGCCCAGTCCACTACTGGGATCTGGACGGCCATCAGACGATCAGAAATTGAAGTGGCATTTTGCTGAAAATATAAATAAATAGATTATATCAGACTTAAAATAAATTGACCAGCCCCCCTAGACAAGTGGCTTTCTATTAGCGAATTCGCCAGTCGAATAGAAGGAAAATGTATGGGATTGACATTAGCGATTGAAATGTCACGTGACAGCTAATGTCAATCCCATACATTTTCCTTCTATTCGACTGGCGAATTCACTAATAGAAAGCCACTTATCTAGGGGGGCTGATTCCAACATAAGTAGAATCAAGTAAACAACAACTAGTTGTTGAACGGATATCAGTTACAAAGAAGGTATTATTAATATAGATAAATAATCATCTGAGTAACAGCTGTCAAACTACATAGGGTTTGAACCTAGTCACTCTTGCACCCAGGGGCGTGGGAAGCATAAACGCATTTCTCCCATGCAAAAAATATGGTTTGAACCGAGAACTAGCTAACAGGTATTGCCATCAATCAGTCAAACAAACCGTTTTATCTTTATATTTGAAGACTCGTGTCTTGTCTTTTACTATTAGACTATCCTCCATCAGCCTGAAGCGTGTTATTGATTCATTTGCCATATTGCCGGGAAAGAAGGCGATAACCTGTAGAAGTTTTGTTTCAGGGAAAGTCGAAGGCAAAAGGCCACATGATCGCAGCCCGAAGTCTTGTAACAGGGGACTTTGGAAGGCCACCATTAAGAAATGGCTGCTGGGAGGTGATGGTCACGACCCTCAGACATGATTAATACGACGCGACGAGACTTTTTTGATAGGACTATTCGGCCCCGCGCACAAAACCAGAGGGGCTTCTGCGACGGCAGCACGGGACCGACGAATTGAGAAGTCATTGCGCGCTCGCGACACACGTCTAATCAAATAAGTCAATGCGACGCACCAACTGATACACAAATCGCCGCTCCCGCACCGCTGCGCTGGCCGGACGGCGGCGCCGCCGCCACCCCGCTGGTTTTGTGCGCGATGTCTTAGTAAATAATAAGTACCTGCGTCCTACCCCACCCGCTGACGTCGATGTCAGATCCGCCTGCCAGCTGTCTGTTCAAAGGCGGGAGAGGTATCGGCTGCATGGTTTCATCGAACTTGATGGGATCTACTGTCTTCATAACGGCGACGTCCTTGTCCAACCGCGGCTGGTCGTACATTGGGTGGGGGATGACCTCAGCAATGGGGATGACCGTCCCGTTGCTCCGCCAGGAGCTGCCGGCTCGGAGGACTACTTTGCTTGAGTCGACGCTGTTGACAAACAATTGAAATAATGGAGGAAGTTTTTCCAACTTGGGAACTGACATTGAGACCAGGGGGGCAATTGCGTAAGGTAATCGTATTGATTTGACAGTTCATATCGTATTCAATCGGCTGCAATTTGTATGGAATGACATTTATTATGATACAATATGAACTGTCAAATGAATACGATTGACTTTATGCAATTCCATAGCATACCCAAACTTTCAGAGCCAGATCCTCATAGGTGGTCCATAAATGTGAACAAAACGCACACATGCGCCTGAAATATCAGTCATAAACCATGAATTAAAATGGCCACTAAAATGTGGTTTCGTAAAATTTTTATGAGGAAGACGAAAAATTAATCAAGATTTTTCTTTAACATCTTTCGTTATTTATATCATCGATTATCATCATCATTATAGATTATTGAAAGCATATCATCATCATCATGCTGGGATGATGCTGGGATAGGGCTCCACCAAGGACTCCAAGGAGAGTATGAGAGTAATTAGTAACACTACATTTTAATTCAATACAACCTCCATTACTTACTTTAGAACGCAATGAGCCGCAGTCAATATGTAATTCTCACTGATGATAAAACCCCCACAAAAATAAGAGTTGTTCACGATTAAGGAAACCTGGTAGGGATAATCTTCTATGAACGCTTCTTGACCCCCCACGATTCTACCAAGGCCATCGAAGGATGGTAATCTTTCTTCAAGCACATCAGGGTCATTGGGAGGAACTGGCACTTTCTCCGATAGTATAATGTCATCTATAAAAAAATACATAACAATGATCAGCTGAATTTTACTCATATTTTATACTGGTCCGAACGCCGCAGGAAGGTTAGGTACACTTTATCTTAACGACATTCATTCATTATTCTCTACATCCACACTATATACCTACCTACTGTAATATTATAAATATATTGATCGGCCTGATTTTTGGTATGGGATAGATTGGGAGCTGGAGGGTGACAGGCAACTTTTTATCCCGGAAAAACATCACAATCCCGCGGGATAACGTTGTTTAGTCCACGCGAGTGAAGCTGCGGGCGGAAGGCTAGAAGGCTAGTAGTAGCTTTCCTGCCGTTCTGTGCGCTTATTTTTTTAAACTACCTACCTACTCCTAGCAAAGGATTTTGATGTTGTTCCCATCGTTAGACAGAATTATTTAAGAGGAATATTTATAATATCAGATAGATTTCGATAGATGACCAACGACTTCATACACGTACAATGTCTATCTGACATATTTATATTCATTTGTTTCTGATATCCGTAACCGTAACACAAACTTTAGCTATATTTTTGTGGAATCAATGATAAGGGCATATCCGAGCAAACCTGCTTTCTATTTTAAAATATTTCCGTCTAAGAATGTTTCAGTACTATTAGATTTTTGTCTTAACAGACAACAAAGATTGCCAAACATTTTCACAAAAACAATCTTACCTTCAGCAAAATGGGGGTGAATTATGATTGCAGCAATCCATATTACTAAAAGTAACATTGTGGATGTTCAGATGTTAATCGGTTTTAGCTAACACTAACAAGACACAAATGAGGTGGAATTTAAACTAGCTCTTTATATCTATAGCTAAATTTGAATATCGGAGTACGACCGGGCGAATGAGTGAATGATGAGGTAAGGAGTCGTTCTAGAAAGTGTTGAATCTTTCCAATACTTCTTGTGGTGCATCCACACAACCCGGCAGCATGTGCCGTCCCCGGCTTTGTGTGTGGCGGGCTTTCGGCGGCTTCTCTCTCTTTGGAGCCTATGTTTATGGTCAAGCGCGGCGAATGTTTGGATGCACTTTAATGGTAATATAACACGGTTCAACCAAATTGATTCACTCTGGTTGAAAGGCGCAGAAATACAGGCGCACATTGATATTGAATGGTTCTCTTTTACGTTTACATTGTTGAATTTGGTTGCTTCATCCAAATTAAAGGCAAAAGTGAACCGTGAATTACTGTCATACGCGCTGTGAGACAGCGCTTCGTCAACGTTTCGTTTTGTTATAATAATTATTTCCTTTTCAATAATAAAAATTGCAAAAAGTACAAGAATTACGTATAGGTATTTTAAAAGTTGATTAACATATAAATAAAACAACTTTTACGGATAATAAACGCGTTTTATTATCACTTTTCTATTTATTCAGGTGTTATCTTTTCATGTCAACTTAACATGCTCGTCGCTCCGCTGCTCCTCAAGCCTTTATAATATTATTATTTCACAATGTATTTAGGGTTTTAACCTAGTTTGATTGTATGATTCAGCCATGTCCATTTTGAATAGAATTATATTTTGTAAATATCACAATTCCACGGGGGCGAAGTCGCTGGTGGAGCGCTAATTTACTAGGTGGAAAGAACGAAAAAAAGATACCTATTCGTTCTTTACCAAATCACTGATGGTCTAAATCGATAATACATTATACAAGAAAGGTCTAGACTATTAGCTCACGATATGACATAAATGTAAAGAATTATAAAGCGCTTGTATCGTGTCTATAGTCTATTCGCCGAGAGTTGATAAAGTCAGGGTTTCTGAACTCATAAATAATTGCGGCCCGCTAATTATTTTAAGGGCCGGCTATAGGCCAACGAAAATCAGATTGCTATACATGATAGTCTGTAATATCAATAATGAAAAACTGAATTTCAAATTAAGATGCAGTAAACTTCAGGACTAACACTAGTGACTATGTTACTCAAAAACACGATTGCATAAAATTTTCTCGATAGACAAAAATTGAGAAGTTGTCTCCAAATCACTATAATTAACACTTTAAACTAGTATTCAAGTAATACATTAAAATAAAGCTTGGAACTTTTTAGTATAATTACACTATGGATGTTATATATTTTTGTAAATAACCTTTGCATATCCTTCTAAAAAAAATAATTTCCTTCATTTCTTCATTCCGGACCGGCCGCTTTGCAGTTGGCCGTTGCAGTTGCGTTTGACGACCGATTGGTCTCGGGAGTGGTCTCGGGTTCGATTCCCGAACAAGACAAATATTTGTGTGCATGAACATGTCTATTTGTCTTGGTCTGGGTGTTTACTATGTATATTAAGTATGTATTTACAAACAAAAAGTATTTAAGTAAGTATATATTTATCCGTTATCAAGTTTTCCATGATACAGTTTCGTAATGAAATTAAAATGGGCTTAGATAATTGGTGTGAATGTAAGAAGTTATTTATTATTTATTTATTTAGTGTGGTTGCAGTGATTACTTTTGCAGATGGCCAAATGGCCCCCCCGTCTCGCGTTCGCGCGCCCATTCGGGCTGCGGTTGACAACAACTGCGTGCCTCTATGCTGGATTGCTGGGGCCACACTATGGGGATATGCCGATGTTCAACTTCGCTTGAATTGTCGCGAGAATTTTTGCGTTAAATTTATCGCCATAGTGCGGCCGCTCGATTGCAAAAATTCACGCGATAATCGCCACTCGAGCTATCGGCATAAGGCATACGGTGTAGTGAATGCCGTAGTAAAATTATCGCGATAACGTGGCTACACTGTGTTGGAATTTGGCATATTCCGATGTCTATTGGCATATTCCCATAGTGTGACCGCAGGATTAGGCTGGTTTCACAGCTCTCCGGGAGACCCGTGCGGGACTCGTATAGGCCGCCCGCACACGGTAGATATCAATATTCGGGCCGTACGGACCGATCCGCGTCGCTGTAAAACGATATTCAAGCGCCTCCCGTCCCGCGTGTCTCCGTTCCGGGAGCGGCCCGTACGGGTACGGTAGTTTCAATGTTTCAAACCCTAAACTATGCGAAATAAATAAATTCTTACTATTATAAATGATTAATTATTAAAATACAAGCATCCGTTTTCTTCCGGATCGGTAAAATTCAGTGTAGTGCACAACGCCCTTAGTGCAGCTCCCGGACTTCCGGACAGCTGTGAAACCAGCCTTACCATGAAAAACGGCGAAAGCGAGAGGTAACCAACGGCCGCCATACAGTTTGCTATAATTAAACGACAGTAACGATGTTTGAAGTGAATCGAAACTCTATTAATAATAATATTTTTTTTTATTCACAACGAGGTAGCACTTAGCCTTCATCACACCTGATGTTAAGTGGTGATAAGGCTGAAGGTGGAAACGCACTACTCCCGCAATCCTCAATTACTAAGGAACTGGCTATCTTATCTCTAACTGCCGGAATACAACAATGCTGAAACCATCGTTGTTATGGCGTCAGACTTAGATAAGCTGGTGGTAGCTAGCCAGGCGGACTAAGAACAAGTCCTACCACCAACCAAACCGAATACAATATGTACCCCCACTGGGAATCGAACCCGGGACCTCTTGGTCTGAAATCGGTGGTGTGAACCACTAGACCACAGAGGCGGTTAAAAACCCTTTAGTAAAATACTTATTTAGAAAAACTTTGGATAGCGAACCCCGAAAATTTTTTAAGCCTCTATAACGGTCCATGATAGCGGGTTAGCAAAAGTTTTTTATGCGTAATGATTCACTGAAACTGTTATTTGGCATATTCAGCTTCGACGAAATGCCTAAACTTAGGTATTCCTAGAATCACGGAGTCAGCTTAGCCTAAAGTTTCCATCTGCCCTGGGGTTTCCTTGAATTGTTCTAATTTGGACGGCGTTAGTAGGAAAACCCTGTTTTCTGCTTCGAGACAGTTAATTCGATTTATTTTATTTTTTATTTATTTATTACTAGCGACCGCCCGCGGTTTCACCCGCGTGGTTCCCGTTCCCGTGCGAATATCGGGATAAAAAGTATCCTAAGTTATTCCTTAAGACATCAGCTACATGCCAGTGAAAGTCCCGTCAAAATCGGTCCAGCCGTTTCAGAGATTAGCCGGAACAAACAGACAGACAGACAGACAAAAATTGTAAAAAATGTTATTTTGGTATATGTACCGTATATATGTATAACGGGTGTGTAATATATGATATAACAACATTTCGTATAATACTCACAAAATATAACAACACATTACATAAAATCATTTCATATAACGTTCATTTTGAAATTATTACATATAATGATTATATTAAACAAAATTATATCAAATGACCGTTATAGCAAATGAGTTTTATATAAAATATTTTTATATAAAATGAGCGTTATGTTTAATGATATTATATAAAATGAGAATTATATGAAATAAACATTATGTAAAATGAAATTAGTTGAAGTGTTGTTATGACAAACGTTTATTATGTCATATGAACGTTATTGAAATGAAATTATACCAAATGAAATTATATCATTCATTACGCACCCATGTATAACCATATGCATGTAGTAAAAAGCGGTTATTTTAATATTACAAACAGACACTCCAATTTTATTTATTTGTATGTATAAATGAACTTGTTTGCAAGTTTTTTTATCCACAACCAGTACCCCTAGTGTAAGTTTTTATGTCAAGCAAACGCAAACTATTTCGAATGCGTATTAATGTCAATGAGAAGTTTTCCAGTAGGTTCTATAATGCTCAATAGATGTCGCTGCGACCACTTTTCTTTTATTTCTTAATTTTCATGTATAGTGCCACAAGCTTTTCTGTTCCGGTGACAGTCGTGACAGAGGAGCCACTTGCAATACGAAATTACCTGTCAAAATGGACTGTCGTATGAAAACTGTTTTAGTTCCAAAGAGAATCACCGGAACAGAAAAGATTGGCACACTATATGGTATGTTTTTTTGCGTTCCCTAGTTTACGGGAAAGTTGAAATGAAATTGTTTCACGAATTTTGTTGCGTATATATATTAATGAGTTATCGTTTTTTTCTTATTTTACCTGATTTTGATTATATTTTAATTTAAATAACTGTTAATGTCAGAAAGAAAAGAAAATGTGGAAAAAGGCATTTTCATGAAAAAGTTGAAATTAATAGCTCAAATTAATTAAGAAGTTAGTACCTATGTACTGAATTTTCATTCTCTAGATGCAAAAACAAACTTGAACAAACTTTTCAAATTGACAGTTATTGTACATTTTTATAGGTACAACAAAAATAGCGAAGTATGGATAAAAACCTACGGTTGAACTTTAAGTCATATCCTAAAAGTAGTAATTTAGAAATAAAACCTTAATACACCACTAAATTTTAATTAGCATAAATATTTTAGGGGATGTTAGTGCCCATCAATATGAACAACTTTCACTATGGGGCCAACCATGGAATCGCGAAAAAAAATCAGCTGTTCCATACATTTCAGTCGACTCGATGTTGAACTTTTGTATGGAACAGCTGATTTTTTTTTCGCGATTCCATGGTTGGCCCCATAGTGAAAGTTGTTCATATTGATGGGCACTAACATCCCCTAAAATATTTATGCTAATTAAAATTTAGTGGTGTATAACAAGATTATTTACATATTTATTTACATTTTAAAATTTTATTTTGTTTTGCGTAGGCTGACAAACGTCCAAGGTATTGTTATTTAAAAAAAAAAAGAAAAGTTTCGCTAGCGCCATCTCTTGCACCTATTTGAAATAAGCTTACGATACCTTTTGGAAAATTCCTCATTTGTATGAAAACTATATAAGCGCGCTACTCGCCGCTAGAGGCGCTAATACAGTTTTCATTCAAATTGACATAAATACGGAATCGAAATAGTTTGCGTTTTTTGACATAAAAACTTACACTACGGGCACTGGTAGCACTTAGCCTTATCACACCCGACGTTAAGTGAATATACTTAACCCGGCGAGCATGAGGTGAATAAAGTTACATCAAACATGAGGCAGGGTTTGACATAACCTTAAGTTAATGTACCACAAATTAGTTCTTATTGTTATTGTATAAACTTAATTAGTTAGATTTTGTAATAAGTATAATGTTCTTTAATAGGAAATTAAATAAATCGAGTTCAGAATTATACAATAACTAGCTGACCCAGCGCGACTTCGTTCCCGTGGCCCTACCCCCTACTCCACCCTACCCCACCCGTACTCTATCTACCCCTACCCTACCCTACCCTACAACCCTTCCCCTACCCTACCCCTACTCTACCCCTACCCAACCCTACCCTACCCCTACCCCTACCCCTACCCCTACCCCTACCCTACCCTACCCCTACCCTACTCCTATATCCTTCATTGGACTTCTACGAACATTTCAAGACCAAAATTAGCCAAATCGGTCCAGCCGTTCACGCGTGATGTCGTGACCAAGGGAAATAGGGATTCATTTTTGTATATATAGATTTTTATTTAATATCGTTTTTCGTAAACTATGTAGTCAAAGTAACAAATACACGACTTTGAAAATGTAACAGGGTATGAGATACCCTGGGTCATGCTCGCCGGGTTAAAGCTGAAAAAGTAAGCGCACTATGGCACTACTCCCGCAATCAATAACCACTGAGGAACTGGCTATCTTATCATGTTATTTTTTTTTTGGGTTTTTTTCTGTAATTATGTATAGGTGTTTCATGTATTTATTTTGGTAAGTATGTTTGTCTATTGTACAGTTTACCCGTTACAGAAAATCTTCATAGAAAGAAAACATAATAGTTTTACCCTTTTACTACAGATCCCTAACTGCGTGCAACATGCACTTGACCGAGTTTTATTGACATTATAAATACCTTCATAGAGGAGGAAGTCGAGAGAATGCACTTCATATGAAGTCACATAAACTATTGAAAAATTAAAAATGAAGTATTTAGAAAAAATCGACCCGTCTCACAACCACGTTGAGTTTGATGATGATGATGATGGTTGTGAGACGGGTCGATTTTTTCTAAATACAGAAGCCCCGGTTTTGGCCACTGTACCGGTTTTGGCCACTTTTTGCTCTAAAAGTTTTTTAAACAACTTTTCGCCATTTTTGCTAAAGGCAATTTAAATAAGGTATTTTAAGGTAATAATAACAACCGTTAGAATTCCATAAGTCATACGATTCTTTTTCAATAAATCCCATTTTCAGTTTTAAAAAATAACTTGTATGTAAATTTTAAGAAATTTGTTTTAGATGAAATACTTTATAATTTTTTGCTTTTTACAATAAATAAATAAAATAAAATCATTTATTTTCAGACAAGAATACAGTCCATGTTGTTAGTAACATTCGTTCTTATGACTAGGTAGTAAAATTATGTAATCAAACTGAATTAAATTATTAAATTACTAGCTGACCCGGCAAACGTTGTTTTGCCATATATTAGTGGACCCGGTCACCAACATCTTGTGTGTGTGTTTATACACCTAAAGTTGCCTAAATCAGACAACAGATAGCGCTAGTTACACACTACCAATAAAAAGGCCAAGCTTGGTCTCTATTTCTTACATATAAAAAATTACTCTGTGAAGTAGAGTGATTGTCAGATAACTCTGCGCGCATGCGCGACTGGGGCATTTTTAGCGCTAGCTACAGTACATTTTTTTATTCTAAGCTTATGGAAAAGATTAGTATTCAGTTTTGACCGCGCAGACGTCAGTGATTATAGACTCTTTGGAAACGGCAATGGAAGAAATGACAGTTTTGTATCGAAGGTACGATAGTTAAACGATTTTTCATGGAAAATTACAATTTTTACTCAATTTTCCGGAATAATAAGTAGCCTATGTTACTCTCCAGCTCCCAAACTATCTCCATACCAAATATCACGTCGATCCGTTGCTCCATTTTCACGTGAAAGAAGGACAAACAAACAAACAAACAAACAAACACACTTTCGCATTTATAATATTAAAGTATGGATTACTGATGTTACGCCGAGATTATTAAATTTCAAAATACAACATTTCATATTATGAAATTGTTATTTTGCAATTGATTGGTTTCTAGTGCATTAGAATATATTGATTTAACCTGGGTTTGGTTTTGATTTTTCGCTATACTTACAAAAGTTTAACTATCAATAAGTGGCCAAAACCGGTACATTTGGCACCTCTCACATAATATTTTGTGTTATATACAAAAAACTATCTTGTTTTTTTAAATTTGAAAAATGTACTTTTAAAGGTAACTACTTAGTTAAATCCTACTAATCCTACTAATATTATAAATGTGAAAGTTTGGATGTTTGGATGTTTAGATGTTTGGATGTTTGTTACTCAATCACGCCAAAATGGCTGAACGGATTTAGCTGAAATTTGGGACATAGATACTTTATATTCTGGAGAGGAACATAGGCTATTTTTTATCCCGGAAAAATATCACACTCCCGCGGGATAACGTCGTGTAGTTCACGCGGGCGAAGCCGCGAGCGGAAAGCTAGTTAATACTTAGTTAAATTATCTATAATTTAAGATATAATTTGTCTTTTAAATACCTAAGACCATTTAGTGCTTAGTGCTTAAAAGTCAAAAAATCCTTAAAGTGGCCACAAAGGGTACCTCTGCCTTCATTTTCAATTTTTCAATTAATAAAAATTGCATTGTGAATGCCAAAAAGTGAAATTTTTAATAATTCACGTAAACTATGTTCAGTAAAAGTAAACCTATACGTGGATAACCCGTAAAGTTTTATTTATTTACTAGCTTTCCGCCCGCGGCTTCGCCCGCGTGAACTACACGACGTTATCCCGCGGGAATGTGATATTTTTCCGGGATAAAAAGTAGCCTATGTTACTCTCCAGGCTACAAAGTATCTGTGTCCCAATTATCAGCCAAATCCGTTCAGCCGTTTTGGCGTGATTGAGTAACAACATCCAAACATCCAAACATCTAAACATCCAAACATCCAAACATCTAAACATCTAAACTTTCATATTTATAATATTAGTAGGATTGTATTTACCAACGCTTGTTCTCGTCACGCCACAACATTCAAAAGACCAGTAATTATTGAATTACTCGCTAGTTTGTAAAACGAACTTGAAACATCTATTTGTTTAGGTAGGAATATCCGCATAAAATATGGCCTTTGTCACTCAGGAAGAATGTAGCTTTCCAATAGAGAAAGAATGTTTAAAATCGGTCCAGTCGGTTTTGAGTTTATCCATTACAAACAAACAAACAAAAATTTAACTTTTTCCTCTTTATAGTCTCTGGGCCCTTTAGAACGCGTCAGTTACGCACTTACGCATTTCACAGTTTCGCGGCGGGGGCGCGGCGGGGGCGCGGCGGGCGGTGTAATTTAAGGGCACGATATTCCAAATTATCGAAATCAACCTATTTTTGATTCAAAAGTAAACAATCAAATATTCTTTATTATGAGCAGATAAAAATATAATGTTGAAGTTTCATACACGATCTTGATTATTTTGTGGCTAGAAACACGATATTCGTATCTTAACTCGACTATAAAAAATTTCAAAAACAAAGAAAATTTTCATTATTTTTATATTTTTTTGGTTTTATACTTAGATTATTAATCTCTAATTCACGAGTAATATATAGAAAAATAGGTTAAAACATATCGTAGATTATTCTCAGGCTACTTTTTCAAATTGTGAATTTATGCACAAAAAAACAACAAAAACATTGAAAAAATGAAAAAGTGAGGTTATTTTCATTACTCTTCACGCGTAAGGAAAAAGACAAAGACAGAGTTTTTGGAAGATCCTGCCCTTAACTACCGGCATTATTGTAATCAGTTCCGCTATTCATACTATCAGTAAATGAAAATGGGTAATTTGACTGAAGAACTCATATTTGTTTATCTACACAAAAAATATAAATATTACAAGTAATCACAGTTATTTTCTGTTGTTGTTTGTTGATTGTGGTTTATGAAGCCAACTATAATGTTGACCTTTGAACGATTCTAAATAAAGAAATATTCACTCTGATTTAGTAATGTTTTTTTCTATTTGTGTTACGGGAAGTTATCACTCCCAAGTTAGTTCATGATTTTAAATAACTACAAAATTGTATGAATAATATGCGCGCGAGGTCAGACGCTGACTTCTCTGTTGATATTCATACAATTTTGTATTTTAGGCTATCATTTTCCGTTCTGTCTGCGCTGATCCAAAGACGGACAAACAAACAAACAAACACGCTTTTAGTATGGTCTGTGCTGTATGCCATGATCATTACTTTACACGGATGTAAAAAAAGTATTAGTTAGTATTACTGTAGATATTTATTACGATAAGAGTTTAATTTTAATAATTTTAATAATTCTCGTAATTGCTCAGTAACGATGATTATCAAAACATAATATGAATATAATAGTTGAGTACATACCATATTATGTATTACAATAGCTATATTATGCTGGGGCTTCACCTGCGTGACGCCTAACGGCGTTAATAACGACATGATTAGCGTTCATTAAATTGTGCACTAAACAAAAGCAAATTAGCTCGTTAAGACCCGGCCACACCTGCGTACTATATCAAATAGCGCGTTAATTAATGCCATTAAGATTAAGATAATTGGTGTGATTTTAAAAAGTTATTATTATTCCCTTTATAACATTTTAAATACTTACAAAATTATATTTCTAAACATTAAATTTTTACAATGTATAACACTAAAAAATATAACATTTAAAAATACAAAAATGCAGTTCCCCAACGGTAGCAAGATCAGGGTCCCGGCTACCGATGGTTAAGGATCCAGAGACAGGAACCTTCTCACTATACAGGCCGTGTCCAGAAGTACTGCATTCTGCATCTGACTCCCGATCCATCTACCTAACGCAAGCCTCTTGGTGTTATTATTATTCCCTTTATTACATTTTAAATACTTACAAAATTATATTTCTAAACATTAAATTTTTACAATGTATAACACTAAAAAATATAACATTTAAAAATACAAAAATGCAGTTCCCCAACGGTAGCAAGATCAGGGTCCCGGCTACCGATGGTTAAGGATCCAGAGACAGGAACCTTCTCACTATACGGGCCGTGTCCGGAAGTACTGCCTTCTGCATCTGACTCCCGATCCATCCACCTAACGCAAGCCTCTTAAGGTGTTTATCGAGGCTCTTGGCTATCAGACCATGGGCAGATATGACTATCGGAACAATAATTGCTGAATCAATATCCCACATGTCAACAATCTCGTGAGCTAAATCAAGATATTTGTTTTCTTTATCTTTTTCAGCTTTCACAAGGTTGTCGTCATGGGGAACAGTGACATCAACAATTATTGCGCGGCGTTCGTGTCGATCTATCAATACAATATCAGGCTTATTAGCTACAATAGTCCTATCTGTAATGTTAGATCGATCCCAATACAATGTGGCATGGCTATTTTCAAGGACCTGTTCTGGTGCATACCTGTAGTACGGCACCTCGGATGCCACAAGACTATGTTTCAGAGCAAGTTGATGGTGTATTATCCTGGCCACTTGGTTATGTCTATGCAAATACTCGCCGTTTGCGAGACGAGAACAACCGGAAATTATATGCCTAAGGGATTCACCAGGGCGATGGCAAGCTCGGCAAATATCCACTGTGCCATCCCTTAGGATATACTTTCGGTAGTTATTCGTCATCACAACCTCATCCATAATTGCACAGACAAAACCTTCGGTTTCACCAAAAAGATCACCGAAACGGAGCCAGGATACTGAGGCTAATAAATCTACGTCGGGCCCATGGAGAGCCCGGTAGAATCTGCCATGTAACTCCTTGCTTTGCCACACAGCGCTGCGGTCGGACGTACTAAGTACTACAGGTTTGCGCCAGTTTTCTTTTGCTAAAAATAGAGGAGTCAGTCCATTGTCAACAGCAACTACATCTCTATGAGACCCCATATCGACTTGGAGAAAATACTCCCTAAAATTGCATATCTCGCGGTTATGCAATGTCTTAGCATTTAAGAAGCCACGACCACCGCACTTCCGCGGGATATACAATCTCATGGTCGATGAACGTGGGTGATGCATGCGATGTGCATGTAGATGTGATTAGCAATGTACGAACTTTTCTATCTAGGGCATCCAGTTCAGTTTGAGTCCATTTAAGTATGCCAAAGGAATACATCAGTACCGGCATGACCCATCCATTGTATGCGCGAACCTTGTTTCCGCCAGACAAAAGACTTTTAAGGACTTTTGAGAGGCGCCCCAAGAAACGCTCACGCAACGACTGTTTCATGTCAGCATCGTTGATGCCTAATGCCTGTGACATACCTAAATATTTATAGGTTTCGTTAACGGAGAGAGATCTAACATTAATAGAATCCGAGAGTTGTATACCCGTGGATTCCATTATCTGGCCACGCTTTACATGCATGACTGCACATTTGTCCACACCAAATTCCATTTTAATGGCAGTACTGAATGCTTCAGTAACCTTCAGTAACGCTGTCAAATGAGAACTGCTATGGGCAAATAGTTTCAGGTCATCCATGTATAGCAGGTGTGATATTACTTGACCATTTCTTATTTAAAATGTATGAAAACTACAGGAAATAGGTCGGTGGCAGCATTTTTCGGTTGCCCGTGTGTTTTGTGTTATCTGCGTACAGACGCACGGCCCAACGAACGCCAACGAACGACATCAGGCGTAGCCCGCTGCACGTTCCTGGCCTTTGAAGATCAATTTAAAGCTAAGTTAACGATTACTGGGAGCGATTCCAGTTCACATTCGGGTTTTTAGATCATCTGATTGAGACAGAGGGGAAAACAGAACCCCCTGGCTGGCGTTCGTTGGCCTTCGTTGGTCCGGTGTGTACGCAGCATTAGGCAACGACGCGGGGCGAGCACTTTCAGTGTCATCTTGTCAGCCGAACGACGCCCACTGCTGGGCATAGGCCTCCCCCAAGGATCTCCACAACGATCGGTCCTGCGCTGCCCGCATCCTTTCAGTGTAAAATTATTTAATTATTTAAGACCAGTAGCGCTATAGAAAGGCTGGCGACGACTTTCAACTTTTAATAAAGATTTCATGAAGATTAACAAAGTTTAAAATCATTTCACACTGAAAGTGCTCGCTGCACCACCGATATTTTATTTATTTATTTAAAGTAGGTACACATTACAGATTACAGTCAATATAAAAACAGTAAAAAGAAAAAATATATAAAGGCTAGACTGATATCCACTACAAGTGCACACAGCATGAACAATAGTATAACAAGAAAAACAAAAAAAAAACTAAAAGTAACTATAAATTAAAACAAAACAAATTTTACACTGTTAGGACATTACAAGTTTAAATTCTTAAAATTAAGATTTAGGATCCGGGTTCGAATAAATCTGAAATATTCCTTTTAAACAAAGAAAACTTACAATTGAACACGTCTATTGTCTTGTTATTTTGGTTTGAATTGAGTTTAACTTTGTAATCAGATGCCTTCGATCAACCATAACACCTAGGTCTAGATCTAGATAGGTACATAGTTGGAGTGACAAACACGGCTGAGAAAATAAGCGCCAACTGAGGCACTTGAGCGTATATTTATAAGTAGTTCCTGTCATTTATGATATAAGATAGTGCATTAACCTTTTTTCTCAGCCAGAAAAAGTTTTGATTTAAGTAGTTCTTGAGCCTTCATCTAGTATAGTGTGACAAGCTTTTCGGTTCCGGTGATTATCTTTGGAACTAAAACAGTTTTCATATGACAGTCCATTTTGACAGCTAATTTCGTATTGCAAGTGGCTCCTCTGTCACGGCTGTCACCGGAACAGAAAAGCTTGTGGCACTTTACTATGCCATACTTTACTATTTAACCGCCTCTGTGGTCTAGTGGTTCATACCACCGATTTCAGACCCAGAGGTCCCGGGTTCGATTCCCATTGGGGGTACATATTGTATTCGGTTTGGTTGGTGGTAGGACTTGTTCTTAGTCCACCTGGCTAGATACCACCATCTTATCTAAGTCTGACGCCATAACAATGATGTTTTCAGCATTATTGTGTTCCGGCAGTTAGAGATAAGATAGCCAGTTCCTCAGTTATTGAGGATTCCGGGAGTAGTGCGCTACCACCTTCAGCCTTATCACCACTTATCATCAGGTGTGATGAAGGCTAAGTGCTACCCCGTTGTGAATAAATAAATAAATAAACTATTGTTGATCGAAGTCAGATGCACATAACCCTTCAGCTGTAATGTATCAAAAAATAATGACCTTGACTTCAACAGATACAGCAACATACAACACACACAAAGAGGAAAGGTATATGGTAAAACAGTTTTTTCACATAATTATACAGTTTAATTGAGAATTGCCGGATCATGCAAGCGGTCGCCTGACTAACAATAGATAAGTGCTTGGCTTACGGATAATTATTTTTGTATTGGCGTGACGTGATGACTGCGCTCAGTTCTCGTGCGCCGGCAAGTGTGGTCGCCTGTCGGGTGGTGACCACTGAAAAAAAATATCTCAAAATAATATGTCAATACTTGGCTGCACACGTTTTGTTACCCTTACTTACAAAAGTTGACAGGTATTTCCTTTCTATTTTAAAGTTTTAAGGGCAGGATCTTCGAAATTATTGAAATTTACCTATTTCTGATTCAAAAGTAAACAATCAAATATCTATTCTTTATTTTGAGCGGATAAAAATATACTTATGTGGAAGTTTCATAAACGATCTTGATTATTTTGTTTAACCACAAAGCACGATATTTGTGTCTTCACTCGACTATAAAATTTTCAAAAACAGAAAATTTTCATTTTTTTATATTTTTTGGATAATGTACTAAACTTGGATTATTAATCTTAAATTCATTTCTATAGAAAAATAGGTAATGGCATATAGACGATTATTCTCAGGTTACTTTTTCAAAAAGTGAATTTATGCTCAAAATAACAACAAAAACACAAAAAAATGAAAATGTGAGGTTATTTTCATAACTATTCACACAAAGAAAAAGACAAAGACAGAGTTTTTGGAAGATCCTGCCCTTAAGTAAGCCGCAATAACAACAATGTTTTTAGCATTCCTGTATTTCGGCAGTTAGAAATAAGATAGCCAGTTCTCTGTGGTTAACCACAGAGGAAGGAGGAATCCTTAAGGATTCTGGGAAGAGTGCGCTTCCAACTTTCAGCCTTATTTTCACTTAAGATCACTTTTACAATCAATAATTTTAATCCTTCAACTGACAGGAATTAAAAAATTGTGAATGTAAAATCTGACTGTTAAAAACGTACCTACTTAAATAAAATAGAATTAAAACTTATACTTAAACGATGTTTATGAATTCGTTTTTTAGTAGGTACCTATTATGTTTGTTAAAAGTGATTTTCAAACAGGATTGTGTAACACATTGAATTATATTATATGTGCAGTTATTTAGGATAGGTAAGTACGCGCGGTTAAATAATTAGGTAGGTAGGTACTTACGCAAAATATAAGGAATTAAAATCACGATCAAAAACCGCTGTGCGAGATATGCATGTTTATGCCCTTACAATTCACGAGAATAAAAATAGTGTTTCACGAGAACGAATATTATCATCACTGTTCGTGTTTATCTTCGTTTAAAATCATTCATAAAACAGACATATCATTCTTATCGCCAGTATGCATGGCGTGAATCAATATAATTAATTCTATCAGTAAAGTGCATTAAGTCATTAAACTACGGTTATGAGCGATGATGAGTAAAAAATCGTCCCGTCTCACGATCAGTGAGACGGGACGATTTTTTCCAAAATAAATACTTCATTTTCAATTTTTCAATAATAAAAATTGCATCGTGAATGCAAAAAAGTAAAAATTTAAATAACTTGCAATATTACTATTGCAAGTTATTAGAAATTACTTTCATCTTTAGCGATTGTCAAATATCTCGAAAGGTATTTATTTCGTGTGTGAGGATAGTAATATCTTTACTTATTGATGAAATTAACGCTGGCTATACAGCGCGTAAGAAGTATTGGATCTCGTAACGACTCCGTAGCTCAGTAAGTAGTTAGAGCAGTCGCCCGGATAGCGAAAGGTCGTGGGTTCGAGTTCCATCGGAGCTGGTTCTGAGACTTGTGAGACGGGTCGATTTTTCTAAATACTTCATTACTACGGTTATGCTTCACTACATATTTTAATCTAGAGTCCTCCGCCACGTCTGTCTGTTCTCGATAAGCTCAAAAACATATGCACAGGTTTCCATGCGGTTTTTATCCATAGATAGAGTGATTCTGGAGAATGGTTAAGGTTTATAGTTTATCAAGGTTGTGTGTCAATTGGTTGAAAATAACGAAACGTTGTTTTTTTTATTTTTTTATTCTTTATTTTATTTAGGGACTTTTACACAGAGTATGTCAGTCCCATTATACCCTAAACTTCGATACGTTGTTGGAAGTGAGTAAGTGACGGAAAAATTCAAGCTAATTTCTTTCAGCGAAAAAGCTGTCCAATGAGGGATTTTTTGGCAGATGATTAAAAAAGAAAAAAGTTAGTTCCAAAAAACTCAACAGATGGCGTTCATCAGACATGGGTTTGCTTTTTTTAAATTTGCTGGCAAGGGCCCTGTTTAACCATTTTTACAAGTCTACAATACGGTATTTTACTGATTTTTTTTTATTTCTTTAAAATGTTTTTCGTAATATTAGCTACACAAAACAAGTTTTCATTTTGAATTATCTTGAATATTTTCAAAGATATAGGACTTCAAACTTTATAATTAGACAAGGACAGGACGCTATCTTAGTGACGTCAGTGGGTTAGTAGCGTCATAGTCACGCCATAGAAGATTTCGTTTTAGAAAGAGACAGCTATAGTCAAAATCAAACAGACTATAATTCTTTTATTAACAAACAGATTCAAATTATTTTTTCACATTTGGTATTCTTAATTGCAATATTTTTTAACGTCATCATTAAATATCTACATTTCAACAACAGTAAAATACCCTATTATGTAAGAAAGCTAGTGAAGTACTTGTATTTTTACTATAGTAGAACATCAGAATCACAAGTTGGCGGCCATTTTAGAAGAAATCATTCACTATAATTACGAGTGTAATGTCAGTGACATTGACATTAAGATAATAGTAGATTGTATTACAAGGGAGCAAAATAGCATATTTACGACGAGGGCGCTATTTTTAATCCAGAGCGCAGTGAAGGATTCTAAAGTAGAATCCTGAACGCAGCGAGGGATTCAATATACGTCGCCCGAGGTGAAAATAATTTTGCGGCCGAGTAATACACTCTACTTTCATTTCGAATTTATGGAAAGTAAATACACTTTGCTTTTCATCCCCCTATATAAGAAAAGCAACAAAAACAACTAAAACTACCTAGAAAAATAAAAGAATGGTGGCGGGGGGCATCGCCTTCTCTATTTTTTCTATTATATTTAAAAAATGTGAAGTTCAATTAAACAAAAAATAAAAAAATTATATGTCCATCGGATGCCTCCTATGTATCTCCGGGGTACCATAGGGGGTTGAAAATTTTGTTAGGTTTTAGCTTCGACGCACCGTTTTTGAGATATTCTCATTTTTATAAAATTCATTTTTGAAACAGTTCCGGCCCCCCCACCCCATACAACATCAGTAGAAAACTTTTTCGTTGCCGATGAGATAACTCTATGGTTGACTGTAACCAAATTCAGTTCTATTTTTAAAAATACTTTTACACCCTAGGGTGCAACGCAGAGTTTTGAACCCACTGCTCAGTTTAAAGGCCTGATCAGACGAGGGACTGTCCGCCGAGTACTTTTTTGTCCATCGATATAGATCTCTTATAAATTGTATCGAATAACGCACACAAAGAACTAAAAGTACCGCGGACAAAAAGTCCCCGAAAGTACGGCGGACACCGAGAGACTGGACTGGACAAAAGTTCGCGGTAGTCCCCGAAAAAAATAGAACAAACGTAAATAGGCGTAACAACGCACACAACGAACTTTAGTCTGCATTGAGCGCCCGATAGTGAAGTACGTCTTCGGGCAACAAATGACCGCACACTATATGCGTTGAGTCCGCGACAAGTACCCGGAGGAAATATTTTGGACGTACAGGGACTTTTTGTCCCACAAGGATAAAAGTCCTTCGTCTGATTAGGCCTTAAATATACATCACTTTTCAAATATGAGAGATGAAAAATATTTATCAGCCAATGCATTTATATGTCATTAGGTATCCCAATGACAATCTTTTTTGTTACCGTAAAAAAACACTTGTTATTTACTTCGTGAAACAGAATTTACAAGTCCATGTTACATTTCGAAGCTTGTGATCTTGTAAACTTGTATCTTTCGAGAAATAGGCCCATCTCTGAGTGGTAATAAACAATAGAGGTGAGGGATCCATGTCAGGTCAGCGCCATATATCGAGCTAATAAATAATTTTATTTTTTTTTAATTTGCTGGTAGAAAATCTCTCATTGAATTAGTTATAACAAAACAATGCATGGTGGGATATTCAATGGCATACTCGTATTTCTATCTTTTATTGATAACAATTAAATCCTTAAAAAAATTCGCACGTACAATGCGGTAGTTAAATGGAAAGCTATTTAGACGGATACCTACGGGATATTTTGAATCTATAAAAAATTCTAAGATATAAATTTAAAAAAATCAACCGTCCAAATAGTACCAAAACCAAAGAATATTTATATATTCTTATATACATATGGTGTATACCCAAAACAGGAATCAAATACAACACCTTGTAATACCATACAACGTCAGGGTCCTTACTGCGAACTTTCAAACAATGTTACAGTAATATTGTAAGTGAGATGGCGCTATACGCAGTGTTAGCTCCGTACTGTAATCAACATTACTATAATAACATGGCACTGTTTGGCAGCTTCAGATCAATTTCAACAAGACGTGAGACGACGACGCGACAGCTAATATGACATGAACTTTGAAAATATTTGTGGACTTTACATAAATCGTGTAGAAAAAGTTACAAATGAAAATTATTTACTGTGACTAAACTATTGGATATTTGAGCGTTGTGCACTTCTTGTGATTTGTAAAAAATGTTAAACTCGCGTCAGGACACGTGACCGTCAGATCGAAAATTCGTAATGCCGGGGCTTCACCTGCGTGACGCCTAACGGCGGTAATAACGGCATGCGCGTCTTAGAGCGCTATTTGTATCAAATTAGTGCGCTAAGACCCGGCTACACCTGCGTATTATATCAAATAGCGCGCTAATTAATGGCATTAGACGCAGGTGAAGCTCAGGCATTAGACGGACACGTGACCTAATCGAAAAACTGTTACAATGTCATTAGAATACGAAGGGAAATTTCGCCACCGTTTTCAAAGTTTTAATAGTTCAGATTTGAAAACGGGCGGTATTGAAGCCCGAAGACCTCGGTTCAAATCCAGTCCAAATTCTTTTTTATTTTTTGTGAAAAAGTCTAGGGAGCCCTATTCTACTAATTCAGTGTCGTTTAATTATAATTAATAAAATACTCAAAAATAACTAAGCTGGCACCCTGTTTTTAATTGAATGAGCGTTATGAGGCGTGCACTTTTAGATTTTCCCAGTTTTTAGTTTGTCCGTCTTTCACGTCAAAACGGACCATCGGATCGTTGTGATTTTTATCCCAGTTATCCCAGTAAAATATCACATTCCCGTGGGATAACGTCGTGTAGTCCACGCGGGCGAAGCTGCGGTTGGAAGGCTAGTATTGTATATAATAGGTCTTTACATATGAAATTGCCGTTTTTTTCTTTTGTACATATAACTTAACAACTTTTATAATATTAGAAATATATAATTTCTTTAATATTGCGTTACATTAAGACCGTATCGAGCAACTTTTGATAATTTAATAACCACGATATTTGATTATTTACATAGAAAAAACTTATTCCGAAAGTTACGACTATTTTTGTTTCCAGAATTTCGTACTTTATTAGTTGTAACTTAGTGAAAAAAAATTTTTTTCTCTTAACGAATGTGTCATTTAGTAGTTAAAATATCCATAAATACGTGTGTAAAATTTTGTAAATTTACATAATATTAGTCGTTATATAATAACAAAAACGTTAGTATGGAAAAAAAATAATTACAGAAATCTCCATACAAAACGGCAATTTCATAGGTAAAGACCTATTATTACATTGTTAAAGAGTCAGTTGGGTTGTCTATAAAATTAGGGCCACATTTGTTCTGCCAAATAAGTTCCGCTAATACAAAGAACGCTGCCTACAATCTTGACCTCCAACTTATGCGACACAAATTGTGTAACTAATTTGGATGCACCATACAAAATAGGCATATATAATATGCGCGCTCATCATTTAAGGACACACCTTTCAAACGATAGATATTATTTAAAGTTTCAACTAGTGTTCAAATATTTTACTCTTAAAAATAATTTATCCTCATTCCTTACGACTTAAAAGTTGACATATAATATTAAAGTCATTAGTAATACTCAATAAAAAGCATAAGTACATTTAAAAAATGCAGAGATAACCTGCATAGCACGAACTACTAGGAAATTAAAAATGAAATTCAGGCATAAGGAAATAAACGAAATAAACACACAAATTTTATTTTTACAAAAATTTATTTTTTCACAATTTCAATTTGTAGAACTTGCATACCTTTATTTTAACTCTACACATTCGTATTTTTTACATAACTCCCCATACCCCGTACTTACATACATTAATTAAAAATTCTACAGAATCCAAAAATTTTAAAAATAAATCGAAAAAAGTTCAAAATATTCCAAAAATCATCCAATCACCACCTACAACAATATAAACTCTCATGATGCGCTACAACACACTCGCCGAGATACTTTATTGAGGGCGCACCTACAGCCCGTATTTTTTTTTATTTACAAAATTTTGATCTTTTTCGACTGCCAACTAAATACCCTAGGAACGTTTTTTTTTTTTTTTAATTTCGACTTATTTCTCGAGATATCCGGGCCCAAAGTCAAAAATTCAAAAATGTTCGACCATAACTTTTTTAACCATGACAAAACATAAGGCCCTTTGACCCCTGGGGGACTCGTCAAAATATCATAAAAATCTCCAACGATTACTAGCGCTTTGTTTGCCGCAGACACAAAGCTATTAATAATCCTAATGCATCTATAACTTATTCATGACTAATTACTATTGTAATAGTATTTTTATTTTTATCTTTTTATCCATTTTTATATTATACTGCTGCGTACTAGTTACTTGTAGCTGCGCTGCGTGACGCTAATTCCATCGTTCTATGGTTCTGGCGAAAAAAGCCTTCAGTTTGTTTCTTATAAATTAATTGTACGTGTATCTTTTAAAAAAAATATCTATTGGTATTTGGTTTCTCGGGAGTTTCACTCGCACTTGTCCGGTTACTTTTCATTAAACTTTCGTATTTTAGTATTTTTGTTTGAGTATGTTACATATCTTTGTACATCTTTATGCAAGCCTGCTGTTGACACTTTTTAAAACCGATCTTGTGTTGATATCTGTTATTAACGGATGACTGTTTTTTTAATAATAGGTCTTTACATATGAAATTGCCGTCTTTTTCTCACATGTTTATTGGTCTCTAATTTTTTTATTAATATTAATATATCAAAATTAACAGTCATTTTCGAAAATAGAGTATATCGTCATGTTAAACATTTAAGAAAAGAATAATTAAACACGCGTCTAAAATTGTTATAACTGCTTCAAAGTACCGCTCTTTGGTTGTCGTCAATTTGACAGCTTTGAACAGATTTTTTATTATTCTAAGACAGTTTATTAAATGAGATTATAGGCAATAGTTAGATTAATTTTGTCTGATCATATCTCGATAGTTTCGTTGAATTCGGAGTTCACATGTCCAAGAAACCCCCAAATATCTTTGTATGCTAATTCCAACTTCCTACAATATCCCCATAGAAAACGGCAATTTCATAGGTAAAGACCTATTATAAATAAGAATTAACCCGTGGTGAAGAAAAAAAAATATTTTATTTTTATTTTATTTTATTTATTTTCCACATTTACATCTATCTGCATAACAATACAAACTAGGGGTTTCGCGCAGTTTTATCCGCTGGTTCCCATTCCCGTTGGAATATCGTGATAAAATATAGCTTATATCACTCAAGAAAAATATAGCTTTCTAATGGTAAAAGAACATTTAAAATTGGTGCAGTAGTTTTTGAGTTTTGCCATTACAAATATACAAACAATTAAACATACCAAAAAAACAAAAACAACATATCTGTCCTTGAAAAATAGAAAAAGGAAGTATTTAGAAAAAATCGACCCGTCTCACAACCAGCTCCGATGATTTTTTTCTAAATACTTCATTTTCCATTTTTCAACCATAAAAATTGCATTGTGAATGCAAAAAGTAAAAATTTAAATAACTATATCTGTCCTTTTTACAATATTAGTTTAGATAACATAGTATTCTAACATATAACTTCAATATCGTAACAGCCGATAGTATTGTGTGTGGCAGATGCGACTGAACAACACGTAGGTACTGCATCTGAGTACCTAATCTGCTTAATGGTTTTGTGACGTGATGCAGCTGTTATTAGAAAATAACAAAGAATTGAATTCCTTCATTCAAACTTGATAATAGCTCATAGGGAAATAAATTGTAATGTATTGCTTTATTTAAAGATATACAGTGACTGCTTTTCTGAATTTTATCCATTCAAAAATAAAAATAAATAATTAACTGTACCTACCCCTGTTTAATTCCCTTTTCTAAGTCTATTCAGTAAAAAGTAATCACCTTTCTTAAATAAGAACTTACTACCTATCTTAATAAATAATCATGATATACCTTTTTGAAATCCTTGTGTGTGTATGTAAATCCGTTCAGCGGTTCTGGAGATATGACGTAATAAAGAATATTTCATACATACATACAAGATACGCGCGAAAAACATAACCCTTCCTTTGCAGTCGGGTAATAAAAAAACATAACCCTTCCTTTGCAGTCGGGTAATAAAATTGACATGTTTAATGCTTGTACACTTTGGGTATAAAAAACAATTTTTAGAATACTTACATTTATTTTGTTCTGGTGTATTATTTCGTGTATTATTGAAATATTTCCTAGTAAGTACATATTGAACAAAGCAAAATACTTAGAAAATAGTTGTAACCACAAGAAAATTTTCTTCCGTGTTCTGTGGTTGTAACAATAAAAAACTACACTTAACTTGCAACCATAACATTATTTCTAATTGAATAATGTATGTATTCACTTCATTTTAATAACGTTATTATATATTTTACCCACAACGGGGTGACACTTAGCTGGTGATAAGGCTGAAGGTGGAAACGCACTACTCCCGGAATCCTCAATCACCGAGGAACTGGCTATCTTATCTCCAACTGCTGGCATACAATAATGCTGAAAACATTATTGTAATGGCGTCAGACTTAGATACGATCGATGGTGGTAGCTAACCAGGCGGACTTTAAACAAGTCCAAATATCCAAATACCAATTTACATAGGTCTATGTATGTAGTAATAACAGTAATAACCTACGATTATCAAGACGTGTGTAACTAACTTAATTTGAAGTATATATCTGCAACCGCTGTGTCAATATACAGTCAGTCTTGTCTTACATTCATTAAGAAAACACCATTCGAACACAAGGATAAATTCAGTTACTTTAAAAAAATAATCATCGAGCAGTGTTCTAGTGATGGACTAGTGTTTTAAAAAAAGTAAAAATAATAATTAATTGCGTTTTAAAAAGTTTTCAGTTTAAGTGATCCGAACTTTTTGGAAAGGCTTGTGATAGAAACGCTTTAAGCAGTTGTGGTTTTGTTTTTAAAAATGTTGGCGAAACATACTAAACTTTTTTTCTTGGTGTCTCTGGTGGCGTTAATAATCGCGATAGTGCTGGCAGCATGGGGTTTTCCGAAGATTGTTAGCAAACAAATACAAAAGGTAAGTGGATTTATCTGAGTTCACAATTTAAAATCAATTTTTGACAACACTTTATCGTGGACGAGGTGCACCAGAAAACTAGAGAACTAAATACTTTAACGGTTACTTGTTGTTATAGTAGTGATTAAATCCTGTTTGGTTATAGCTGTTTGTGAAATCCTCTATTAAATATTAATTTTCTGAGTAAAGTAAGATTCAGACCAACAAACCCGAGCCGGCCGGCATTTTACAAAAAAAAATATAGGTATAACTATAAATTACAGAATCACGCATAAGTTTCCTGAGTCATAGCACTATTTATTTAGTAGGTAATCTGTGGCCATAGTGAAAACCAAAAAGCTTAGACTACATACTGAGGTAACTGGAGAGTGCAGTACCTACTAACACTTTTTTGTGGCAATGTGGCTGTCTTCCGTCTCACCTACACTTTGAAAAAATACGTATGGTCATATGAGACAACTGACAGCCACTATATACGTGCTAAATGTCAAATTTGCTGGGCACACTTTTTTATTCAAGGTGAAAACTCCAGTTACCTCAGTATTTAGTCTAAGCTCTTTGGTGAAAACTGTGAAGATGTACTTGAACCTGTTATATTGGTTATAACAGTCTTAAGACAGTCTTGACTATGTGAGATAAGACTGTCTGAAAAAAGGTCTTAACTATGGTGTGCGCTGGCTCTTAATATCGATTTGCCAAAGAAGTTAAATATCTAGTAGGCTTCCTTCACATTATACTCATACATAAACTTTATCCTACAAAACCTGTTAACTAACTTTATATGACACTAGTCTATCTAGAAAAGCCTAGATAATATTTGCCTACTTGACTTAACATGAATGCACTAGGCATTCGATTATTAAATTGATTAATTGCGCACTTGATCATCAGGCGATTAATAATACCTAACCTAGAATCTAGATGCAATTATCTGGAACCTCTTTTTTTATCTACTACGGGGTAGAACTTAGCCTTCATCACACCTGATGCTAAGTGGTGATAAGGCTGAAGGTGGAAGCGCACTACTCCTGGAATAATCACTGAGGAACTGGCTATCTTATCTATAACTGCCGGAACACAATAATGCTGAAAACATCATTTTATGGCGTCAGACTTAGGTAAGATGGTGGTAGCTAGCCAGGTGGACTAAGAACAAGTCCTACTATCAACCAAACCGAATACAATATGTACCCCCGCTGGGAATCGAACCCGGGACCTCTGGGTCTGAAGTCGGTGGTGTGAACCACTAGACCACAGAAGCGGCTTAAGAAACTTTGTTGTGGGCTAAAAATAGATTGTCTATAAATAGCCCTTTATGACGCAAATTGGAATAATAAGTTACCTGGCAAGTTTTTTCATCTTAGTTTTTTTATAATGGCAAAGTCCAGTTAATAAATCATTAACAGTTTTTGTCTACCAACCAAACCTGTAGTCTATAAATACTAACATGTTTAATGCGTAAGTAGCTATGTCTGTCAGCTTTTCACGACTAAACCACTGTACCAATTATGGTGAATTTTTGCGTAGACATAAATTACACTTTGGTTCTGCAAAGACTTTTGGTTGGACGTATGCATTTTTATGTCCCTAAGGACTGCGACATTTCCCGCTCCTTAACTAAAACTTGTAAGTATAATTATAAAAAGAACAGTGTACCTACTAATAATTTTTTTATGACCCATGTTTCTAGGAGAAAATTGTTCAATGAGAGATTTTCTGCCAGCAAATTAAAAAAAAAAGTTTATTTATTAGCTCGATAGATGGCGCTGACCAGACATGTATCCATGAAGCTCGACTTAATACTGAGGTAACTGGAGGGTGCAGTACGAACAATTTTTTGAATACCACAAATAACACAGTGGCTGTCTTCCGTCTCACCTACACTTTAAAAAAATACGTATGGTCAATGAGACAACTGACAGCCACTACCTGCCACTACATACATAAATGTCAAATTTGCTGGCGACACTTTTTTATTCAGGGTGAGAGCTCCAGTTACCTCAGAGTATTAAGTCAAACTTCATGCATGTATCTCATCTGATCTGACCTACACTTGTATTTCAAAGTTGTGCAAGAAGGTGCAAGGCCAAAAAAATTTGACGTTGACGGAAGAAAAGAAATGTCAAATAATTCTATTCCTCTTGTTTTGCGTTGCAATACCATACCGACCATACCGCGAGTTGTAGATAAGATAAGCCTTTTCAGTCCTGCAAATGTTTTTTTCCTTCTGCAAGTGTTTTTTTTTAAATTGACCGTCTTAACGTAGACTCCTTGCCAGCAAATAAAAAAAGCAGACCCATGTCTGATGAACGCCATCTGTTGAGTTTTTGGAACTAACTTTTTTCTTTTTTAATCATCTGTCAGAAAATCCCTCATTAGGTACCGATTCTGAGACAAACTTAAAAATTTGGCCAGTGGTTTCAAAATAACCC
This sequence comes from Crambus lathoniellus, assembly GCA_949710035.1. Classification (NCBI taxonomy): domain Eukaryota; kingdom Metazoa; phylum Arthropoda; class Insecta; order Lepidoptera; family Crambidae; genus Crambus; species Crambus lathoniellus. The sequence continues at coordinate 29,205,937 of OX453304.1, forward strand.
TGTAAGTATATATTAGGGTTAAACAAAAACAACTTCTGTTATGTTATTTTAATTTTTAGTTTTTGCATTAACAATGCATTTTTTATTACTTACTGAAAAATGGAAAATGAAGTATTTAGAAAAAATCGACCCGTCTCACAATCAGCTCCGATGGGACTCGAACCCACGACCTTTCGCTTTCCGGGCGACTGCTCTAACTCAGTGACTCCGTAGCTCAGTGGTTAGAGCAGTCGCCCGGAAAGCGAAAGGTCGTGGGTTCGAGTCCCATCGGAGCTGATTGTGAGACGGGTCGATTTTTTCTAAATAAGTACTTCATTTTCCATTTTTCAACTTCTGTTATGCTTCCTATAAGGTTGTAAAACCCGTCTGTTTCTGTCCTATTTGTATTCCATACCTAGAATAATATGATATTCTATAGAATACAAAATAAATATTGCAATAAGATGCCATACTGTTCATAAATGGAATTGAGTTCTAAGAAAACACCTGTTCATACAAAATGTGTGCCAAATCGATATAATATTATTTCTTTTGTTGTTCATACGATTACGAATCGTGGAAAATAACGGATAGGTATGTAAAGACATACCTGTCACCATAGCTTATCATTCGTGTGTTTTGTCGAATCGCGAATTACGGATCCCTTTGAACGAAGCCTTTAGACTTTACAAACTATACGCAATGGATTTTAATACGATTTTCTTTCATCAATAGCCGCTATCTCTAAAAAAAACATTTTTTTAAAGAATCTTCCAAGGTATTCGTCCAGGACCCCAAGTCTGCTAATTTACAAATGGTTCAATTGAATCGTAATTGGATCTCAATTCTGCTACTAACTTAAGACCAATGGTATACGACTGAACTGCCATTGAACTGCCATCGGAATATTTGCTAGTCTGCTCTTCAATCGTATTACAATCGTAGCTCGATTGTGGAGTTAAACGGTATTCTACTCTCGTTTGTCGCACTCAAGTAGTGCACTCCAGTATTACAGCCACCCTATTTGAATAAAAGTGTTTTATTATCATTGTGTCATGTTTTACTAACAATGCCCTTCATCGCGGACAATTTTAATTCTATTTGATTATCTTAAATAAATACAAAAACGTTTATTTTTACCAAAACTATCGGTCATTCATTAATTTAGTCTCTTAGTAGATTTTAGAAGGCAACACCATTAACTATCCAACTGAGACTCCATTATGATTCAATTACGATTCAATTGCGATTCTATTGAGCTGCGTACAAGTTTTTACAGAATACCCAATGAATCGTAATTGAGTCTCAATTGAATATCAATAGAATCTTATTTAATTAAATTTAGCAGACTTGGGGCCCAGGTCTCTGTGACTTTCTGACAGATTTTAAGCTGTACTATGACGTAAGAGAGCATGTGACGGGTCGCGCGCTTATTGAAAGGGAAACGCCATTGCACAAAAAGAAGAAGAAGAATGAATAGGCAGTATTATACGCAAACATTTTTAGAAGCGGCAAAAAATTAAACAATTTTTTTGAAAACTTCAACCCCTATCAAAAATGTGTGAATTCGATTTTACTCTCGATTCTGAACAAACTAGGTATTTTCTCAGTTTCAGTTTTTTCAGTTTCGTTAAAGTATTAACACGTATATTTAGTTGTAAGTAATTATGTTTCCTTCAAAAAGGTATTTAGGTCGGTATTTAATCCTTTTAATAAACAGCAGCTATGAGCCTCATATAAACTTGTTGATACTAGATATGAAAAACTATGTAGGTACAGTCGCCGACACGTCAGGCTCTAGCTTGCTCTACTAAAAACAAGCGAATCCAAATCCTAAAATGAATTGCTTTTTAAATAAAACACTTTCACGGATTTTTCACGCAATTTATTCAACAACTTGGTTAAATTTTAGTTGTTTTTTGAGATTTTTTGGTTTATCCGACGTTTCGGCACCTTTCCAGGGGCCGTAGTCACGGAAAAACTGTGAAAAAACTGTGGAAAAAGTGTTTTATTTATATGGACAGTTCGCGCAGAAATCTAAGATGTGTTTATGAATCGCTTTCTTTCGTACTACGACCTTCTTAAAACTGGATCGCAAATGAATTGCTAAATGTGAATGACCCAACGATTTGTGCCCTTTTTCTTCTACCCGTCTCTTTCACTCGATTCTGTCATGCCCGTAGAGTGAAAGGGACGGGTATAACCTGCAGATGTCATGTTAGCTTGGCCGAGTTATAAGTCAAATAAGAGTTGATGACAGCTCAGCGGCTGTGAAATGTCATTGAATGATCACTCAATCGCTGTCATTGATATTAAGCTGTCGTGGTACGAATATGCGAAGCAGTTCAGTTTAGGTCCTAAACAAAACCGCAATAAGAGTTGATGGTAGGCACCCTGATATGCTTGTCGCTCTATACTTGAATATTAGTTTTGTAACCTAACCTGCAGGTATGCAATTCAAAAATAATAAGTGTAAATATTTTGATTATACATGTATGATTGAATGTACATAAAATGATGATATAGATATTGTTAATATCGTAATTCTACTTTTGATTAAGCTGATGAGTTTCTTGCGCCCGTTCTTATAGAATGGGTATGGTAGGACAAAACTGACGATTCAAAAATGATTTTAAAAATATTTAAATAAAGCATATTTTTATTTCTATTTCTGCTCAATACATCGTGTATAAAAAGTTAAAAATGAAAACTTTTTACTGTGACCAAATTATTGGATATTTTTTATTCTTTTTTTTATCCAGACTGTAATTAGATCTTTACATTGCATAAAAGGCTACGATTACTGACTGATCCATCAACACACAGCTCAAATTGGACTGAAATTAGTCCGATAAGAAAGAAATTTCCAAAATGCACCTCCTATCCTATCCTATGGGGATGAAACGGGCGTTCAGAGTTTGTATAGATGAAACGGGCGTTCAGAGTTTGTATGAAGAAAAAGATAACTACAATACCCCGAATTTAACGGGAGCGAAGCCCCGGGCAAAATCGAATAGTTAAGTATAACTATTATTTTAAGGTCAGCATACCTTTAGATTATAAACCACAATCAACATAAATGATAAAAACAACAACAGAAAATTACTGTGATTATTTACCTATACGCTGTAAACATATTTTATCCCAATCCGCATTGGGGCAGAAAGCTTCTCGAATGGCGACCGCGTACCGAACGAACGTGCCGTGGGCAGGCCCCCTACAAGGTGGACCGACGATCTAGTGAAGGTCACGGGAAGCCGCTGGATGCGAGCAGCGCAGGACCGATCGTTTTGGAGATCCTTGGGGGAGGCCTATGCCCAGCAGTGGGCGTCGTTCGGCTGACATGATGATGATGATGCATTGAACATTAAATGGCTGATGATAAAACATATTTATAGTGTTATTTATGTGCTCTCAATCTCAAATACTGCACGGAGACATATTATTACCAAGTATTGTCAGATGTTATCGATTGACCACAGCTTATTAGCGCCACATAAAGGCTTCAAAGCCGTAATTCTGAGCTGAACGCTTTGATGGCTCGTTAACTGATGCCAAATGACTGGCTCGATGGCGTAATAGTACTGTAACCCCATGTAAATGGGGTACTCCATAAAAATGGTAATAATAGGTACTATAACAGTAGGTTTTCTTGCTAACCTAACCTAACCAGTATGTTACCATGATCGTATTATTTTATACTAGCTGCCGCCCGCGGTTTCACCCGTGTGGTTCTCGTTACCGTGGGAATATCGGGATAAAAAGTAACCTAAGTTACTCCTTATTACATCAGCTACCTGCCAGTGAAAGTCCCGTCAAAATCGGTCCAGCCGTTTCAGAGATTAGCCGGAACAAACAGACAGACAGACAAAAATTGTAAAAAAAATATATTTTGGTATACTAGCGGCCGCCCGCGGTTTCACCCGCGTGGTTCCCGTTCCCGTTGAAATATATTGGAATAAAAAAACAAACAGACAGGCAGACAGACAGACAGAGAGACAAAATTGTAAAAAATGATATTTTTGTATATGTACCGTATATATAATCATATGCATGTAGTAAAAAGCGGTTACTTTAATATTACAAACAGACACTCCAATTTAGTATAGTATAGATGAAAAACTGAGCAGCCCCTCTTTCGGTCGTAGGTATAAGAAATTAAAATTCAATAGATATTTGACAGCAGAACATTGACAGCTTTTGACTGATAATGATTATGTTAAATTTCGTGGTCTTTCATTAATTTAAGATGCTATGTTACTTATTAAAGAAACAAATGCTTATATTAGGGCTTTCAATCGGTACAGTAAATTAAGAGCAGTTTTTTTTTCACATTTAGCGGGTCCGATTCCTACTTCAGGTCAGACAGGCGATTATTTATAATTCTATAAATGCAATTCGTTTTAGTTTTAAAATAAAAATGAAGTCTTCTTTCAGTAAACTTTTATATCTAAGTACAGTATTAAGGTAAAATTTCCCTCGATGTAGCATTGTCGTGGGACGCCCTGTATAGCCAGATTAGCCAGTGTCACTCGGGTCGGGGTGATGTAAATGTTTTAATGACGCCTCATAAAAGAAACTCACATACATACACACATTAACCCTAAACACAATACACTCCTTTTTGGGCAGTCGCTTAAGAGTTAAAGGTTTAGGAACTAATGGGGAAGAGAAAGCTTGACACCCTTAAAATTAGTAAATAAGCGCCATTATAAGCGTCGGAGAAGCGCAGTGATACGCGAAATAAGCAGCCCTTTGTGTGGCGCCCGGGAGCCGACGAGGGTGTGATGTCGTTCCGGGTAAATACAGGATACAGGGAAAGCGTTGGAAAAGTATTTTTGTAAGTCAAATACAGAAGAAGGGAAAATGTTTACTTTTACTCGAGGAGTGTTAAAAATTTCTACCTGAATGAAACGACTCACGTTAGCTTTCGACGGACAACTAATAGCTACTGTTTTTCAATTGAACATTAACTCAGCTTTGAAAATATTGAAAATTAAGTATTAAATAAAGTCGACCCGTCTCACAACTACACCTTCGACCTTTCACTGTCCGGGCGAATGCTCAACCACTGGTTTTAAGATGCTCTAACTACTGAGCTAGTCAGTACTGAGAGTCGTAAATTCGTCCCATCGGAGCTAGCTGTTATGGGACGGGTAGATTTTTTCTAAACCTTCAATCTTCGTTTTCAATAATAAAAGTTGCATTGTAAAAAGTAAAAATAATTTTATTATACTTACTTAAGTATCTTAGCGTTACCTTCTCCAACAAAATAATTTGTTAGTGATGTTTTTTTTTTGGAAATACCTAAAGAATATAATATTATCAATATTTAGTTAATAATATTTATGGTCCTAATTAATCAAAATAATAATATCAATCCAAAAAACAGTCCAGTCAGAGCCACTCTGTTGGGACTAGTTGTTTTGTTAGTAGATTGATTTTATTCAAATTAAACGATCCATCCCACAAAGATGCAATATTTTGAAAATTGTTGAATATCTCAAACCCTTCATATCCATAATATTAATATTACGAAATGATTTGTATTTTTGTTTTGTAACAAATAACCTCAAAACTACTGGACCGAGTTTAAAAAAACGTTTTTGAAAAAAAAATGTAACCGCCTTCAAAACGGATCTTCAAACAAAAATTAACAAACACTAAAAAACGAAAAAAATAATAAGATTTTTTAATTCAAAGGACGATGATACGTGACTTTTTCTAATTTATCTTGGTACTTACTGAACTGTTTGAAGTCGGTGCCGTCTTATACGTATTGAGGTAATTACGTCCTACACCTCACGCTTGGGACCGGGTTTTTTTTTATATGTTAGTTATTTCACTCAGTATATTTCGTTCTTATTCTTTTTGGCTTGGCACCGACTTCAAACAGTTCAGTAAGTACCAAGATAAATTAGAAAAAGTCACGTATCATCGTCCTTTGAATTAAAAAATCTTATTATTTTTTTCGTTTTTTAGTGTTTGTTAATTTTTGTTTGAAGATCCGTTTTGAAGGCGGTTACATTTTTTTTTCAAAAACGTTTTATTTTTCGATTTTTAGTGAAGTAGCTTAAGAAACTACATGGTGATTATGATAAATTGTTGTAAATATCCTATCCGTTACGGAATTCAGCTTTCCATCTTTAGCTACTTAGATAACTTGAAGGAACACAACTGAAGGTCCATTCCTGCATATGGTATTTATAAAACATCATAATATAACTCCTAACTGTTGAGGAGTTTCACCTCTCATCAGCAGCTCACCTTAATAACCTGAAAGAATATAACTATTGGCCCATACGTACGATTAATACTTAAAGAAATATTCGCCAGCTCCTAACCGTTAAGGAGTTGTAGCTTCCATCACCAGCTCATCACTATGAGATGATGACTATCAGATGCAAATACTTGACTAACTTCAAAAATAAATGTAATGCATAAGGCTTGCCTATATTTGAGAATTTCTCTCAATTTTCCTGGGATTTGATCCCCTGGTCCTGACTTGGTGAAAGTAAGATCAGGTCAGAAGTACCAACTTTCGAAAAAAATAATATTTTGAAAATGATCCCCAATTTGATGAACTATGAAATCGTCCATATACCCAAATAAAGTCTAAATACACATTATTCAGGATAACTCCTGAACTTCTTGCCAGTTCTTGATAAAATTTGAATGGGACCACACGAGAAGCGTCACCTTTTAAATAAAAAAAGAATTATCCAAATCGGTTCATTAACTAAAAAGTTCTGAGGTAACACACATAAAAAATAAAAAAAAAATAAAAAAAAAATATACAGTCGAATTGATAACCTCCTCCTTTTTTTGAAGTCGGTTAAAAATAGAGAAAATGAACAAAAAGTTATGAATCTATCGAAAATTCCGCGGTCTTAGAAAGGAACCCGCATGAATGATGTAAAGTAGAATGCTTACCTCGGTTGTAAGTAGCTATTATACCCTCGAACTATATTCGCCCTCGCTCGGGCATCTAAATATCTCGGGTGCACTCGATCCATTAGCGTCCTTTGCAAGCTGCGCTCGCACGGGCGCCAAATTGGATCTTGTTTTGTAATAGCTCGCTTACGTCCCTTGTGTAACAATAGTAGTTTGTTACACAAGGAACGTAAGTGAGTAAACTACTAATTTAGAATATTCTGTTTCTTTTTACTTTCCTCATATTCAAAATGAAAAGTAGAGTGTTTAATTCGGGTGTATGGACCCTTATCAGTCTCGAACTATCGGCGCACGAACGAATCGACTGTTATGTGTGCCATACATCCCTTGCTAAACGAATTTGTGAGACGGGTCGACTTTTTCTAACACTTCATTTTCAATTTTTCAATAATATAAATTACATTGTGAATGCACAAAAAAAAAAAAAAACACGTGTGGCACTCGGGGACTGCCGCGGTAAAGCTATTGCATAAATAGTGTAATTACACACCAAAACAATTATTCATTCAAAAAAATTTGAACAAAAAGAACGATATTGAGTTTGATCATCGAATTTCGCGTGATGATGATATATGATATCAGATATAGGTACTTTCTCTGCGCGGCATTAATGTGTATTACCTATACCACTATTATTTATTATGTGCCTTTACACAAAAAACAAAGGTACCTACTAAATAGTACACGTGCTTGGTTTAATGGTTTCTATTTTATACATAACTATAGCGGATCCTCGCGGTTTCACCCGCGTGGCACCCGTTTCCGTGGGAATATCGGGATAAAATATAGCCTATGTCACTTGGGAAGAATGTAGCTTTCTAATGGTAAAAGAATTTTCTAAATAGGTCCAGTAGTTTCGATGCAAACAAACAAACAAATCTTTCCTCTTAGTATAGACGAAGAATTCATACTAATATTACAAATGTGAAAGTGTGTTTGTATGTTTGTTTATTTGTTTGTTTGTCCATCTTTCACGCCAAAACGGAGCAACTGATCGACGTGATTTTTGGTACCTATGGGGATAGTTTGGAAGCTGAAGAGTAACAGAGGCTACTTTTTATTACAGATAATTATAAAATAAAAATGGTAATTTTGTATGGATAATAGTTTTGACTGTCGTACGATACCAAACTGTAATTTATTCCATGGCCGCCTCCGCGTCTGCGCGCAGTCAAAATCGAATAGGTACTAATCTTTTCCATAAGATTAGAACAAAAAAAATGTACTGTAGCTAGCGCCAAAAATGCCCCAGACGCACATGCGCGCAGACTTATCTGTCACGTAAGTCTTCTTCGTGATTATTTATTGTCATCTGTCTAATAATGGTGATACGAAGTACTCTATCCTACTAATAATAGGTCTTTACCTATGAAATTGCCGTTTTGTATGGAGATTTCTGTAATTATTTTTTTTCCATACTAACGTTTTTGTTATTATTTAACGACTAATATTATGTAAATTTACAAAATTTTACACACGTATTTATGGACATTTTAACTACTAAATGACACATTCGTTAAGAGAAAAAAATTTTTTTTCACTAAGTTACAACTAATAAAGTACGAAATTCTGGAAACAAAAATAGTCGTAACTTTCGGAATAAGTTTTTTCTATGTAAATAATCAAATATCGTGGTTATTAAATTATCAAAAGTTGCTCAATACGGTCTTAATGTAATGCAATATTAAAGAAATTATATATTTCTAATATTATAAAAGTTGTTAAGTTATATGTACAAAAGAAAAAAACGGCAATTTCATATGTAAAGACCTATTATTATAAATGTGAAAGTTTAGATGTTTAGATGTTTGGATGTTTGTTACTCAATCACGCAAAAACGGTTGAAAGGATTTGGCTGAAACTTGGGACACAGATACTTTATAGCTTGGAGAGGATCAAGGGTTCTTTTTATCCCGGCAAATTATATCATTCCCGCGGGATAACGTCGTGTAGTCCACGCGGGCGAAGCCGCGGGCGGAAAGCTAGTAATTTATGACAAAGCAACGTTTGCCGGGTCAGCTAGTGAATTTATTATATAGGTATACAAGGTGTTAGGGGCACCGTTGCAAAAACTTTAAACATGGCTTCAGGCCATCAGGAAATGAAAAAAATATTTCGACTCTCCATACAAAATGTTGCTAAATTTTTAAGAAAAGTCTAATTTTTTGAATCTTGTCGACGACAGTGCTGCTCTCTGTAAATTGGTGTCAACATAATAGTACTGTACTAAAGCTACCCAGCTGCCAGCTGGCCCTATGGTAATTTCCACTCTCATTTGAGTTAGCGAAAGGACAGCCATCGTAGTTCTAGTGATTTTAAGTAGTTGGCGATAAAAGTAAAACACCCAGTTTTGATTTGGATTTTTATTACCTATTGTATATATAATTATATATGTTTGTATTTATTATATACATCTTCTTTCTAAGACTAAGGTTGACGGAGTGGTTGTGGTCATGGTCCGCTAAGTTGGTAGCGGCTTTTGCAGCGATCCTCCTTTATATCTCTCTATTTGTGGCACTGCGAGTGCATTCTGTAAGGGCACACTTGGTTGTGGACTTGATAAGGACTTGATCATCTTGTGGGTGATCAGCCGCGAAAACGTTGACTCTTCCTTGTTTCTTCAATCGAATCGTTCCAAGGAGCTTGCATTATAGATGATAAGTCCAAACATTCTTGGAATTCGCACTTGCACAATCGTCGAAAGTCTTTGTTTGATCCAAAGCTCCTTTTTAGTGGAAACATTTGTGTGACGAGCAGTCCGTTTGATCATCATACACCACATCTCAATCTTCTTGTGGTACTTTTGTTGGAGCTTCCATGTTTCAGCTCCATATAAGAAGATAGGAAATAGTAAGTTTTTCGTGTATCGAACCTTGCGTGTTATTGATTATGCGGCGATCTTTCCATATAATTATCTTCGTTAGCTTTTCAAAGGCTGATCTGGTTAGGTTAGGCCAGCTCGTCTTTTGAGATCAACAATAACACCTAGGTCTGTGCAACTTCCAGAATTTGTGATTTTAAATCATCGTCATCAGTAATATGTGTCACTATTGTAGGTACTTAATTATTACAAGGATTCACCAACACACTCTTGCCTCAACAATGTTTTTAACATATTATCGCACTGCTTTTACAAAAATATATTATTTTAGCAGCTAACTTTTTCATACAAATTCGAGATTGACAGATGTGACATTAATTTGACATAACTTTGAGATTACTGCTTTTTCTTCTTTTTATTATTATTTCTGTTTCAGCCAGTGCTTCACGTTTTAGGCGCTAGTTACAGTACATTTTTTTTGTTTTAAAACTTATGGAAAAGATTAGTATTCGAATTTGACCTATATAAAAATAAACACATTCTCTTTTTGATTACCAAAAAGAGAAAAATTCGTTTATCTCTTTTTAACAACAGGTTTTTTGTATATTCATCTCTTTTTAACAAAACAATGTTAGTAAGAGACAAAATATATGTAAACCCCTATTGTCAAAAAGAGATAAACAATGTTTTGTTAACCTCCTAGGGTGTTAGGTTTTTTCGTTACAGAATTTCTTGATTCGGTAGCCGCGCTCAAAGCCCGCGATAAAAGCTATGCAATAGCTTAAAAATTTAAGTCTATTTATTTATGTCTAAGAATGACTTTCTTCAAAATTATATTAATGTTTAAGAAAATATATCGAAAAAACCGACTAGCATGCGTACGTGCACTGTGGGAAAATTCGGGGAAATACAAGTGTTTTTGTAAGACAAGGAAGATGAGGAAGTTTTTTCACGAAGGAGTGTTACACTTCTAATACGGGCTCTATAGTAGCATTAAAATAGAAAATGTATGTACACAGGAATTTTATTATTAGGTTGCGTAGATAATGGCTGTTTCATCTAAATCGATTGTGTAAATTTGTTAAAATATTTCATTCGGATACGAGGGTTTCCTCGACGTAACGCTTGGGGTTTGAATCCCGCCTGACTACTTACAAGCCACAGGGCGGGTACCTAGTTTTTTTTTCTATCACAATGTTTCTGTATTTATAGATTGGTGGCATTGTGTTGTGAATGCATTTAATAAATTTAAAATATTTTAAGGAGCATGTTACATTTTGTAGACAATAAAGCATGGAATCGAAAATAAGCTAGTAGGTAGAAGTACTATTAGGATTAGGTAGTTATTTTGTTCTAGTATACAAAACAACTTGAAAAAAACCGCCTTCAAAAAAATCACATAAAAAAGTAAGAAATAATCCCTCACCAAATAAATAACGACTACCAAATAAATAAATCTACACTACAAGTCACACTAAGAAAAGGTAAATCTTTGTTCCAGAACATCCAACTGGACAATTCGTCGGTAATGTTCGAGAAATGGAGGAAATTGCCGATGCCTCTTACCTTCAAGATCTACGTGTTTAACGTGACCAACGCAGAAGCAGTGAACAAAGGTTCTAAGCCTGTGTTACAAGAAATTGGGCCTTATGTCTATAAGTAAGTACATAGTAGGTACACTCACCTCACGGGTAGGTTGAGCTACTTGTCGACTTTTCAATCATCATCATCAGCAATTTAATGTCTCCACTGCTGGGGCACTGGCCTTCCTTATGGATGAATAAGGAGAATGAGCCATGACCCACCACGCGGGCTCAGTGCGGATTGGTGGGTTTTAACGACTGCAAGTGCAGCCGGGACCAACGGCTTAACGTGCCTTCCGAAGCACGGAGGAGCTCGAGATGAAAATTATTTGGTCACCCATCCCGTGACCGACCATTGCGAACGTTGCTTAACCTCAACGATCGCAGGCCAAGCGCGCTATCCACTGCGCCACGGGCTCCTCAAAAAAATCACTTTTCAATATAGCCGTGTAATGCAAGCGTGTAATAGCCGTGTGCCTGAATTACGCCTGATTTGCATTACACAATGTTCGAAAGTTATTATAAAAAGTTATCGTGATATTATTTTTTCAACGCTAGGATTATATTATTATATTTGACTAAGTAATATTTTTACGTACTTATAAAAAAATACTTTTCAAAATTTCAAAAGGAAGTACCTTATGAAGTTTGTCTTAGTAAGACTTCATTTTCAATTTTTCAATCTCTTAAGTATTTTTTGATTAGTCCCTGAACGGGCGTTATCCACAAACGTAACCACAGGACTGAAGGCGCTACTCGGAAAAATATGGACTTTTTGATTTAAAACTATAGGACGGTTACAGTTGTTACAAATCTGGTAATAAGATATATATTTCTTCATACCTTTATCTAGATTCGTATAGTTTCAAAAACACGATTTTGTGATTTTGGCTCGACACTTTTTCTTTTTGAAAAGACCTCTAAAAATACAAAAAGCGAAGATTATTCTTAAATGGGGTTACTTACACTATTAGAAATTGGTTTAATTAGTGGACACTAATAATATTGAGGATCGTATAGAAGCATTTTTTTTTAAATCGCTGTAGTTTTTTAATACGAAGTGATTTTGTGTTTTTTTTGCCTAATCTGCAAAATCGGTCTCGCTCCCGCGCGCGTCGTTTTCTCATTGTTATCTCGCTTCAGCGCATTTTTTCCGAGTATCGCCTGAAGTTCACGAATTTCATTTGCAATGGCGCCAAATGTATCTTTTTTGATTTATCATCACGCAAAGGATAACAAAAAAAGATGCTGTTGTTGTTAGCTGAATCCTGCTATCGGTACAAAACATTCATCTAAATTTTAAGAAATTCAATTTTTAAGACGTATATGTGACAGCGTGGTAAAAAACTAATTGTTCAATAAATAAACATAGAATAGCTCATTCAATATTAATAAATTTTACCCTGATATAATCTAGGACATCCAGCCCCCCTAGCATGACCAACCAAAACGCGATATGATATGATAAGTTATCCGGTTTAACTGTCAAAAGACTATGGGTTTTGACGTTTGAATGTCAATAAACCGCTTTATCATGCGATACATATCGAGTTTTGGGTGGTCATGCTAGGCTTACAGGACGCTTCTATTGTTGTCAATGTCTTTTCATACTGTCTGCCGAAATTACTTACTATTGTTATATAATATCGTTGTTAGGAAACTGGAATTGGTTACCTACTTTTGGTACTTATCTATGACATAAATAAGTTTATACTTACAATAGTTTTGTACGGGTAATCAAAACAACTTTTTTCGGAAAATACTAATCCTTTGTCCCTACTATTCTGGTATACTTACCTGCCTCATATCGTGGACTGTATCCGTTTACTTGACAAAACCATTCAGTTCAGTACCTATTACTGCTGCAGTAGATACTTAGCATTTAAAGTTCCTTGGGTATATCATATAATTTAGTTCCAGTCCACAAAAGAATCCAGTTATTGAAGAACTCAGTTGCGTAGTTCGAATAAGCGGCCCAGATTATTTGCTGTTTTTATTTCTGCTAACAACTTACCTATAGGTACCACAGAATAAAATAATAGTGCTAAGGCCTATACCTATGTGATTTGAATTTTAAATGGAAATATTTGATGGCATACCTAATGGTATTGACGACATTCCAAACAATATTAACCTGCTTGTTCATTCTATAACAGAGATTATATGTATGTTATAGTGTCGAAACAGGTCGAAACACACTATGCCGAAAATACGCGACCAAAGTTGCGCGGCACGCGTTAGTCCCACAGTCCCACATTGCTGTTTCGGTGTCGGCAGTGACAGAGGAGCCACTTGCAATATAAAATAAGCTGTCAAAATGGACTATCGTACATGCTAAAAGGTTTTAGTTCCAAAGATTATCCCCCGAACAGATATGCTTGTCGTACTATATAATTCTATACTATACATACAACAGTCATACACATACACAGACAGACGTCAGTAGTACTTAATAGGGTATTTGACTGTTGTTCAAATCTAGATATTTAATTACCTATTACATTCAGAAATATAACATTATTGAATAACAATTATTATTATAACAAATGTGAAAAAATAAATTCAATCTGCAGTAAAACAAGCGAATTATGAGCTACTTAATTGTGATTGTGACTCTAGCTATCTCTTTTTAAAACGACATTTTTTATGGGGCGGTACTCCCGCCATAGAAAAGGCGCTGCTAGCATGTGACGTCACTGGATTGTAGCGCTCTCCTTGTCTAATTAGAAAGTTTGATGCTCTATATCTCTAAAAATATGCAAGATATTTTAAAATGAGTAGGTACGTATTTATTTTGTGTTGCTAATATTTCAATAAACATTTCTAGTCAATAAAAAAAATCAGTCAAATACCCTATTCAAAAAACATGGCAGGAGGCATAATCACGCCGAACATCGGTTGCGTATTTTCGGCATAGTGTATTTCGACACATAGTCGTCGTAATAAACAAAAATAAAGCATTAAATTGTATTAGGCATAGGTACTTACATATTTTTTATAGCGCTTTTGTAACACGTGAAATGAAATTATACATACCTACCTATCTATAGGTAAGTACCTACACGCGCTCGCTATTTTTTTACCGGGAATCCATCCATGTCTAAAGTCAAATAGGTCTCTATTATAAAGGGGTTTTCCTCTGCAATTACTTAACAAGTATCAAAGTTCATGAATCATAATAATATAGTGATTACGGCGGTGACCATGTAATGGGCCTTCATGAATATTCATCTGTACAAGTGCAATAGTATCTTTACATGCAAAGTCACATAATAATATCAGTGATAAACAATTAAAATGAAAAAAATATTCGTAGACAGGCTTCGTAACGGGAGAACTTACGGCGTACCAAAATATATTTCAGTGTTCCGCAAACTTTTTGTGTTCAAGGGTCACCTTGGAAAAGGAAAATTTTTGGAGGGTACTTACTTACCTACACACAAATAAAAATCATTTTTTTTATAATATTAATCAGCATTTATTTATTAATCATCGAAATAATATTTATTATTAAAGCACAAACGGAAAGTTTAAATTTTATTGCAGAAAAGGTATACCTTTAAGTATTGACGCTTCGATCAACAATAACATTGTTGAAGTATGGACGTCAAATATTTTACCGCACTTTTATTAGCTTCACTTGTAACTAAGTCACAATGTAAGAAAATGGGCGTTTTCACATTGGACGATAACGGTAACGACACGATATCGGCACGATATCGTCGGACCGGCAGTTTCATACAATCACTACTAAATGCTTTTACACTGTGTCGTTACCGTCAACGATATCGTCTGTCGTGCCGATATCGGTGACGACACAAGTGCGGAAGATGCGAAGCCGGTTATTAACGAAAGTAACCAAGGGTAATTAACAGTTTATCTGTTATTTACTGCATTTTTGGGTTTTTACGCTAAAAACCACCGCTAGGTAGCGCTTGTTTCTTGATTTGCTAGGTGTGAGTTCCGCGACGATTATGCCTGCTTGTTGATTGGTGGAGAGGAGAGAGGAGGTGGATCTCCTCCCGCCTCACCTCTCCCTTCTATTTCGAATATGTAATATCGACAATGACCGAACGATAGTAATAATTTTTAAGTGACATCAAAAAAAAGAAGCTTCTCAGTTTGACCTGTATTTTTTTGTATGTATGTTTGTCCGCGATTATCTCGCTTTTGGCTGAACTGATTTAAAGCGGGTTTTCAGGAAAGTATTTGTTACATTTAGGATAAGGTTTTAGTATTTTAACCGACTTCAAAAAAGGAGGTTCTCAGTTTGACCCGTATGTATGTATGAAGGTTTGTCACTGAGATGCGGTTTTCAGAAAAGTATTTGTTACATTTAGGAGAAGGTTTTGGTATTACAACCGACTTTGAAAAAGGAGGTTCTCAGTTTGACCCTTTATGTACATTATGTATGTTTGTCCGTGAATATCTCTCGTTTGGCTGAATCGATTTTGATACGTTTTACATCAGATGAGTATTTGTGATTGATGCGGTTTATGTGTACATTCCTAACATACTATAGGCACAGTTTAAGCAATCTTTCTATACAGTTGGACGACGCCCTTGAAGTTGGGCGATGCCGACGCCTGTATAGGTATTTACGTAAGTACGTAAGGGTTGTCACTTTAAAATGTGACCGTGGACCTTTTACGACCCCGGGTGGGTACATTGGTATTGCGATATTAAATTAATAATATAATTTAATAATGCAAATGCAATGTCAAAATTATTAAAAAATTCAGGACGGCGCGGCGGCCGACTTTTTAGTTTGTAGGCTGATTTCGATGAAACTCGGTTTTTGGTACTATTTTGACAAGAAAACAGCAACGCAATGTCAAAAAAATTAAACTCCAAGATGGCGGTCAACTTTTTAGTTTGTGGGCCGATTTCGATAAAACTCGATTTATGGTACTATTTTGACAAGAAAACATCAACGCAATGTTAAAAATATAAAGAAATCCAAGATGGCGGCCAACTTTTTTGTTTGTAAGCCGATTTGTTTCTGGTACTATTTTGACAAGAAAACAGCAACGCAGTGTTAAAAATATTAAAAAATCGAAGATGGCGGCCAACTTTTTTGTTTGCAGGCCGATTTCGATGAAACTCAGTTTCTGGTTCTATTTTGACAAGAAAACAGCAACGCAATGTTAAAAGTATTAAAAAATCCAAGATGGCGGCCAACTATTTTGTTAGCACGCCGATTTCAATGAAACGCAGTTTCTGGTACTATTTTGACAAGAAAACAGCAACGCAATGTTAAAAATATAAAAATTCAAGATGGCGGCCAACTTTTTTGTTTGCTGGCTGATTTTGGTGAAATTCAGTTTCTGGTACTATTTTGTCAAGAAAACAGCAAAGAAATGTTAAACATGATAAAAATCCAAGATGGCGGCCGACTTTTTTGTTTGTGGGCCGATTTTGATAAAACTCAGTTTCTGGTTCTATTTTGACAAGAAAACAGCAACGCAATGTTAAAAATATAAAAATCAAGATGGCGGCCAACTTTTTTGTTTAACATTGCGTTGCTGTTTTCTTGTCAAAATTGTACTAAAAACCAAGTTTCATCAAAATCGGCTCACAAACAAAAAAGTTGGCCGCCATCTTGGATTATTAATATTTTTAACATTGCGTTGCTGTTTTCTTGTCAAAATAGTACCAGAAACTGTGTTTCATCGAAATCGGCCTGCTAACAAAAAATTTGTCCGCCATCTTGAATTTGTTAATACTTTTAATATTGCGTTGCTGTTTTCTGGTCAAAATAGAACCACAAACTGAGTTTCATTGAAATCGGACTGCAAACAAAAAAGTCGGCCGCCATCTTGGATTTTTTATACTTTTAACATTGCGTTGTTGTTTTGTTGTCAAAATAGTACCAGAAACTAAGTTTCATCAAAATCGGCTTACAAATAAAAAGTTGGCCGCCATCTTGGTTTATTTTTATTTTTGACATTGCGTTGTTGTTTTCTTGTCAAAATTGTACTAAAAACCAAGTTTCATCGAAATCGGCTCACAAACGAAAAAGTTGGCTGCCATCTTGGATTTTGGAAATTTGCCTTTTTTTTAATAAGCGAGATGAAGATTTGCACTCACTCACACTACATGTCGTATGCAACATCATATTAATTTAAAAATAAATTATAACGATAAAGTCGTGATAGCCCTGGAAGACTTGTCCCGAGTTACTATGAACGGCGTTGTATGTAACTCGGGACAACCACTCCCCCGTCTCACCCCGCAAGCCCCGCACGATTGACCTGTCTAGACGTCTCCGTCGGCCTACTGTATGAAAAGTTGCTTATTCTGTGCTATAGGTGTAAATAAAACACTATCACGGATTTTTTCGTGCGTGAAATTGCGTGAAAAATTCCGTGAAAGTGTTTTATTTATATGGACAGTTCGCGCAGAAATCTAAGATGTGTTTATACTATAGCTATAGTATAAACACATCTTAGATATATCTGGCCGCAACTAAGCCAGCCGGCCTAGCATGAGCGGCTTATAATGCGCGATATGATATGGTACGGCAAGTTGTCTTGCTTACCCCACTAAGGTGTAAGCAAGACAGAATGCCGTACCATATCATATCGCGCGTTATAAGCCGCTCATGCTAGGCCGGCTGAATTACATACTGTGTATAGGTACTATTTACCAAGATAATAGGTAGGTACACGAAAATTGCCTGCATGATGCACTAAAAAGAATGACAAAAAATATTTTTATAAAAAATAAAAGTGCCTTCAAAAAAATGCTGCCAAAAAGTCAGAAATAATACCTCTAACTCTAATACTGTATTCACAACAAATAACTTGTAGGTAAGTACTTTGAAGTGCCCGACGTCTTGAAAGTACTTACTTACGTTATTTGGTGTTAATTCAGTATAGAGGTATTATTTATTTTTTACTTTTTGGTGGCATTTTTTTAAAGGCGCTTTTTTTATATAGGTAAGTAATATGTGCATGTAAAAATAATGTGCCTTATTGGTGTGGATCTATAATTGGTTTACTGTAGCTATTAATAGTTTCATAATTGGTATTTTAACTATTGATCCACCAAATAAATAAAATGTCCTCGAAAGTGTCCTGGCTCATTCGAAAAAAATTATAAAACATTTTACTTCGCGCACACAGTTTATCGCAGAGAAGGTAATATATTCCCTCTAAATATCGCACTTAAGAATAGGATCAACCCAAAATGTTCTTTGACGATATCGTTTTTTTCGCTGTAAATATAAAAGATAAAGCAAACGTAATTTGTTTACTGCTGCCATTATTACCTCGAATACATATACTAGTATAATAACTAATATAAAACTTGGAGCCGCGCGGTTACTTTAGCTGGCGTAATGCGACTAACCGCATAGCAAGCTGCTGGTTATCGTTTCACACACCGATATCGTTCCGATATCGTGACGATATCGTGACGATATCGTGCCGATATCGTGCCGATATCGGCGGACGATATCGGGACGATATCGGTGTAATATCGTGTCGTTACCGTTATCGTCCAATGTGAAAACGCCCAATCTTGGAATTCCATTTTAACCTACTTCTAATTATCGTATTGATTTGAAATTTTGCAAGTCTATATGAATCCGATGACAATACAATAATTTGCTACCATCGAGCTGATCTGATGATGGAGTCAAGAGGTGGGCAATAGAACTCTTCAATGGCTGCTATGAAACCCCTCGAGTTTAGGCTCATTTGTTTTGTTCTGATGAGACCTATTCGCTACACTTGGTGGTGAGGGTCTGATGATGAAGCAGGGAGGAAGCCAGTGGCACTACTTAATGACCAATAGGAAACACCTCGAGTTCTGGCTCATTTGTTTCGTTCTGATGAGACCTATTCTCTACACTTGGTGGTGAGGGTCTGATGATGAAGCAGGGAGGAAGCCAGTGGCACTACTTAATGACCAATAGGAAACACCTCGATTTCTGGCTCATTTGTTTCGTTCTGATGAGACCTATTCGCTACACTTGGTGGTGAGGGTCTGATGATGGAGCAGGAAAGAAGCCAGTGACACTTCTTAATGACCAATAGAAAACACCTCGAGTTTGTGCTCATTTGCTTCGCTTTGATAAGACCTATTCGTTACACTTGGTGGTGAGGGTCTGATGATGGAGCTGGGAGGACCCAGTGAAACTCCTTAATGGCCAATAGGAAACCCTTCGAGTTCTGGCTCATTTGTTTCGTTCTGATGTGACCTATTCGCTACACTTGGTGGTGTGGGTCTGATGATGGAGCAAGGAGGAGGTCAGTGGCACTCCTTAATGACCACTAGGAAACCCCTCCAGTTTAGGCTCCGTTGTTTCGTTCTGACGAGAAATATGAGCTGTACTTGGTGGTGAGGGTCTGATGATGAAGCAGGGAGGAAGCCAGTGGCACTACTCAATGACCAATAGGAAACACCTCGAATTCTGGCTCATTTGTTTCGCTTTGATAAGACCTATTCGTTACACTTGTCGGTGAGGGTCTGATGATGGAGCTGGGAGGACCCAGTGAAACTCCTTAATGACGTCAAGAAAACCCTTCGAGTTCTGGCTCATTTGTTTCGTTCTGATGTGACCTATTCGCTACACTTGGTGGTGTGGGTCTGATGATGGAGCAAGAAGGAGGTCAGTGGCACTCCTTAATGACCACTAGGAAACCCCTCCAGTTTAGGCTCCGTTGTTTCGTTCTGATGAGACCTATTCGCTACACTTGGTGGTGAGGGTCTGATGATGGAGCAGGAAAGAAGCCAGTGACACTTCTTAATGACCAATAGAAAACACCTCGAGTTTGTGCTCATTTGTTTCGCTTTGATCAGACCTATTCGTTACACTTGGTGGTGAGGGTCTGATGATGGAGCTGGGAGGACCCAGTGAAACTCTTTAATGACGTCAAGAAAACCCTTCGAGTTCTGGCTCATTTGTTTCGTTCTGATGTGACCTATTCGCTACACTTGGTGGTGTGGGTCTGATGATGGAGCAAGGAGGAGGTCAGTGGCACTCCTTAATGACCACTAGGAAACCCCTCGAGTTTAGGCTCCGTTGTTTCGTTCTAACGAGACCTATTCGCTACACTTGGTGGTGAGGGTCTGATGATGATGGAGCACGGAGGAAGTAAGGGTTCGGCTCGCGCATCTGGTATATAATAGACTCCACTTGAATTTGTAAAACTAAATACATACAATCACGCCTTTGAGTTATAATGTTTACGGGGTGGGCAGACACATGAATGGACTGTGAAATCGATTACCATCCCCATCCATAGCTTGCCATTTGTTAAACTAAAAAGTAAAAAATAAATAATATGTAGTTTAAAAAACTATAAAAACACACTTTTATAGGAACAGACTAAAAGTACAAAATAACCGTCTATTCAGTAACTGAAATTAAAAAGCGTGGTGCGCCCTTTGCAAAGCATGCATTCAAGTAGTACTTAATATTGACAACGCGCACCACGCTTTTTAATTTCAGTGACTGAATAGACGGTTATTTTGTACTTTTAGTCTGTTCCTATAAAAGTGTGTTTTTATAGTTTTTTAAACTACATATTATTTTTAACACTAGTTCGGAGTCTACGTGGAGTGCGTGGAGTCTCTCATCTCGGGCCTATATTCACATGCAACCTTTTCCCAGAAACTGATTCGATTCACTTTGTAAAGCTGCCATTACACAGTCAATCTGGATCGCGATCACAGAATATAATAGTCGACCATTGATATGCCATAAAAAGGAGGTTGGCTTGATCACCGACACTTATTTTTTAAAAGAAAGAAAGAGAAAAACCTTTATTAGACACCATAAACTTATTTATACTAGGGGTAATAGACGGACAATGGTGCGAGTGAGAAAACAGTCCTTACGGCAGAAGCTATGTGCGAGAAAGAGTTGGAAGAAAATGACAGCAGAACCCGATTTGACTTATTTAGCGTCTTTTATCATCTTCATGAAAAGCGTCCACTCGATTATTTTGTGATTTTTATCGCGATCGCGTCGGTTTGGCTCTTATAACTATATAAATCAATAATGGTGTAGTGTTCTGTGTTGAATTGTAATGTTAGTTACGACAATAAACCAAATAAGCACTAATTTCACAGGTAAATAGGATTGTACAATTACCATTTTCATAGTTCATATTTTAGTTGAATATATTCCCAAATACACTAAGTGACACATTAATATCATACTATTTATCGCCTATTTTCTAAATAAAGGTTGATTTTTAAACTTTATGTGTTAGATAAAAAGATATTATATCCGTGAACTTGAGAAAATATGACGTAGAGGTTGATCAAAAATTATCGATATTATTATCGATAGTCATGTCGATGGTTTCTAATATAACTTTGTTTGTCTTTGTAAACACTGATAGTTTTATTTAAAGCTGATTTTATCCGACACTTTTTATATAGTAAATTATACCTACTTCAGTACGAATTTAACAATATTTTCAGGTTTCCTGTAAATCCAGTAATTAAGTTAAACTCGATAAAATTAATATAGAATAGACTAGGAGCTTCGCTAAAACTAGGTGTGCAGCAAATATTTCAAGCAAAACTGCAAAGAAACCTTGAGAAATTATTTAAATAAAATTATTCTCTTCAGAGGACAATAATTAATGTGTACCTAAATGTTCAATGGGTTTAGGAAAGGTATAATTATTTATTTATTTTTGAAATATATACATTTTAACTTAAAATATGTCATTATTTTATTTACCGTAGCCCTTCAAAATACTTCACAATGAATTTTTAAAGATTCGTAAAAATGACCACCAAGTTATTTAATTTTTTTAATTTTTGCATGCACAATGCAGTTTTTGTTATTGAAAAATTAAAAATGAAGTATTTAGAAAAAATCGACCCGTCTCACAACCAGCTCCGATGGGTCTCGAACCCACGACCTTTCGCTATCCGGGCGACTGCTCTAACCACTGAGCTACGTAACGGAGTCGTTGATCGTTGTATTCGTCGTCGTCGTCGTCGTTAACGACTCCGTAGCTCAGTCGTTAGAGCAGCCGCCCGGATAGCGTAAGGTCGTGGGTTCGAGTCCCATCGGAGCTGGTTCATTTTCGAGTTTTCACGTGCTAGTGTTTTCGTGACAGCCACAATGCGTGCTTGAATAATACAATATTGTATAGTCTTATACAATATATTCAAGAAAATTATCAACATGTCTTCACAAAGTACCTAAGGTATTCAAATACTGTATTGTGCCTCTATGTACGAATACTTCGATCAAAACGCAGAATAAAAATATTTATTCGTAAAAAATCTAAAAATTTGGTGCAATGCTATGAAAAGAGACTCCAAAAACTCCAGAACTAGTTTTAATAAAGAACATTTCAACCAGTGCTGTGCGAGTAGGTAAGTATGACCGGCCGGTGCGGTATACGGGCGGTCGGGAGGAATGACGTCGAACGTGGTAAAAGCTGATTGCTAGCGAACAACCGAGTCAATAGTGTTTAAGCAAATAAATTTTTACAATAACTTTGTAAATACTTATCGTATTGAAGTGAAATGACTATTATTATTGAAAAAGAAAATGAAGCAATTAGACAATAAAATCCATTTTCCATTTTTCAATAATAAAAATTGCATTGTGAATGCAAAAAAAGTAAAAATTTAAATAACCTGAACTTAATTTTTTTATTTCCCATGTCCATTGAAGTATACTTCATTTATCATATGAATTATTAAATCTTGTTTGTGTTTTATTTACATTATTGTTATCGACAACCTAAAATGGGCTTGAGGGCAGCTCTAAAACTCACACACACGTTTACAAATTACACACACTAGCTCATGTCATTTTCGGTCTCACAACCAAGCGAACTCTGTCCGTCTATTACTAGAGTATAATAAGTTTATGATTAGACACACACAGTATAAATAACATACTTATGACAGAAAGAAACAGAAACATTTAACAGTACAAAGTGTGTAGCTAAAGGGCCCTGCCTCAGCACAAACTCTCCCGGTACGGGTCATTCGTAGATGGTCAGAATGACCCAGAAGCGCTGTTACGCTGAAAAGAAACAAAAGAAAGAAGATCGAGTCGAATTGACTTTTATAATGGAACTAGCTGACCCGGCAAACGTTGTTTTGCCATATAAATTTTATTGGACACGAACTTCATATCACCTGCCCAAGGAATTTATAAGTACTACGTACAACAGGAAGGTGCACTCCGTATTTTTGTGTATTTAAAAATACACTTTAATTTTAAGAGATAAGGTTTATATTTCAATACAAAATGTCAACGGTCCAGCTGAGACCGCAAGAACGAGGTGAGGGTGTCCCTTTCTCTGAAATTGCCAGCACTCTTAAATAACAGGTTTAGTAGATTTATCACAGATTTATGGTTCACAACTTTCGTTATCTTCTATACTTATAATAAATCTGTAGAGAGGTCAATTCTGTACATGAAATATATTTCCAAAATAACTATCAGGATGTGATTAGGGATCGATATTGATGCCAAAAATGCAATCAGTAAAATTTTTGTCTGTCTGTCTGTCTCTCTGTCTGTCTGTCTGTCTGTCTGTGTGTATAACCGTTATAGAAACAAAAACTACTCGACGGATTTTAACGAAACTTGGTACAGTTATTTTTCACACTCCTGAGCTGGTTATAGTGTACTTTTCATCACGCTACAATCAATAGGAGCAGAGCAGTGAAGGGAAATGTTGGGAAAGCGGGAGCGGGTTACTCCATTTTTTAAGCTTCCGTCGCGTGTGCAACCTTCATGGTTAAAGCTACACAGAAATCATGTATGACGGAAATGTTCTCCTTAAAATTATATAAAAAATATCCCACGACAGCATATGTCTATCTTTTATGGTAGACTCACAACAACACGTGTAACTCCCGATAGCTTAGCAGTTCGAAGCGTCGCTCGACGCGTCTCGCGGCCGAAGGTAAGTATAAAAATGCGGGGCGTCCGAGCGCGAGCTTCATACATTAAGGTATTTTACTGATTTTTTTTTATTTCTTTAAAATGTTTTTCGAACTACTAGCTACACAAAACAAGTTTTCATTTTGAATTATCTAGAATATTTTCAAAGATATAGGACTTCAAACTTTATAATTAGACAAGGACAGGACGCTATCTTAGTGACGTCAGTGGGTTAGTAGCGTCATAGTCACGCCATAGAAGATTTCGTTTTAGAAAGGGACAGCTATAGTCAAAATCAAATAGACTATAATTCTTTTATTATAAAACAGATTCAAATTATTTTTTCACATTTGGTATTCTTAATTGCAATATTTTTTAACGTCATCATTAAATATCTACATTTCAACAACAGTAAAATACCCTATTATAATAAAAGGGAACCTTCAATTTTATTGTTACCACTTGCAAGTGAGAAGGAATAGATTTGTATACTTTCAACGTTTTCGTTGCTTATTCAATCAGTTTATTGTTGACATGTACGCTAAAATTTAAACCGAAAGATTAGTTATAAAACGTTTTTGAAAAAAAATGTAACCGCCTTCAAAACGGATCTTCAAACTAAAATTAACAAACATTAAAATACGAAAAAAATAATAAGATTTTTTAATTCAAAGGACGATGATACGTGACTTTTTCTAATTTATCTTGGTACTTTCTGAACTGTTTGAAGTCGGTGCCGTCTTATACATATTGAGGTACCTAATTACGTCCTACACCTCACGCTTGGGACCGGGTTTTTTTTATATGTTAGTTATTTCACTCAGTATATTTCGTTCTTATTCTTTTTGGCTTGGCACCGACTTCAAACAGTTCAGTAAGTACCAAGATAAATTAGAAAAAGTCACGTATCATCGTCTTTTTTTTCGTATTTTAGTGTTTGTTAATTTTAATTTGAAGATCCGCTTTGAAGGCGGTTACATTTTTTTTTCAAAAACGTTTTATTTTTCGATTTTTAGTGAAGTAGCTTAAGAAACTACATGGCGATTATGATAAATTGTTGTAAATATCCTATCCGTTACGGAATTCAGCTTTCCATCTTTAGCTACTTAGATAACTTGAAGGAATACAACTGAAGGTCCATTCGTGCATATGGTATTTATAAAACATCATAATATAACTCCTAACTGTTGAGGAGTTTCACCTCTCATCAGCAGCTCACCCTAATAACCTGAAAGAATATAACTATTGGCCCATACGTACGATTAATACTTAAAGAAATATCCTCCAGCTCCTAACCGTCAAGGAGTTGTAGCTTCCATCACCAACTCATCACTATGAGATGATGACTACCAGATGCAAATACTTGACTAACTTCAAAAATAAATGGAACGCATAAGGCTTGCCTATATTTGAGAATTTCTCTCAATTTTCCTGGGATTTGATCCCCTGGTCCTGACTTGGTGAAAGTAAGATCATGTCAGAAGTACCAACTTTCGAAAAAAAAATATTTTGAAAATGATCCCCAATTTGATGAAACTATGAAATCGTCCATATACCCAAATAAAGTCTAAATACACATTATTCAAGATAACTCCTGAACTTCTTGCCAGTTCTTGATAAAATTTTAATGGGACCACACGAGAAGCGGCACTATTCTCCTAGAAAAGAATTTGAATGATAGATTTCAGAATGTTAAAGTGGCAACAGTACAAGCCGAATGACGTTTTCCGTCTTCGTTGTGTCAAGTTCGCAACTCGCTCGTCGTCGCCCGCCGCCCGTCGCGCATGTTCGTGGCCGCCGTAATGGAATGGAGTGAGATAAACTGACCTCGTTCTTGCTATCTCATTAGGACCGTTTTTTAGCAGCAGTGCACCTTCCTGTTGTATTATAAATTCCTTGCACCTGCCTGACACAATGTCACTTATTAAAAAAAAGAAATCCTAAGCGGCGAAAATGTCAGTGATTGCATACTCTTTGACATACCTTCTCTTTGGAAGCGGCTAAAAAATGACAGTTGTGTGAAGTATGGCAGTTTAATGGTTTTCTATACAAAATTACCATTTTTATTTTATAATTTTCCTGGATAAAAAGTAGCCTATGTTACTCTCCAGCTCTCAAATCATCTCCATACCGAAAATCTCGTCGATCCGTTGCTCCGTTTTGACGTGAAAGACGGTCAAACAAACAAACAAACAAATAAACAAATAAACAAACAAACAAACACACTTTCACAATTATAATATTACTATGGATGGATAGCAGTTTTCATTTTTTTTATTGCACCTTATAAACTATTAAATTTATATTAGTTTTATCTTCTCTATCTATGTTTCTATGTTATACAACGTGTTAATGAATAAGCGCAAAACCTCTTAGGTGGTGGGTGATTGTGCTCATGAATATAAACAACTTTTTAATGGGGCCAACTCTGAAACTCAACAAAAAAATCTGCTGTTTCATACAAATCCTACTAATATTATAAATGTGAAAGTTTAGATGTTAGGATATTTGGATGTTTAGATGTTTAGATGTTTGTATGTTTGTTACTCAATCACGCCAAAACGGCTGAACGGATTTAGCTGAAATTTGGGACACTTATACTTTATAGCCTGGAGAGGAACATAGGCTACTTTTTATCCCGGAAAAGTAGGTATCACATATCACGGCGAAGCCGCGGGTGGAAAGCTAGTTGTCAATATTCTTATATCTTGTGAAAATATATTTTCGGGCCAGATTAAATGCTTTCGCGGGCCTCATTTGGCCCGCGGGCCGTACTTTGCCCATAACTGCTGTAGTCTGTACTCGCTCCTCTCTAGTAACGCGACCTTTTACGTCGCTTCAGACCACCGGTTATCGTTGTTATCTTCATAAACGCCGTTATTGCCTTTGTTAATTAGTCAACTCGCGCTTATGCCCTTCATTCTGCGTTTGATGAATACTGTACCTTTTGTTTTTATAGCAACTCGTATAGTTTATTGGAACAGTTCCTCCTTTATGATTCTGGTTTATTGTCTAATTCGAGATGATAACGGTACCCAGTTGTTTTAGGGAAGAAGTTGTAAATGTTGTAGGTAATAAAACTTTGTGGAAATCGTCGACGTACTTACCTAAACTGTTCTAATCTTTCGTAGAACAAACATGTAGCTAAGTCTCTAACGTAAGTTTGATATACTAGCGGATACTCGCGGTTTCACCCGCGTGGTACCCGTTCCCGTGGGCATATCGGAATAAAATATAGCCTTTGTCACTCGGGAAGAATGTAGCTTTCTAATTGTGAAAGAATTTTCTAAATAGGTCCAGGGTGCCTACCATCAACTTTAAGACAGCGATTCAAAAATAGCGCGATGCAGAATAGGTTCCTAAAATGAATTGCTTTCTTTCGTACTCTGACCTTCTAAAAACTGGATCGCAAATGAATTGCTAAATGTGAATGACCGAACGATTTGTCTCCTTATTTCTTCTACCCGTCTGTTTCACTCGATTCTGTCATGCCCGAAGAGAGATAGGGACGGGTATAACCTGCAGGTGACATGTTAAATCTACCGGGTTATAAGTCAAATAAGAGTTCTTGACAGCTTAGCGGCTGTGAAATGTCATTGAATAACCACTGAATCGCTGTCATTGATATTAAGCTGTCGTGGTACGAATAAGCGAAGCAGATCAGTTTAGGTTCCTAAACAAAACCGCAATTAGAGTTGATGGTAGGCACCCAGGTCGGAGCCTATTCGATGCAAACAAACAAATAATCAAATCTTTCCTCTTTATAATATTAGTATAGGCTAGGGTAAACTGTTGGCATCCGTCCTATAATTGGCACCCTAATAGCTTGAAAATCAAGATAAAAATAAATTACTTACTTAAGTTCGGTATGCATTTAAATTTGAAAAGTATTATTATAAGTATAAACTCAGGATCTTGGACAGTGGGGTCGGGTGGCGGAACGGGGATTTCCGTCACCCATCTAGGGTCCAGGTGCCCCCGACGGCGGCGGCGTGCTTCACCAGAAGATATGGATGAGGATGCGATGCACGGGGCGGAGAGGAGACACGATGAATAACACACTGGCCTCGTTATCTCCGTCCATGTGCAGAGGGAGAACCCTGGGGGTTTTAGTGGGTTCAGACAAAGGGTACGCGAAGGCGTTTCCCCCAGGATAAAAAAAGGGTTTTTGGACAGTTCTAACGAGCGTTGAGATCGCAAAGTTTATACCCTTTCAATCGAATAAGAGCAATGTGACAAAACCCAAATTTTAATAGCATTTAAATGGCATTTTGAATCGATTAAATGAGTACTGTAAACACTCAAATGAGCAATCGAATAGCATTCGATTCGAGTGGGTGATTGGGGTTTTTGGATCTCATTTGATCCAGAACCCCCAATTAGCTACTGCTGCTATTTGAACTTTTTTTTTACTTTGAATGGGATTGCTCTTGATCCCAATCAAGTCCATGGTCTAATGGCACGATGGAGCGAGCTAACCCAGAAGAAGCACCCTTGCTCTGCACTTATCTCTAGGGTGCCAATAATAGGATGGGTGTCAAAAATAAAGGCAGTTTACCATAATAATATTATCTTTGTGAAAAATCTTCTTAATACCTAAAAAAAAAAAAAAAAAGAAAAAAAAAAAAAAAAGGTAGGTACTAAATACTTTGATACTAGATAACCGGTTGGAGTGTCGAAAACGGCCGAGCGAATAAGAGCGCATTTCATAGGTGAGCTCTTATTTTACAATATTGTGGCCTCTCAATTTTGACGTAAGATCGTAACATTGATAACCTTTTTGTCCGTTTATAAAAATGTCATTCGGCGCATGTTTGCGTGTTTTAGTTCGTCAGGCGTTATCTAAAATAGTGGTAAGTAAGTACTTATTGTTAAAATCGGTTTCTAACTAACAAGATTAAATAATATGACAAGAAAACTGATAATTTTGCAAGTGATCATTTTTCCAGTATCAATTTGATCTCCAATACAAAAAACACGCCAATGAATTGCGAACCTTCTCCTTTTTAAGTCGGCTAAAATAAAACAATTTTTGTTTGTGCCTTAACTTTTTTAGGAGCAACACCCAACACTAATCTTGATCTTGTAATTTTTTTTATAACGAAACTTTTTTGTTTTATTTTTATTCGGACATTATCACCAGTAACTTAGTAAATACCTATAGGAAATTTATCACTTTGGATGACAATGACAATTTCGTGATGTTTATTATATTAGCCGTTTTCAATGATTCAAGATTATTTAAAATGAAATCATTGCAGTCAATACAAGATACTTACCCGAAAATCTTGACTAAGAGCCAGAGCGCACTTGTGATTTTTAATCGGGCGATAGTTTGATCGTTCTCGGAATCAGTATAGAGTTATATGGCAGTGCGCTCATTGACGATTAAACTATCGACCGATCGTACTATCGAAAATTACTGGCCGATAGTTGTACGATCAAACTATCGCACAACTATCGGCCGATCGGTAATGTGCATGAAGGACTATGTGAGCGCGTGCACTGCATTCAACTAAACTATCGCGCAACCACGCCTAACATCGGTCGACTGCGCATTCAATATGGCACTGTACCTACGTGAGTGCGCGCACTTCTGTCTGATAGTTGTACGATCAAACTATCGCACAACTATCGGCCGGTCGATAATGTGCACGCACTGCATTCAACTAAACTACCTATCGCCCAACTATCGGTCGACTAAAAATCACAAGTGCGCGCAGCCTCTACATTAGTTAATGCTCGAAGACAAGCACTTAAGGTGCATGTAGTCGCGAAACGATCATTTTTGAGGCCCTAAAACTCATAAATTAGCCTACTGATGAATCCAGAATTAATATATATTAAATATTGATATATAAACTTCAATCTGAGCATTTAAAAAAAACAAAGTCTTTAAGATACTATTAAAAAAAACATTGAAATGAAGCTGTTTTCAACTTGAAATACGCTACTGCTTCTAAACTACAAGTGATATTTTCACGTTTCTTTCAGGAAAAGATTGCTAACTTGTTTAACTTAAAACTGAGCATTTCTCGTTTTAAAATAATACATAGTTTTGACGAAACGTGTGTTTAAGCTGTTTTGGTGCGGGTAGCGGGCGGGAAAATTAGGCCACTTTTCTATTCCCAAGGTCGTTGGCGATACCACGGTCCTTAAGTAATTTGTTTAACATCACAATAACATTGAACTTTTTTGTTGCAGAGAGTATCGTGAAAGAACGATCCTAGGCTACGGCGACAATGATACAATAAGGTACAACTTGAAGAAGACCTTCGTATTCGACAGTGACGCGACAGGGCCACTTTCCGAAGATGACGAAGTGACAGTCATCAACTTTTCTTATATGGTAGGCATAGTAATTTGTTAAAGTCAGTTTATTTTAACACGGTTTACTTAAGATGGAAGTGAGACGTGGTTGTTTACTATGGGTCTCATAAGAAGGCTCAAGGTCACCCAGCGAGCAATGGAGAGAGCGATGCTTGGTACTTATTTCCCTACGCAATCGAATCAGAAATGATGAGATCCGCAGGAGAACTAAAACAACCGACATCGCTCGAAGGATTGCTCAGATGAAGTGGCAGTGGGCGGGACACAGACGACGATCCGTGGGCAGGCTCTTTACAAGGTGGACCACCGATCTAGTCAAGGCCGCGGGACTCCGCTGGATAAGGGCAGCGCAGGACCGATCGTTGTAGAGATCTTTGGGGGAGGCCTATGCCCAGCATTAGGCATCGTTTGGCTGACATGATGAAGAAAGATAGTCTTTAGTAAATTGTTGTGAAGAAGCAAGATCTTACAGCTTGTTCACACGATGCTGATGATTTGGCGTATCATTTTCGCGATTAGTCTTTTTTTGCCGGGGCGCGGTAATGCTTTTATAGTACCCGTATTCATACGATAGCGAATCGTAAAAAATTAGGGATACATCTTTCCTATACTTTATGGTTTCGTTTTTTAGCGAGTGAACGAAGCGTTACGAAAAAATAAACGGATAAAATCTTCGATCAACAATAACATTGATCGAAGGGTAAAATCCGGAAATCTAAGTAAAGGTTGGCTTAATCAAATCAACCCTTACGTTATCGCTGCCAGAAACCTAACTCCTAAAGAGATATGTCTGAAGTGTAAATGCTGAAAAGCTGATATTAGTTTTAGTTTAATCATCATTCATCACAATGCAAATTTATTCAAGTACACAGTACCTACCTACACATAAATTAATTTTCTTGGTTGTATCCTCGAGTAAATAAGTAGTGAATATGTTTTGACAGGCAGCCATATTGTCCGTCCAAGACATGATGCCGAGCCTCACCGGCGTGGTGAACCAGGCCCTCGAGCAGTTCTTCACGGACCTGACCGATCCCTTCCTCAGGGTTAAAGTGCGAGACCTCTTCTTCGACGGGATTCGAGTCAACTGCGTAGGGAACCACTCTGCACTCGGTAAGACCGCTGTTAACTTTCAAGAACTTCAATGACAGATGACGTTGGACACTATGCTACCCCGATAAATATAAACCACTAAATTTTAATGAGTACAAAGATTATGGGGGATGATAGTGTCCATCAATACGAACAACTATTACTATGGGGCCAAATTATGTACTTACCTACTTGAGAAGAGATCTCCACTTGAGTGTCGTTCCAGAATATGGGCCTAAAGCCTCTTCAAGCCTTCTTCCTTCTTCCTTTTGTTGCCTCTGACTTCTTTTTAGCACATAAAAGTGACAGCATCACTTTATAAAACGTTTTTAAAAAAAATGTAAACCGCCTTCAAAAAGAATCTTCAAACAAAATTAACAAACACTAAAAAACGAAAAAAATAATTAGAATTTTTAATTAAAAGGATGAAAATGTGTGACTTTTTCTAACTTATCTTGCTACTTAATGAACTGTTTGAAGTCGGTGCCAAGTTTAATAGATATTTGAGGTAAATACGTCCTACACCTCACGCTTGGGAGCGGTTTTTTTAATGTTTGTTATTTCACTCAGTATAATTCGGTCTTATTCTTTTTGGCTTGGCACCGACTTCAAACAGTAAGATAGAAAAAGTCACACATTTTCATCCTTTTAATTAAAAATTCTAATTATTTTTTTCGTTTTTTAGTGTTTGTTAATTTTGTTTGAAGATTCTTTTTGAAGGCGGTTAAGTACATTTTTTTTAAAAACGTTTTATTTTTCGATTTTTAGTGTAAATACCTAGTCGTAGCGAAACTACATGGTGATTATGAAAATTGTTGTAAATATCCTAACCGTTACGGAGTTCAGCTTTCCATCTTTAGCTTCTTAGATAACATCATAATAACTCCTAACTATTGAGGAGTTTCACCTCTCATAATCAGCTCACCCTAATAACCTGAAAGAATATAACTATTAGTTCATACGTACGGAATTATTCATCTGCTCCTAATCGCTAGCTCATCACTATGAGATGATGACTACCAGATGCAAATACTTGACTAACTTCAAAAATAAATGGAACGCATAAGGCTTGCCTATATTAGAGAATTTCTCTCAATTTTCCTGGGATTTCATCTTCTGATCCTGACCTGGTGTTAATAAGATCACATTAGAAGTACAAACTTTCGGAAAAAAATATAATTGAAAATGTTCTCCACTTTGATGAAATTCGGAAGTCGTCTAAATAACCAAACTAAGTCTAAATTCGCATTATTCAGGAAACTCCAGAACTTCTCGTCAGTTCTTGATGAAATTTGAATGGGACCACACGAGAAGCGTCACCTTTCAAATAAAAAAAGAATTATCCAAATCGGTTCATTAACTAAAAAGTTCAGAGGTAACACACATAAAAAAAAAAAAAAAAAAAAAACAGTCGAATTGATAACCTCCTCCTTTTTTTGAAGTCGGATAATAACTAGGTGTAACTTTGCGCCACCTTTATTAATATGGGGGTGTAATGTCGGAGTGGCATAGTGTCGAAGTCATATCATGCAGTACCGTGTTACTTTTTGGTTACAAACAATATTTCAGACCTTTGCATCAATCAGATGGAAACAATGACTTACTCATAAAGATTTGTTTTTACACTGCAATTTATCGTGCTGTGCTTAGCTGTGCAATTGGTTCTTGTTGTCAAGAAACCTTGGAATATCAAACAATGCAACTCAAATGCCGTGTGAATTTATGTAAAAAAGTTTTAACAAATGTAACTAGTCTTCATATTTTTGGAATAAGGTGGCTGTGACAGACAGACCGACGGACATGATGAATTTATAAGGGTTCCTTTCGTTTAGGTACCTATTATAACCCTAAAAATGTTATGGAATGCAGGGTATATCTAACTTTACTTTCTACACAGGATTGGTTTGCGGGAAGCTCAAAGCTGACGCTCCACCCACCATGAGGCCCACGGAAGATGGAACAGGATACTTCTTCTCCATGTTTTCACATGTAAATATCTTTATTTTTTTAATTCTTCGGGTCGAGATTTGATTTATGATTAATCCATTCTAATATTAACAGTTTTCGCTTATTATTTAATTAGGCACCTCTGTGTATATGCCTCAAATCCCGGAATTTTAAGCCATATTTTATGAAAACCAGATAACATGCCGAGAGGCCGACCTAAAGGGCCGTACTACAGAGGCCAGCTCAATGTTCCTTAATTTCTGATTTTTATTTTATCTAATGGCAGCGCCAGACAAAGCACAAACATTTGAACAAATGTTTGGACACATGTGTAGCACGGGTATTTGAGCATTTGTTCAAAGGTTTAGTCAGAAGGCAAAGTCTTCAAATATTTGTTCAAATGTTTGTGCTATGTCTGGCGCCGGCATAATAATAAGTAATTATCATAATTCCTAGATGAACCGCACAGAGTCGGGTCCATATGACATGGTCCGGGGCACCGAGGACATCAACGAGCTGGGTCACATCGTAGCGTATAAAGGCAAGACCTTCATGCCTCACTGGGGCCGAGACCCGTACTGCGGCCAGCTGAACGGGTCTGACGCTTCCATATTCCCGCCGATAGACGGGAGCAATGTACCGAAGAGGCTGTATATCTTTGAGCCGGAAGTTTGCAGGTGAGTTGAAAAGAAAGAATTTTGGAGACAAACTTCAATTTATAGTCCTAGGGCTGAGGACCAATTTCAAACAAAGATGGCAGCGGCAGCGGCGCGGGCGCGGGGAAGACATTCGGTGTAAAATAATTTTTAAGATTCTCTACATACTTAAAACCGCCTCTGTGGTCTAGTGTTTCACACCACCGATTTCAGACCCATTCACATTGTAGCGTATAAAGGCAAGACCTTCATGCCTCACTGGGGCCGAGACCCGTACTGCGGCCAGCTGAACGGGTCTTACGCTTCCATCTTCCCGCCGACAGACGAGAGCAATATGTACCGAAGAGGCTGTATATCTTTGAGCCAGAAGTGTGGAGGTGGGTTGACGACAAAGAATTTTGGAGAAAAACTTATCCAGTTTATAGTCCTAGGGCTGAGGACCAATTCAAACAAAGATGGCAGCGGCAGCGGCGCAGGCGCGGCGAAGACATTCGGTGTAAAATAATTTTTAAGATTCTCTACACACTTAAAACCGCCTCTGTGGTCTAGTGCTTCACAACACCGATTTCAGACCCATTCACATTGTAGCGTATAAAGGCAAGACCTTCATGCCTCACTGGGGCCGAGACCCATACTGCGGCCAGCTGAACGGGTCTGACGCCTCCATCTTCCCGCCGATAGACGAGAGCAATGTACCGAAGAGGCTGTATATCTTTGAGCCAGAAGTTTGCAGGTGGGTTGACAACAAAGAATTTTGGAGAAAAAACTTATCCAGTTTATAGTCCTAGGGCTAAGGACCAATTCAATCAAAGATGGCAGCGGCGCGGGCGCGGCGAGGACTTTCGGTGTAAAATAATTTTAAACTTTCTCTACATACTTAAAACCGCCTCTGTGGTCTAGTGGTTCTCACCACCGATTTCAGACCAGGAGGTCCCGGGTTCGATTCACAGTGGGGATAGGTACATATTGTATTCGGTTTGGTTGGTGGTAGGACTTGTACTTGGTCCGCCTGGCTAGCTACCCCATCTTAGCTAAGTCTGACGCCATAACAATGATGTTCTCAGCATTATTGTGTTCCGGCAGTAAGGTAGACAGTTCCTCAGTGATTGAGGATTCCGGGAGTAATGCGCTTCCACCCTCAGCCTTATCACCTCTTAACATCAGGTGTGATGAAGGCTAAGTGCTACCTCGTAGTGGATAAAATAAAAAAAAAACTTTGTTCACTGTAGCAAGCATGGGTCCTATGGTAGCTCATTTTCGTGCAAAGGAAAATGATGTAATTTTCTAGCACAAGCTGCAAAAAAAAAATTGTTAAGTATGCTTATTTTTTTTGATTTTATTTCTATAGCTTAAAGAACTTTTTGTTTTGCACGAATGAGCCATGCTACATAAAACAAAAATTATACCTAAGATGATTTGCTCACTAGGTACTAAAGGCACTAAAGATTATACCTGAAAACTTAATAAATATGGTATTGTTACCTACATTAAATACACTACAGTAGGTAGCCGCCGCGGGTGAAAAACAGCGTCATGGCAATGTCGTGTTGTCAAAGTCAAAGTCAAAGTCAATAAATTTTTATTCATATAGATTAAATAAAATTAATGCTTATGAATCGTCCAACATTTTTTTATCTACCACCTGTTATGGACATCTTTTAACTGACAAGAAAAACAGGCGAAAAAAACTCATCAGCGTTGTCGTGACATTATGCTGAGCCGGGGACTTTTTCACCACTGCAGTGCTACTCACAAGCTCTCATACAAAGGAGATTTTTCAGTTTTGTATGGAGCCTTGGCTAGGACTTTGTACACTATACCATAGGCAAGCAAAAGATAAATATAATAACTGAAAACTAATTATATCGCAATAAGCTAACGCGTTTGATGGTACAAAAGCATTATTTAGTCTTAATAATTATGCAACCCCGATTCAATATGGCGGTAAAATGTCACACTAACATTAAAAAAAAGGTTCACATTGACAGATTATCATCAGTCGTCAATGTCATCGTTTTTTCGTACAGAAACATCAAAATTTCCGAACGTGATTTAAATATGGTTGCCAGTGTGACCATGGATGGCAAAGAATTTTTATTTCAAAGTTTATTTTTGTACCATTTATCCAGAAAGACAATGAGAATTTTAATATTTTATTTGACTTTACTATATTTTTTACTATTAGTACGAATAGTGTACAATGTCCTAGCCGAAAATGAAAAATGTCCTTTATGTTATATGTTGATTGTTTATTTTTTTTTCTCTTTCTCTCTTGTTTAATCACTTATGCATTGCTGTGTGTGAAATAAATTATTTCTATTCTATTCTATTAATAAACAGTAGGTCAGAGTTAATCGAGATTTCACACAAACAATTTCTTCCAGGATAAATTCATAACAATAATATTGATACTGGATCTATTTTTACACATTTTAGCAAAATGTGTAAACAAAAACAATGATAATAAAAATACTTTGATTTATTCCCTTCGCTTGTTTGGGGTAAATGCTTATTAAGGCTTCCGGTAAAGCCCCAGAGGAAAAATAAAATTATTATTTTTTCATTCACTGTTCATTCAAGGCTTCTATTTGACGACGTAAACACAGTGGCGTTGCAAAAAAAAACAAATACCTAGAGTGCTCCTCAGATAAGACTGCGCGCGGTAAAAATCGAATACTAATCTTTTCTATAACATTAGAACAAAAAAATGCACTGTAACTAGCGCCAAAAACGCGCCAGTCACGCGCAGAGTTATCTGACACACACTCTACCTACTTACTCATTTGTTGCTGTAGTAGGCTTTTAGAACTAAGTAGTTTAAAACTTTGCGGTACGGTGTGGGGTAAACTTCTTGAACCAAGAAGCGCAGAAGAAAATTTGTAGGTACTAAATATTGCAACTGCGCAGGTTGTTTTGTCTATGGGTTGGTTCAAGATAAATACCGGGAGCATTCAGCTATAGGTACCTACCTCATAATTTTGTCTTCTGTCTGTCTGGTCTGGATTATATTTCCTTCAGGTAACATAACTTTACAAATTAATCTGGAAATACCTCTAGATACCTACCTACCTAGTTATTTATTCTGTTGTAGTAAAAAGAAATCCGTCAAAAAAGCTATAACTTATTGGTGCGCCGCGGTGCATTCCAGGGGGCCAATTCTGCTAACTTTAAGTCATAATCGTGTCTCAATCGTCTTTCAATTGTAGTTCAATTGTAGTGCTTTTTTACACACTAGTTACAAAAAATGTGTACTTTTTTCACCATACTACTGATGGTCACACCACACACTACATTTACATCACTTCATATTATAAACAAGAGTAACGGGACTCAACGCGACATTTATTATGAAGTACATATTATTATGTACTTACAGCTTCATAATAAATGTCGCGTTGAGTCCCGTTACTCTTGTTTATAATTATAATGGAACGCGAAAGTTTAAAATCTTATATCACTTCATATTGTCATAATTCTTGTAACTAGTGTGTAAAAAAGCACTACAATTGAGCTACAATTGAAACACGATTGAGACACGATTATGACTTAACGTTAGCAGGCTTGGCCCCCAGATCTGTACGCACCACAATACATGAACATTGGGAAAATGGAGGAGTAATATCTGATATTCATATTTTTATATGTCCTTTTATTAGGTCACTATTCGCCAGTCTAGTGGGCAAAACTACGATGTTCAACATGACCGCGTACCACTACGCTATATCGAGGGATGCGTTAGCAGCTAAAAGCGCTAATCCGGATAACAAATGTTTCTGTAAGAGGTAAGTGTAAAGTTGCGGTCACATTTGTCTGACGTCACGTGTTAACACGCCGTCAGATGACATCGGTTTTCATAGTAAATGTATGCCCTAGAAGCACACTTATCATAAAACACGTCCATATGGCGTGTTAACAAGTGACGTCAGACAGAATACCGATGGCGCGCAGTGGTGCTATGGTATAGGTCGCGCTAAACATCTAGTCCGCTCTGAAGTTGCTTCGCGCGCGCAGATTGTACGCAAAATATAGGTATCAGCTTCTGTTTTTTATTGATTAAAATTATTATCAATTTTTACCTTTTAGCACCTTTTAGCTTTTTTAAATCAGAATAAAAATAAACGTACATAAATATTTTTATCTGACTGTACAATCTGCGCGAAGCAACTTCAGAGCGGACTAGAAGTTTGGCGCGATCTGTACGCGCCATATAACTTGGCGCGTTAGACGTGTCAATATCTGGAACAAAAATTATGACACGGGAATAAGGCTTAAGGACACAGCACATTACATCAAATCGGAAAGGGATCGACACCGTATCGCCTTTCGCCTCGCCGTCAACCAGGCGTCAACCTAAGGCGAGCACGTAACCAAACCGGATCACCGTCGTCGGTACGTCGGCTCGGCTACGGCTAGGTGACGCCGCGCTTACGACTAGGCGACGCCACGCTTACGGCTCGCCGCACAGTGGTTCCATATAAAAAAAAGAATGAGAGAAAAAATGATAAAAAAAAAAAAAAAAAATTACAAAAAAAATTATAAAAAAAAAGATGTTCATTTTCATTTTCAGACCACTGTGCGTAGAGCCGTAAGCTCGGGTACGGAGAGACGTGAGCGCGTGGACGACTAGCGGTAAGCGCGGGGATAGCAAGTTGAGCGACCCGCAAAGCGGTTCGTGAGCTGAGGGCCTACTCTGAAACGCCAAACCCGAAACTTCGGTATACCCGTCCCTCTCACGCTCTAGTCGGGACAGAATCGAGTGAAAGGGGCGGGGCTAGCCGAAGTTTCGGATAGCGTTCAGAGTACGTACAGAGTACAGAGTACTTAAATACTGCATGTAACACTTTCCATGCAGAATTTAAACTTTTTTATGAGCTTTGCTTTCCAATAAAAAAAATTAAACACTCATTTAGATGTAAAAAGCCACGCTGGATCACGGCTGGTTTAAAAAAAGCTACTGAAGTTAAAAGAAATTTACGTTTTCTCTATTATAAACATCCAAATTATGAAAATAAAAATAAATACAATAACTATACAAAATTGTTAAAAAAATGTATTTTTCACTCTCAAAGAATAACGAACGCTAAATACATTACTGATGCGAAAATGAAAGCTTCTTGGGACATAATCAATAATAAAATGGGACAAACTAATAAACATAATACTATACCAGTTCTAATTGACATGACTAAAGAAATCAATAAACCTAGTGACGTTGCAAATTATTTTAATGAATATTTTATAAAATTGACGCATACTAATAATTTTGACATCGATAAAACAGTTTTAAATAGAGTAACATTTAATAATTCAAGTATTTTTCTTTACCCTATTGACATTTATGAAATAAAAAAAATTATTGACTCTTTAAATTTAACAAACTCTACTGGCTTCGATGGCATAGCAACAAAAATTATTAAACTCGCCAAAGACGCTATAGCTGTAGTACTGTGTCATCTGATAAATCTTTCATTTAGCTCTGGCACATTTCCGGAAATTTTAAAGGTTTCAGTAGTAAAACCCTTGTTTAAAAAAGGAGATAGACGTGATGCTAGTAATTACAGACCCATTTCTTTAATATCAATATGGGCAAAGATAATGGAAAAAGCAATGCAGGCTAGATTGGCATGCTTTATCGAGAAACACAATCTAATAAAATGCGAACAAAATGGTTTCCAAAAAAGTAAATCAACTACCTTAGCTGCTTTTTCACTGATAAGAAAAGTTGTAGAAAATATCGATAAACGTACTCCTGTAACAGCAATCTTTTTCGACATGAGCAAGGCCTTCGATTTTGTTGCACATGACTTGCTCCTCCTTAAGTGTGAAAGATATGGTATCAGGGGGAAGGCTCTTGATTGGCTGAAGTCCTACCTTATAAACAGGCAACAGTACGTTGAGGTCTCAAACATAGATGATGATAAAATACTGAGGACTTTTCATTCGAATGTCAAAATAAACAGCTTTGGTGTACCTCAGGGGAGTATTCTGGGACCTTTACTTTTTCTAATTTATATCAACGATCTCCCAGAAATAACAAATTATCCTTGTGTACTATTTGCGGATGATGTGTCAGTAGTGGTACCGTGCCTAAAGGTAGACAACTATAATCAAGAACTAAACAAGACGGTAGAACTCGTAATAAATTGGCTTAAACAAAATAATCTTAGAGTTAATTTAAATAAAACAAAAAGTATTCAATTTATTAATAAAAATGGAAATAAGAAAGACTTAAAAATAACTTATAACGGTAACCAAATCAAAGAAACAAAAGAAGTAATGTTCCTCGGCATAATACTAGATGATAAATGCACTTGGGAAGAACATATAAATAATTTGTGTAAAAAAATTAACTCTTACGTTTATGCCTTATGGAAACTGGGTAAAACCGCAACCAAACAAACCGCTCTTCAGGCGTATTACGGCCATGTTTGCTCAATTTTAAGATACGGCATAGTTCTATGGGGCAACTCTTGCTACACGAAAAGGATTTTCATTGCTCAAAAAGCATGCATTCGTGCCATATATGACGTGAACAGTTTAGTTTCATGTAGACCTTTATTCAAGGAACTAAATATTTTAACTGTTCCCAGCTTATACATTTATGAGATGTGTATGTTTGTCAAAAACCATCCAGAGCTGTTTCCACGTTTGTGTGATGTTCCTCGGACGCATAGCTGTAGACGTCCAAATAATTTAATAATTCCGTCGAGACAAACAGCACTGGCCTCTAGGAACAGTCATTCTATGGCTGTTGTAATATTTAATAGACTGCCAAATGACTTTAAGATGCTAACAAAGAATCAATTCAGACATAAAATTAAAAAGTGGCTAATTCAAAATTGTTTCTATAGTATGAGTGAGTACTTTGACTATAAAATGTAACATTTTTATTGTATTGTATAAATTGAATTAACTGATTTTGACATGAATAATTTTAGCTTGACATTAATTTTAATTCTAATATATTTTCATTTTTTTCTTTTGCATGCCCAGGCTGGGTGAATGTGTCCTGCACTTTTATTTGTTTTAAGATCTTGATGTACCAACCACATTCTTGCGAAATAAAGTATATTCTTATTCTTATTCTTATTCTTACGGTCCCGTCCCGAGGCGAGGCGATTACGTTACGATTCCGATTAGTGTGCTTTGCAGTAGGGGGTTTCATACAAAGAATACTGAACCGCTCGAGTTGATACATTTACGATCCCTTTCCGAGTTGATGTATGTGCTGTGACCTTTATTTTTCCGACCGGCCGGCCACTACGATCGGCCGGCGCCTTCTGACAAATATATCAAGTTATGTGGCCTGGACTAAATCTTGGCTACTGCGCTATGATCTTGGGTTGGAACCCTTTTTATGGAATAAACATTGAGTTCGTTCTGTATCTAGGTGTTATTATTTATCCTTTGAGTTTATATTTCATATACCTACCTACCTACTTATGTAAGAAAACTTGTTAAGCGAACCATATGAATGTAACTGATGCCGTCTTAAATCCAAAATATACAGAATAAGTTTTCAAATTCCTTTGGAGATATGCCTAAAAAAAGAATATTTGACCCTGATTAAACGGATGTTAGATCGACCAAATTTTTTTTTCGTAGGGTGTATAGGTACCTACTGTTTAAGTAGGTTATGTACTTAATTCTACTCCGAATTTGCCATTTTCAAAGCAATTTAATTAAAAAGAGTACCTACCTTTAGATAGATATCCTTAATACTTTAGCCAAATCAATATTGAACTGGAAGGGACGGCCTAGCGATTCCATCAGCGACATCAAAAGGATTATTTGTTTAACAAAATTGCCTTTTTATCTACTTAGATCGAGGACGAAACTATATTACAATTGAATATAGAATTCAAAAAAGGATTAGGTAAAGATACTTAGGTACTTACCTACATTTTTTAGTTGACATATTTCTCCAAATATCTTTAAACATAGATTTCATTTTTCAACAAGCTCCGATGGTACTCGAACCCACAAACTTTCACTGTCCAGGCGAATGCTTTAACCACTGCTACGGTATGAAGTCGTTCGTCGTTCGTCCTAGATTTTATTTTAATCCCATAAAACAACACATGAAAGGTTCCCAAAACAAAACAAAATATCTACTATTTGTAGCTTCTATATTTTCTTGCAAGACTATATAGTGTAGGCAATGAACAGATTCTTTGTATGGAGACCCATACACTAATTCCTCAGTCGATGAAACTTTGCTGAGTTATAAAATAGCATGAGCCATAAACTTTTAAATGATTATCCAAAAAAAAACTCACACGGAAGTTAGGTATTTATACCTAAATAAACAAATCTGTTTATATATTGAACCGAGTAATTTCTCAGTCCAAATTTATTTTACCAAATGAGTTATTTATACTAGTACTAGCGGCCGCCCGCGGTTTCACCCGCGTGGTTCCCGTTCCCGTGGGAATATCGGGATAAAAAGTACATATAAACCTTCCTCTTGAATCACTCTATCTATTAAAAAAAAACGCATCAAAATCCGTTGCGTAGTTTCAAAGATTTAAGCATACAAAGGGACATAGGGAAAGAGAAAGCGACTTTGTTTTATACTATGTAGTGATGTGAGACTTGATAAAAATCCAAAACTTTTTTCAAGCATGAGTTTGCTTGGCAAAATGGTATAATTCCGTTAAAAAGTTCGACAGAGACATTTTTCAGTTCAAGTCACCCCAATTGTTTTATTAAAATTTGGTGTTTCTGCTGGGACTTTTTTTTGGATATTTCATATTATTGTTTTTATACGTTACATGAATATGTCCGGTGAAAAATTTTAGACGGAGCTTTTTTCCTAAAAAAGATATCAATGAAATAAGACTTTCATTAAAAAATACCTAACCTTCTATTATTATTATTTTTTGGAAATTTATACCATACTTTTAATTTATTGATACTTTATCATGCTGTAAAGTTTTTTGTGACTGAGGAATTACTGTGGGGGTCAACTAGCTTCATTGACTACACTAATAAGCACTATAGTGGATATAAAAAAAAGCTACGGCATCGATTTACAAAGTTCCTACAGCGCAGCTCGTTTAGTTAAAAACGAGTCGTCCATTTAAAAGGCCTTTCATCTCTTTTATTTTAGTAGGTATCATAGTAAAAATTTATATCCTCCAAGCTATTCCCAATATGTTCATAGGAACTGGAGCGCGAACCACGACGGTTGCCTTCTGATGGGAGTTCTCAACCTGAACCCGTGCCAAGGGGCGCCGGCCATCGCCTCCCTGCCCCACTTCTACCTCGGCTCCGAGGAACTGCTAGAATACTTCGGAGGAGGCGTCAAACCTGACAAGGAGAAACACGACACTTATATGTATTTGGATCCGGTGAGTATTGCCACCTTTTCTACGTCCTTAGGAACTGCTGATGACTGTGGTTTGCATTCCCAACCTGAATCCGTGCTAGAGGGCACCGGGTCTTCGCCTTTATACCCCACTTCTACCTGGGCTCAGAGGAACTGCTAGAATACTTCGGAGAAGGCGTCAAACCTGACAAGGAGAAACACGACACTTATATGTATCTGGATCCGGTGAGTATTGCCACCTTTCCTACGTCCTTATAGGAACTGCTGACGGCTAACGACTGGCTCGTGGTTTGCATTCTCAATCTGAACCCCTGCCAGAGGTCGCCGCGGTCATCGCTTTCATACCCCCTACCTACCTACCTACCCCAAGCACGAAAAACTCTCGTTCTCGAAGATAATCGTAAACGATACCATCCGTAAATACTTACGCTACCAAAGCTGCCAAAGTGCTGCTTATTGGATTTGAATTCCGTAAACGACCGTAGCAGACTATTATAGGTATATTCTGTGGTAGCGGGCCGCCCCGACGACTCTGGTTTCCATGCAAAATTATACAATAACGTCATTACGAGAGCGAAGAGTTTGTCGTATTTGGATTACAGACAGTTTAATAATTAACATTGCATTGCAATTGCAGGTAACAGGCGTTGTACTGAAGGGGCTCCGCAGACTGCAGTTCAACATCGAGCTCAGGAACATCCCGTCCGTTCCACAATTGGAGAAAGTGTCCACTGGATTGTTCCCGCTCATCTGGATCGAAGAGGTGTGTTTTATGTTTCTTTCTATTCTTTCACCAATCATTGCTACATATTTTGAGAAAGACAAGAAACAAAACATAGTTTCTGAGAAACGACTGAATGGATTTTTACACTATTTTAGGTAAGTAGGTACCTATTCGTCATTAAAATATCAGAAAACGGTTGAAACGTTATGCATTCCTTCAAAGCGTGGTAGACCTTATATATCTACTTGCACTGAATAACTTAATGCTCTTAATCTCCTCTCTCTTAAACTCAGTGCAATACCTACCGAGCGAGAACTATATAGGTATACGTGCGTTGCAATATTGGTCCCTAAAAGTGTTTTATTTTTTACCTTTCTCAAAATCTCCCA
This sequence comes from Crambus lathoniellus, assembly GCA_949710035.1. NCBI lineage: Eukaryota > Metazoa > Arthropoda > Insecta > Lepidoptera > Crambidae > Crambus > Crambus lathoniellus. The sequence goes on from OX453304.1 coordinate 29,250,626, forward strand.
CGCTAATCACGCTTACAGACAATATATCATTATTAATCTTGTAATGTAATGTATGCCGACAAGCGTGGGAAAGCAATATCTATTAGTGTACGAGTCTGCTCAATCAGCATTATGAGAAATCTATTATTGATTGATTATAAATTCCGTACTTTAACGTGACGATAGCTCAGTTTCCTAAGTGCGGTGGCCGTCTCGTGACGTCAGATTGGTCCGTACGGCCCAACTGTTAATATCTCTTTAAGGCCATTACGGGGTCCTGTAAGCCTAGCATGACCACCCAAAACGTGATATATCTAAATTCAAACGTCAAAACTTTACTAAAACTTAACATATCATATTGCGTTTTGTTGGTCATGCTAGGGGGGCTGGACACTTGTGAACCCTAAAGCCTTAAAGTTATTGTATAGTCGTACCCTCCTTCTGAAATATTGTTAATTTCCAGGGTGCAGCATTGCCTGAAAACGTAGTAGAGGAGTTGCAACAATCTCACAAGTTGCTGAGCTACGTAGAAGCAGCGCGGTGGATTCTCCTAGTCGCTGCGGTGCTAGCGACGGTCGCCAGCGCTGTTGCGCTCGCGCGGTCCGGCGCGCTGCCCATGATGTGGCCGAGAAATAGCAACTCGGTCAGCTTCATACTGAGTCCGAATCCTACTGTTATAGATGTGAATAAAGTACATTAGAAATGTTCACTCGTTTCTTTAACTCCATAATGTAACCAGGACAAATAAACTTTTTTACAATTAAGTTGAGAAAGACATTTAAGATCTGTAGGCAAAGTAGTCACATGGAAGTAGTAATAGTTCCATGAGTAGTCCAAAGATTAGTTAAGTTAGGAAGTCAAAACTACACTGCTACAGACAGCGTTAGTACAGGAGTAGCAACACTCCCACAAGATGCTGAGCTACGTGGCAGCAGCGCGGTGGATCCTATATAACAATTAAGTAAGTTGAAATTTAAGATTTGTAGGCAAAGTAGTCCAAGGATTAGCTAGGAAGTAACAACAAGTCAAAACTACACACTGCTACAGACAGGATAGAACAGGAGTTGCAACACTCCCACAAGTTGCCGAGCTACGTGGAAGCAGCACGGTAGATCCTCCTAGTCGCTGCGGTGCTAGCGACGGTCGCCAGCGCAGTAGCACTCTCAGCTTCATACTGAGTCCGAATCCTACTGTTATAGATGTGAATAAAGTACATTAGAAATGTTTACTTACTCGTTTCTTTTGACTCCATGATGTAACCAGGACAAATATAACTTTTTTACAATTAAGTTGAGAAAGACATTTTTTAAGATCTGTTAGGCAAAGTAGTCTAAGGATTAGTTAGGAAGTCAAAACTACACACTGCTACTACAGACAGGTTAATACAGTAGTTGCAACACTCCCACAAGATGCTGAGCTACGTGGAAGCGGCGCGGTAGATCCTCCTAGTCGCTGCGGTGCTAGCGACGGTCGCCAGCGCAGTAGCACTCGCGCGGTCCGGCGCGCTGCCCATGGTGTGGCCGAGGAATAGCAACTCTGTCAGCTTCATACTGAGTCCGAATCCTACTGTTATAGATGTGAATAAAGTACATTAGAAATGTTAACTCGTTTTTTTTCAACTCCATAATATGCTGTGCAAAAATAGGTTAACCTTTTCACAATTTGGTGGACGCCTATTTCTGCACTGCATGCAAAGTATTCACAAGTCAAAACTACACACTGGACAGGTTAGTACAGAAGTTGAACACAAGAAGGAAATAAAGTGCGTTAGGAATCTTCATTTGTAATGTACCTATACCTACTATATACATTTTTTCTATTTGTATCCATTTATATTAATAAAAAATGTAATCAAACATCAAGAAGACGGCGAGAGTACATTAGAAATGTTAACTCGTTTTTTTTCAACTCCATAATATGCTGTGCAAAAATAGGTTAACCTTTTCACAATTTGGTGGACGCCTATTTCTGCACTGCATGCAAAGTATTCACAAGTCAAAACTACACACTGGACAGGTTAGTACAGAAGTTGAACACAAGAAGGAAATAAAGTGCGTTAGGAATCTTCATTTGTAATGTACCTATACCTACTATATACATTTTTTCTATTTGTATCCATTTATATTAATAAAAAATGTAATCAAACATCAAGAAGACGGCGAACATTTTGCTAAATTCTCGTTTATCTTATTGTCAGCCGATGATAATGTCTCTCGCTGATAAATCAAGATACTTTGCTATCAAATTAAGACAGATGATAAATTTTACATTGCTCAAAATTCGGAAGATTGAGACATTTATTTAGATAAATATTTTATAATTTTCATATCCTGTATGTATCTGTATAAGGAAGGCCCGATGATAGCATCCACGTCACATTTTCACACAATCGCACAAATGTGAAAAATAATTTGAATCTGTTTTTTAACAAGCGAATTATAAGCTGTTAAATTTTGACTATAGCCCTACTTTCTTCCTAAAACCACAGATAATATAATACTATAAACGAAATATTCTATGGCGAGACTATGACGAAACTGATTTGGTGACGTCACAAAGATAGTTTTTCTCTCCTTGTCTAATTGTTTAGATGTCCTATAAAATCAGAACTTTTATGTAGCATAAATTTCAAAAACATTGTAAATAAAAAAACATCAGTAAAATACTCTATTGTGGTGTCTATGATTTGTTTACCACTTTTTTATTTTACAGACTAAGAAGAAAGGACGTAAGTATTAAAATTCTTTACACCTGCAAAGTGGATGCTTGTCTAATTTAAACTAAAGTTTTTATAGTGTAAAGAGGTATTTAAATTTTGTAACATTGAAGTTTGGATGTATAACATTATCTCTGGTAATACAGACCTGCCCCCTGACTCACGAACCGTCGGAAACGCTCCCGATATCGGAATGTATGCCCTGTCTCTGTCACTCACTATAGAATAGACAAAGACAAAATTTAAAAAAATCTTTCATCTTGCTTCATCATCATTTCATCAGCTTGTTATTCCTATATTTTGTCCCAATATAATTACGGGAACGGGAACCACGCGGCTAAAACCGCGGGAGCAGCTAGTTAAAAATAAAACAAAACATTTATCAACCCTCTTTATTAATCTGTATCAGAGAAGGTTCCCCGCCCACTGGAGTGATCGCTTACATCCATATCTTCAGCTTCTGCTTTAGGCACAATCTCCCCGACAGACTTAATGCACCTTATTGTGTACTTGTTAAAGTCGCATCTGGAATTACAAGAATTGAAACACATTACGACACGAAACAGTAAATATATGCATACTAATATAATCTTATTAACTCTGTTTATCAAGTCTGTCTGTTACATTTTGAGGCCTTAACCTCTAAATGATTAAATAAGGCAATGACATAGGAGTTTTTTCGCGAATCAAACATCAAGACTTACTAAGGCCTCATTTCCACCTGCAAGTAAACTTCTGCGATAAATGGCCGACAGTCTGTCCGATAGTAACTTGCAAGTGTAAACTACGTAGTTTATACTTGCAAGTTGCTATCGGACAGACCACAAACAGACTTTCGGACATTTATCGCAGAAGTTTACTTGCAGGTGGAAATGAGGCCTTAGGAATAAAATGTTGGACTATTCAAAGGTATTTCATTTTGTAAATCAATTTAAATAAAGAGTTTTGACTTTGACTTTACATGTTGCCCAGATTGGGTACGTAACTACGACTGTACTCCGAAACTTCGTTAGCCTAGCGGTAGAATGAGAGGGATGGGTATAACGAAGTTAGGGATTATACGTTTTGGAGTAGAGCGGTTTTCGTACTGCGATTGTAATGAAGGCAACACACGAGGCTGGAGCCGTACTCTGAAACGCAAATTTCGGTTAGCCCCCGTCCCTTGCTTGCACTCGATTCTGTCATAAGAGGGGATTGAGAGGGACGAGTATAACGAAATTTCGGGTGTTGCGTTTCAGTCACGAGTCACGAGCAATAATATGTTAAAACATAGGACTATGACATATTAGAATATTGAATGAATTCTGTGACACTGATTGTTTTCTTTGGGAACGCTTCAATGTGACAAAGTTCTATGTTGTATACATATTATTGCTCGTGACTGTACATACAGGGTGCAAAAAAAATTATGGCTCCATAATGAATTTAAAAACGTCTACTCTTGACTTTAATAAAACTATATCAGTGGCTTGTGATAAGAGTTATCATCGGTATGTATAATCTTGATTCATGAGCGTTACGCAAGGTAAAGACACATGACTTTTTACATAATATCAGTTACCTATTTAATTGTTTAACCTATTGTCTTACATGTGAATTTGATATTTGACTCCTGTTATCTTAAAATTAACCTACTAGTCTTCAAGCATAAGTTAAGCAGATGACAAGTTAAAAAAAACTATTTCTCTAGTATATTTTGTGTACTTGCGATAATTATTATTGTTATTAATATGGACATTCCCAGATTTTTATTTTATAATCATTGATAGTAATGGGAGCCAAGAGAATCAGCAAATCATACTCGGATCCCATGAGAGTCAAGAGGCGGAATGATAAATATCTAAAGATCCTATGGGAGATATATGGCGAAAAAAATATCTGTGAATCCCATGGTATCCAAAACATAGGAGCCTAATGGACGGAGGGGTATGGGAAAGCCATTTTTCGACCTACTTATAATATAATTAACATTTATATTTAAAAATACTAATAAGTAAAATTAATAAGAGTGTGAGAGTAGTAATATCTACACATTGATGAAATAAACGCTGGCTAAACAGCGATTTAGAAGTATTGGACAAATTCGACGCTTCTGACTTCTCCCAGCGACTCCGTAGCTCAGTGGTTAGAGCATCGACCCGGACAGTGAAAGGTCGTGGTTTCGAGTCCTATCGGAGCTAGTTGTGAGACGGGTCGACTTTTTCTAATACTTCATCCTTAATATTATCAATGTGAAAGTTTAGATGTTTGGATGTTTAGATGTTTGTTACTCAATCACGCCAAAACGGCTAAACGGATTTGGCTGAAATTTGTGACACAGATGCTTTGTACCCTTGGGAGAAACATAGGCTACTTTTTATCCCGGAAAAATATCATATTCCCGCGGGATAACGTCGTGTAGTCCACGAGGGCGAAGCCGCGGCCGGAAAGCTAGTTTTCAATAATTTAAAATATAAATATAGGTAAATACTTACATTTTACTCAACTGCGAGTACTTAACAGTGAGCACTTTTTCTAAAGCCAGGAGCACACTGGGTGGGAATTTCCTTTTCGTCCCCGAAGTTAAGTGTTTCACCCAAAGTAGTAGGTGTTCTAAATGCCTGCTCTCTTCTAACAAACGGGCTATGGAGGTAAGGAGACGATCTGCGTAGTCATCGTCTAGGCTTGACACTGTGAGTTCAACTACAAAAAAAAGAAAATATGAGACCTTAAATTTAGGAGCGACGAAACAAAAATAATTAACTACTCAACAGACAGAAAATGACATGACACATTCCATTCCTGTTCCGTTAGTTTTGAAGTGATTTTTGTATCGTAATTATCTGATTTTGTTTGGATTTAATATCAGCATCGGGTAAGATTTAAAAACTAAGGCCTTAGCATGTGCCATGTCATTTCCTGCCTGTTGAGTAGTAAACTATTTTTAACATTTTAAACTTACATGGTCGAAAACAAATATAAACATGGTAAAAATCCCGACTTTAATAATAGTTATAAACTATTTTGTTTCATCGCTTCTCAATTTTGAAATCATTTTTTTAACAAAGTGAGACAACAAACACCCCTTTTCAATTCTGACATCGTAAGTGACCAATTTTTGTAAATTTCTGGAACGGGCACCACGCGGATAACACCGCGCGGAAATAAAAATAATAACTTACTTTACTTAATAATCGCCATTCCCTCGAGAACCCGTGTGCCTCTACAGCAAAGGTATAAAAATATCTTTAGCTAGTAAGAAAGACACCCATATTTGTTTGATTTTTGCGAAAGCTAAAAAATTTTATCATCACTGGTATGTATGTTCCTTTGAGAATAAAGGTGTGCCCAAACATACGCGCGGCGAGCGACTTGCGCATCAGTTAGTGCGTCACATTTACTTATTTGATTAGACGTCTGTCGCGAGCGAGCAATGAATCTGCAAACTGCTCGCCACGTGTGTGTGTTTGGACAACCCATTAGGTTGATATCACAGAACACAAATAAAAGGTGAAACTGAGTGCCACGCATTTTTACTGAATTGTGAAATCGAAAACTAAATAGTCGCCATGGCAACTTGATGAAATTAATTATTTCAAAGTTAAAATTTAAGGATGGAGGGAGTGTATGCTATTTTGAGCAAAGGGTATGCATGTAACACCCTAGACTGCATCAACATTTCAAAACAAATCATTAATTATAGGAAAAATTGTGATAGTCCTAAAAACTACTAGCCCTGTAAATTCGATGAGTCTTGTAAGCCTTTTTGTAGCTTAGTTGGTCAGAGCATTGGGCCGGATCGTCTTCCCATGAGCGCGGGTTCGAATCCCGCTTGACAGCTACTTGCAGACCAGCCCTGCCCGGGTTTTTTTCTATATATTTTTCCTATACTTACAAAATTGCATTGTAAATGCAAAAAAAAATAAACTTAACCAATTATAATCTAGAGTCAAATGGCTAGATGGATGTAATCTTGCCTCCAATCGGATATAAACACCGGATTATTTTGCGTCTACACGGATTACATCCAAACGCACACGCTCGCCACACGCGCCTTTCCTCTAAGGTTCCTCTAAGGCCAAACAGATTACATACAAAGATTTCATCCAACTGGCCAGCGTTTAAGGCAAGGATTCCAGACCGCAGAAACAATTGAAAAACATCATATATCGGTAGGACCCACCGCGCATCTCAGTATACTTAGCAAAATAGGTAATATTAAAAATGAAGAATGTCTCTTAAATTTTTTAAACTTATGACGGCTGGAATCCCTCGCCTATTCAAAGACAATTATTTTCGTATATTTTCCATTAACTAAAACCAAGTGTAATGTAAGTAAGATACAATTAGACGGATGTTAGAAATTTTATTTGATGCAGTAAAGTATCACTAATAGGAGCGTTTTACCTACCATTAAAACGCATATTGTGTCCGGAGCCTTATTCGAAGCCTAGGTAAACATATTTTGAGAAAGCCCTTTCCGTTTCCGTTCGACATCAATTTTCCTATTGGTCAATTTTACCCACGTGACGTCACTTCCGTAACGTCATCATAAGTCACGTGATACGAGTTCACCTTTTAGCAACGGCGGAGGATTTGTGTCATTGTAGTCTCAAAATCTGAAACACTTGACAACCATTAAGGATAAAATCTACACCAGGCAGGTCTTAAAGCTAGGCTTCGAATAAGGCTCCGGACACAATATGCGTTTTAATGGTAGGTAAAACGCTCCTATTGTGTCCTTTCGCCGTTATTCGAAGCCTAGGTAAACATATTTTGAGACCTTGTTTGTTATCGCCTGGTGAACGAGGACGCCAATGTGACATGTATCAGCAATTATGACATTAATCTTATACCTTTCGACAAATTCGACAGGTACAAGGGGTACAAGAATTAATTGTTTAACTTTATAACTCAACATCACAAATTAATACTGATATCAGAAACATTATGCTATTACTATCAAACATTCCAGTATGTCATACAATAGTACGTAAGTACCTATATAATGAAAATATGAGCACGGACTGAACATGATTGAAAAGAAAATAAAATGTATACTTATGCTCAATCTATCAAACCTTATTCATAAATATGTAAACTATGTTACATAAATCATTTACATATTCTTGAAATATTCAAAAACTGAAAAGAAACAAACATTACATTAACACAACTTGTGCTATCCCTTATATATTTTTGAAGCAAAAACATCTGAAAATCTTTTGGCTAAGTCTCTTCTGATATAACATCAATACGATATGATCTGAAAACACATAATAAAGCAAAATATAAGTACAATATAATAATTGTAAAAACTTTCGGCACAAGAAACCATAAGCACAAGACTCTTATCTTCCCTAACTGTAAAATCATGTTGCTTTAAATTATTATGTTACACCTGCTAGTGACACGCTAAACTCCCGAGCACTAGCATTGTTACGAAGCTGACGACTGTTTCTCAGTATATCCTTTACCGCTATAGGGAAATTATTGTTCATACTAAAATAAATAATTTTGGGAATTTTAATATACCACTGTGTAGCCCCAATCTAAGCAAAGCTTGTCCTATGGCCAAGATGCCCAAGTCGTAATTCTTATGGTTCTGTAGGGTGCGAAGCATTAAGTCCACCTATGTACTGTAATTAGTGCATGAAGAATTAAATAAATAAATAAACATGTATTTTGAAAATACATGGTTGTGTTACATACAAAACACTTCGATCAATTAAACATAATATTATACTTAAAATATCGAACCCACGACGTTATTTTTGGCAGTTAAACTGTTGACTCACTACCTACACCAAATTCAAGAGAAAAGACATTATTTAAAGCTCTGTGCTAGAGAAGAAGTCAACTATTGCTATGTTTGTGCAGTGCAAGATGCATTAAAGTTTGATTGCAAAAATTAACGTTAACATTATTCGAATAAATAGGATCGCAGATCGCAGGATGTTATATGTATAACATCCTAAACTACTTGTGCCGGCTTGTCTTACTGGTCTGACAAAAAGAGCGATCATGTATAAAGGTCAAGTAAATTTCTGAAAATAATGTAAGCACATGCCTTATTTTACAAGATCAAAACAAAAGTAGTTCGTATATTAACTTCTTTAAAGCATCTGCTATTTTGTAACAAATCTCATTTGCATACAAATCGAATTAATGTAACTCTAAAAGATAAATTGCAAAAGATTTGCAATATTTTGTCATAACTTTATCTACTACTTATATCTATCAATCAATCAAATATTGATTTATTCACATAGACATATAATAAGCATGTATGTACTTATGAATCGTCAATATTTTCCTACCACCCATTCAAGACTTTTTAACTGTAACTATACATATAAATATAATAATGACAACGAAAATGACTGGTAATGGCCGATAATGACAGTTTCACTTTATATATTTTACCGACACGGTCCCAAGTTGCATTGCAGGACACAATTTTTTATATAGACTGCCATTCTAAAGACGCGTTTCTCTTATTATTAATTACCATCGAACCAATGAAAAACTTCCGTTAATTACTGTCAATTTAGCTACACGGAACATCTTAAATAGTTATATCCAATCTAGCAAAGAAACACGAATATACAAAATTAAAAAATTTCATTGAGTTATGGCTCATTATACCCATCCATTTAGTAAAAATGGGTTAACCGGGCACATTATATAACTTCGTAATGAATACAAACAATTCTAACATAATGAACTAAATATATATATATATATATATATATATATATATATATACATACATATATATACCCATATTAAAACTCACCAAAGACATTGTTTATCAGAAACATAAGAGACTTATTTTCCTCATCAACGAAACAACGAGCAACTTCTTTTAGTTGCCCTAATGCTTGCCCTAAGGTCATAATTTTGCTATTGTACAAGACAGTGTTCTTGTGGAGCGACTGTCAATCTGAAAACTCGTAAATTATTATCAATGATCTGATCTACTAATTTTACATTTGTATGGGTCCGTGTCCTTGCGAAATCAATCTCAGAAACCCATTTTTACTTATTCTTTCCAAAACATTCATAATTTATCCAATTTTTATGATAATGATTCATTAAAGGTTCATAAAAAGATGTCTTTGTAGACAATATCATTGTTGTAGACCCTGTCAATCTCCAAACTGCATTCATTCTAGCCTGGAAAGGCGTAATTTTTCTATTGTTTAAGACAGTCAAAATCATTTACGTACTTTTGACTGAATACATGAATAGTTTATATCATGATAACAAAAGGTTTACATTTTCAACATCATTACATACACAATTACATGAGTTACATGAGCACAGGAAAAAATAATATCGGTAACGTTGACTGCTATTGCCCGTTGTAGGTTGATCTGTATTACAGGCAACAAAATATGGTATATATCCCTACCTAGTTTTGCCATTTTAAAAGACCGTGATCGTCAGAATTTGTCTCACAATATAAATCTACGGTGCCATGGAGCAGCCTGCCATGTTTATACATGACGATGAGTAAGCATAAACAATGCCTGTATCAGATGACTTCATTCTTCTAGACGGCTAAAATAACTATTGCCTATAAATTTTCTAAAACATTCTACTGATGAAATAAAGTAAAGTAATAATTTATTCGGTGTTTTACACTAACAATAGGTACACATTTACTTAATCTAAACTAAATTTAGGTATGAAACAGTCGAAAGGGCAGACCCGATCGGCTCGTGCTGTTGCTTACAGCTATGTCAGACTGTCAGGCTCTTTTAGATACGCAAAACGCCAGACACGCATTATCAGAAATCGCAGAATGTCAGATTACACTAAAAGTCAGAATCGCAATATCCCAACTGGCTTTATAGCATAATTACTTTGACTGCATAGCTTCTAGTCAGTAGGTACCTATTATTCGTTAAAATACTAATTATTGCTATCACTGGTGCCCATAGGGAGCCACCGCAGTATTTCAATAAATATATGAACTATTAGTGCCAAGCACAGCTTCCAGCGTGCCTAATACTAGCGGGGCTTGTTCGCATATAAACATGAAAGGTATGTGTAGTCGATATACCTATACCCCCCCCCCCCCCCCTTTTTACTTATATTTATTTGAATATACAGTTTCTACTTTCAATCATAATTATGGCATTGACGGCACTAATAATATCACGTAATCCAAAAAAAATAAAAAGATTATAATGCTTATTGTCAAAAACATTGCACCCTGATACTTGCGTAAGCAGGAAATGCCACCCGTTACTTGCGTAAGCAGGCTAATTTAATTAATTTTAAAAATAAAAAGATTCATAATGCTTATTGTCAAAAACATTGCACCCTGATACTTGCGTAAGCAGGAAATGCCGCCCGTTACTTGCGTAATCAGGCTATGTTTTTTTTTTTTATTATTATTTTTTTTTTTTCTTCATATATATATTTTTTTCTTTTTATGTAACCACAGCTTAAAATCTGCATTGAATATCATATTAAAAATGTCAGGGATAATGAATCCAATTACGTATCCATTAATAAAACATTATCGAACCAATGGTAGGGGGGTTCGGGGGGGCTGAGCACCCCATTTTTCAATATCAAATCATTTGCTCCATGCTACATTACACGACCCACATAAACACTCCCTAAAAGGGGCAAGGGTCAACTGTAGAAAGTATTTAGAATAAACTTTTGCAACAACAGTATGTACTTTTAAAATCATTAAATTAAATACACTATTCCCTTTAAAATATTATTTGCCTTGCACTTGTTGGTTAGTTAATACATACATAGCGACGCTTGTTCCCATTTTTAATGCAGGTAGCACTCACATACAGACATGGGAGTAATAAAAGTATAACAGTAATCACACACTATGTGCCGGTATAGATACATGATCAAAAACAAAACGTTGAAACAAAAGCAACTTAACAAAATTAGTGCTATACCACTCGACTATACTGACATTATTTTCGAACTGCAATGATACTTTTCCAATGGACATGATAACCATTAAAGAAAATGTAGGTACTTCAAAATGCTTTCGTAACAATAAATCGCCACAAGAAGTCGGTACAAATTGTAAAATAGGATTTATAAACTAAACAAGAGAAAAGTGTGTCAAGGTCAAGCACGGGCGACGACGGGAGCCGAGACCCACTGTATACTTCCCGATCCTTTCAAAATCCGTAAATCACATTGCATCACTATTAAAAGGAAATCTATTTGACATAAATGATTATGATTATGATATAATCTCTCAGCGCAGATCGCAAAATCTCTCTACTAACTATCACATGAACAGATTTTTCATGGTGAGAAAATATAAAATTTCTTACTTGCTTGTGGGTAAGAAAATAAAAATCAAAACTTTCACTGACCTGGCGAGGTGTTAAATTACCTCAATTCCTATGTGCCAATAAACCTGATACTCCATCTCGTCGTCCTAAATGCGTTGGATTTCCACGATAGGTACTTTGAAATTAACAGGTGGACCTCGAGCCCGACCCGCCATGTTTTCGCGCGCTCACTCACAGGCACGCTCTTTTAAAATTCGAACAATATTCATAAATAATAATATTACTTTATCCGAGAAAGTAAAATAAAAGAACCACTCGTACAAATTTTTAAATTTTTAAATTTCGAACGCTAACAGCGTTTATGACTAGATGTGAACGGTTGCGAAAAATGGACGCCAATGACACAAATCCTCCGCCGTTGCTAAAAGGTGAACTCGTATCACGTGACCTATGATGACGTTACGGAAGTGACGTCACGTGGGTAAAATTGACCAATAGGAAAATTGATGTCGAACGGAAACGGAAAGGGCTTTCTCAAAATATGTTTACCTAGGCTTCGAATAACGGCGAAAGGACACAATAGAATATTGAATGGCCGGAATCACTAGATAAAATACTGTAAAATAACATTTATTTTTTCCGTATTTTGAGTACTTGTGATTTGCGAGTAATCCATAATTTAAAATACCTTATTTGAGAATCCTAGCCTTAACTTACCATCGTTGGGCGGCACGGACTCCACACATTGCTGTATGAGCGCGTGTTCGTTGAGTTGTAACGCTCCAATTAACGCGGGGCCCCAAGACTTTTCCTTTAGGAGCTGTCTCATGCCTGATGGGGTTGAACCGGTTTCCAGACGGTATGGCCTGGAAATTGTACAGTATTTAGCTAGTGGGTTAGTATAGAAGTTATTTATAGTGAGGCCTAAACATACGGTAAATGGTTAATGCAAAGCATCCAGGGGGCTATCGGCCAAAAAATATGGATATGGACATGGGCTTCAATTTGACATTTGAAGCCCATATTTTGTACTTATATGGGCATAATATGGGCTGCAAATGTCAAATGAAGCCCATGTCCATCCATACCCATATTTTTAGCCGGTACAGGGCCCGGTGATGATCGTGGCCGTGGAGCAACTCGCAATACAAAATTAACGTCAAAATCATCAGCAATGTGAACATTTTTTTGTTCCAAAAATGACCACAAAGACAAATATGTTTGTAGAACTTAACATTCTACTCTCGAGAACGTTTCCGAATATTTGTGAATAAATGACAGATTCGCAAGCGTTCGGAAATCTGCATGACAGGAGGAGAACTTTTACTTATTATAAAATATAGTATGCGTGAAAAACCCATCGGCCGCCTACGTAACAATAATTTCGTATTTGGTTTCGATGAAAGAATTATTTTTTCTTACATGTAACCATGACCGTGGTAACGTAAAATGAAAAATAATTCTTCCATCAAAACCAGCTACGTGCAAGGTCAAATCATTCCTTCATCAAAACCAATTACGAAACTTTGGTTACGTATAGGCGGCCGAAGGGGTGAAAAAATCCGATGTTCTTGGGTGTTTATTGTTTTTCATTTAATTTCTAACCCTTTTTAGGGTTCCGTACCCAAAGGGTAAAAACGGGACCCTATTACTAAGACTCTGCTCTCCGTCTGTATGTCTGTCTATTTGTATCTCATGAACCGTGATAGCTAGAGAGTTGAAATTTTCACAGTCTGATGATGTATTTATGTTGCCGCTATAACAATAAATACTAAAAACAGCATTTAATAAATATTTAAGGGGTCTCCCATACGACAAACGTGATTTTTGCCGTTTTCGCTCGATGGAACAACAGGAAGACGTTTCAAATATTCACAGAATATTTATTTTTATATTCATTTTGGTACGGAACCCTTCGTGCGCGAGTCCAGCTCGCACTTGGCCGGTCTTTTACTAACTTACCTGAACGCTCCATCGATGCCAGCATTCTGGCTGTACACTAAAAGTCCCTCAGTGGCGGCCACGGCGAAACTCTCGCCCGTTGGAGAAAGTCGTATGCAGTGCACTCGCACCTATATCGAAATTGAACATTGAACGTTTATACAATGTAGTGCACTAATGTTTTGAAAAGATTTAAAAAAATCCAAAAAAAAATAAGTATCTTGCAGTTAGGTACTTGCATTTTATGTGACAGCATGAAAATAATTTAAAATCTTTAAAAAGTTGTACTTATTCAAACAATCTAAATAGTTCCATCAGTATAAATAACACAAAATGTTGATTTCCTTTTTTTCTAAAGAAGCACTAATTTAACTACCTACTAACTAACATAAGATTAACTTTAACTGTAACCAACCTTAAGAAAGAGTGGGGCCTCCTAACACAGGTTCTCTTAAAAGGAGACCCCAACCACGAAATGTAATTACAAATTAAGGCGGCACCCAGACCGAAATTGGCGCCGCGGTGAATTTTATTTAATACTAGCTGACCCGGCAAACCTTGTTTTGCCATATAATAGTAGACCCGGTCACCAACATCTTGTGTGTATGTTTATGTTTACCAAAGTTGCCTACACCAGACAACAGATAGCGCTAGTTACACACTACCAATAAAGAGGCCCAAGCTTGGTCTCTATTTCTTACATATAAAAAATTACTCTGTGAAGTAGAGTGAGTTTCAGATAACTCTGCGCGCATGCGCGACTGGGGAATTTTTGGCGCTAGCTACAGTACTTACATTTTTTTATTCTAAGCTTATGGAAAAGATTAGTATTCGATTTTGACCGCGCAGACGTCAGTGATTACATACTCTTTGGAAACGGCAATGGAAGAAATGACAGTTTTGTATCGAAAGGTACGAGAGTTAAACGATTTTTCATAGAAAATTACAATTTTTACACAATTTTCTGGAATAAGAAGTAGCCTATGTTACTCTCCAGCTCCCAAACTATCCCCATACCAAATACCACGTCGATCCGTTGCTCCGTTTTGACGTGAAAGAAGGACAAACAAACAAACAAACACACTTTCACATTTATAATATTAGTATGGATTGTAATTATAAGGAATTTTTAGGGCCCATAGTCTAGTATTTTTAGACGATATCATTAAATTCCCTCGTAGTCACTGCTAGAAGTAGATAGCAAAACTGCTAAAAGTGGCTACTTTTGACACATTTGCTATCTACGTGTACGAATGACTATGAGGGAATATAGCGATACCTTCTAAAAGTACTAGACTATGGGCCCTAAAAAACCTCGTAAAGTTTTATAAAAATCATTTATTTTTGAAAACCTCTGAGGGCGCCACTTTTGGTCAGGGTACCGCCTTAAGTTAATAAATAAACATTTCCTTTATTAAAAAAAAAATAACAGTGCGATCCCCTATTCCACTGCATACTAACCTCTGGCTTGACATTCCTGTCGGCCATATCGCCGTGCTTGACGCCCGGCAGACGTATATTGACGTCACCGCCTTCCAAATCTGTTCTCTCTTCTATCAGCGCCATGTTGCCGAACTCACTCAGCAAGCGGCGGTTTGTGAAGTCCTGATGAATGGTAATATAAAATGTTGATTGTCATTTAAATTCGTTCAAATAGTTACATTTAAATAATGAAGTCAAAGATATCTCCCATGACCTACCCTTTCTCTATAGCACGATTAGCGATTACTGTACGAGTTTATAAAATAAAAGTTCATTAGTTTTAACTTTAAAAGTTGGACTCCAACAGTTTGTAAACGTGTTAAGAAAACAGGTATTAAACGCGTTTAAACTAAACATAGGTGTTTAACACCTACCTTTCCCCGACGTTTTTAATACTATATAATGCAACGCGAAAGTTTAAAAGTGTATTTAGTTTGTAAACGGACATCCAATACAAACTTGCAATATGTTGTTTAAATCTTCTAAGCAACAACATCATTGCAAGTTTTTGTGTCCGTTTACAAACTGGTGGAGGCCAACTTTTCAAGTTAAAACAAGTGAACTATTAATTTATAAGCTCATACAGTATAGTAGATACCGACGATAAAAAATGCTAATCGTGCTATAGAGAAAGATATTCGGTTAGAGCTCAGATATCTCAGTTCATCTGTTGTTGTTTACGTTGTGCTTCACGTGACAAAGATTTTTTTATACCCACAACAACGGGATATCACTTAGCCTTCATCACACCTGATGTTAAGTGATGATAAGGCTGAAGGTGGAAGTGCACTACTCCTAGAATCCTCAAGCACTGAGGAACTGGCTATTTTATCTCTTACTGCCGGTACACAACAATGCTCAAAACATCGTTGTTCGGCGTCAGACTTAGATAAGATGGTGGTAGCTAACTAGGCGGACTTCGAACAAGTCCTACCACCAACCAAGCCGAATACAATATGTACCCCCACTGGGAATCGAACCCGGGACCTCTGGTCTGATACCGGTGAAGTATAGACACTAGACTACAGAGGCGGTTAAGACTACGCCAAGTCTAATCATGTAACTCCCAAGTAATAGAAATAGAAATATTTACTTGCTAATACTGAGTAGGTACAAGGTGTTAGTTTACAAACATGGATAGTAATGCACTACAGTATTTGCCTTAACAATGTCGGCGTGCAAATATTTGTTTTTTCTAAGGCAAATCAGAATTAAATTAATTTAAAACAAGCGACAAAACATCAAATTAGGCCCAAAATTATGTTGTATACATTTACATTCAAACATTATGTGTATGTAGGTATTATGTATATATATATATGTAGTAAAGAATCGCATAGTTGTATCCTAAAAATTTACCAGATAAATATTAAAACAATGTCAATACCCTGCAAACAAAATGTGGTAGTCATCACATCAATATCACGTCAATACTCACATTGACGGCGTCTAGCGATTGGTTCTGCGTAATAACAAACTTCCTGATAAGTATGGCTTCTCTAGCGCTGTATAAACACACGTGCTTGGAGTTCCCGCCGCCCAGAATGCAACTGCCATCCGCTGAGTAGCAGAGGGTTGTGAATGCTCTGGAAATTATATAAATCAAGATTATATTATAATAAAAAAATAAATTACTTCTAACATTCACACCAATTATCTAAGCCCATTTTAATTTCATTTTGAAACTGTATCATGGAAAACTTGATAACGGATAAATATATACTTAAATACTTTTTGTTTGTAAATACATACTTAATATACATAATAAACACCCAGACCAAGACAAATATACATGTTCATGCACACAAATATTTGTCTTGTTCGGGAATCGAACCCGAGACCTCTGGCGCAGAAGGTAGGTAGCCTACCCCTGCGCCAAATCGGTCGTCAAAATATTGTTTTGACAAAATATGAATGTATGGATGATTTTTTTTTTCTTTTCTTTAGGGACAACAAACAGCTAAGTACAATTTACAACATAAATTTTCAAATTTGACAAATCTGGTATTACATACCACATCAACATAAACAATATTGTAACCCACGACATTGTTTGTTACTCTTTCACGCAATAACTACTTAGGTAACGGATCTGGATGAAATTTGCAACAGAAATATATTATAGGCTGGAATAACACATGGATACTTTTTACCCCTGTTTTCCCAAGGGAACGGGAACCACGCGGGTGAAACCGCGGGCGGCCGATAGTTTAAAATATTTCAACTACCTACAGTACTCTCAAAAATCTCAAATTGTTCTGTGTAGGTTTAATATTTTTTCATAAAGTCTTCTTGTTCACGCATGAAAAAGGGTACTAACTGCCGCACACAGAGACGCCAGTTAAATTTAATTGACATTAAATTATCGGTCCTAATTTATACAATACTGGTTGCGTACCATCAACTATAAATAAGCGATTCAAAACTGTTGCGTTCCAGAATAGGTTCCTAAAATTAATTGCTTTATTTCGTACCATGACCTTTTAAAAACTGAATCGCAAATGAATTGCTGAATGTGAATAAACAAACGATTTGAGTCTTTATTTCTTCTACCAGTCTCTTTCACTCGATTCTTGTGTAGTCAATGAAGCTAGTTGACCCCCACAGTAATTCCTCAGTCACAAAAAACTTTACAGCATGATAAAGTATCAATAAATTAAAAGTATGGTATAAATTTCCAAAAAATAATAATAATAGAAGGTTAGGTATTTTTTAATGAAAGTCTTATTTCATTGATATCTTTTTTAGGAAAAATGCTCCGTCTAAAATTTTTCACCGGACATATTCATGTAACGTATAAAAACAATAATATGAAATATCCAAAAAAATGTCCTAGCAGAAACACCAAATTTTAATAAAACAATTGGGGTGACTTGAACTAAAAAATGTCTCTGTCGAACTTTTTAACGGAATTATACCATTTTGCCAAGCAAACTCATGCTTGAAAAAAGTTTTGGATTTTTATCAAGTCTCACATACTAGTATAAATAACTCATTTGGTAAAATAAATTTGGACTGAGAAATTACTCGGTTCAATATATAAACAGATTTGTTTATTTAGGTATAAATACCTAACTTCCGTGTGAGTTTTTTTTTTGGATAATCATTTAAAAGTTTATGGCTCATGCTATTTTATAACCCAGCAAGGTTTCGTCGACTGAAGAATTAGTGTATGGGTCTCCATACAAAGAATCTGTTCATTGCCTACACTATCTGTCATACCCGGAGAGTGGGAGGGACGGGTATAACCTGCAGGTGTCATGTTAGCGAGTTTTATGTCAAATAAGAATTCATGACAGATAGGCGGCTGTGAAATGTCGCTGAATCGCTTGTCATTGACGTCGTGGTACGAATAAGCGAAGCAGATCAGTTTAGGTGCTAAACAAATCCGAAATAAGAGTTGATGGTAGGACATAAAAAAGAGACAGAAAGAGATTTAATTGTCAATTAAAGTTAATTGGCGTCTCTGAGTGCGGCAGTTAGTCTTTCTTTTCAGAACTAAAATAAAAACAACCTCAAATCCTAGAAAAACACACCTTACTACAACGATGTAAAGGTGCAA
The DNA here is from genome assembly GCA_949710035.1 of Crambus lathoniellus. Classification (NCBI taxonomy): domain Eukaryota; kingdom Metazoa; phylum Arthropoda; class Insecta; order Lepidoptera; family Crambidae; genus Crambus; species Crambus lathoniellus. Next base: position 29,269,575 of record OX453304.1, read on the forward strand.
CAAAAACTTTCTAAGTCTTGAAGAATTGAAAATGAAGTATTTAGAAAAAAATCGACCCGTCTGACAACCAGCCCCGATGGGACTCGAACCCACGACCTTTCGCTATACGGGCGACTGATCTTAACCACTCCGTAGCTCAGTGGTTAGAGCAGTCCCATCGGAGCTGGTTGTGAGACGGGTATTTTTTTTTCCAAATACTTCATTTGCACAATGCAATTTTTCAATAATAAAAATTGCATAGTGAATGCAAAAAAGTTAAAATTTAAATAACTTACTTAGTCTTGATCATCTTCTCAGGCGTTATAAGGTCTGTATCAGCTCTACCAGAGCCGAGGTCGTTCCGGCCCTCAATGCTGCCCATTTGGTCGGTAGTTGTGGGGTTAAACAGGGTTATGTTGCCGTCGAGGGTTGAAACCGCTATCTGTACAAAGTGGAGTATACAGGGATGAGTAAAGCCGGGTCTCCAGCGCGTGTTTTGCCCTACACAATCAACAAAAACATCTCAACATTCAACAAAACTGTCTACACAAAACATTGTTTCACTACACATTTTTGTTTGCATCAACAATGTTTTTGCTTTCCATGCCCGGTGGAAAACACGTACACAAAACTTCCCCCGCGCGGGTCGAGGGGCAGGGTACTGTACATAATCTATCATTTCGACAACTTTTAACTTTTTTAATTTTGATAACTCGCTAGACAATGGCCGAATCTCTGTGTAAAATGGAAGAAGCCATTACAAAAAACAAGTTTGGTTTTCGCGCCAAGTTTGATTCTACGCTCTACGGTGGTTTACATTAGAGCAATGCAAGTAAAGATGGATTGGAATAAAGATACGATAAGCTTCATTAGCTTTATAAGAGATAGACAATATGGGCTTCAAATGTCAAATGAAGCCCATGTCCATAGCCATATTTTATAAATTAGTAGGAACATCACCATGTTCCTCTTTTCTATATGGTCTGAATACTATTTGCAACGGATCCTCAGTAAGTTGGGTCGTCCTGCATACCAATACTAGCAACAACCTCTTTTCCATCAAGTCTAAACACCATTTGCAAAGTATCCAAGGTAAATTTTATCGTTTCGCATCCCGTACTGGTTGCTAAGGGGTTCCACAGTTTGATGGTTTTGTCCCAACTGGCAAAAACAAGCTTAGAACTGGCAAAAGCCGAGCTATACTGTCCAACTGAGTACTGTCAATAATGACCTTTATACTTTTGAAATAAGGTCCACTCACCTCTTCCCCATCTTTTGTCGTAACACCACTTGCAACACTTGCAAGCCGTCAAAAGTAAGCTGTATCGTCTCGCACTCGGTCCTGGTTTCTATGGCGTTCCACAGTTTGACGGTCTTGTCCCAACAACCAGAGGTCAGCTTAGCTGGCGACCACTTTCATATACTACAAATATGACTCTTATGTCGTTGTAACAAGGTCCACTCACCTCTTCCCCGTCCGGTCGGAACACCAGTTGCAAAGCGTCAGAGGTAAGCTGTATCGTCTCGCACTCGGTGCTGGTTTCTATGGCGTTCCACAATTATACTGAGCTATACTGTCCGACTGAGTACTGTCAATAATGACCTTTATACCCTTGAAATAAGGTCCACTTACCTCTTCCCCATCCGGTCGGAACACCACTTGCAAAGTATCCAAGATAAGTTGTATCGTCTCGCATTCCGTACTGGTTGCTAAGGGGTTCCACAGTTTAGACGGTTTTGTCCCAACTGGCAAAAGCAAGCTTAGAACTGGCAAAGGCCGAGCTATGGTGACTGACTGAGTACTGCGAATAATGACCCTTATGCCCTTGAAATAAGGTCCACTCACCTCTTCCCCGTCCGGTCGGAACACCACTTGCAAAGCGTCAGAGGTAAGCTGTATCGTCTCGCACTCGGTGCTGGTTTCTATGGCGTTCCACAGTTTAACGGTCATTGTAAGTTATACCGTCTTACATACTTAATAGTATAAATGTCATCGAATAATGACATTTATCACTTTTTAATAAAGTACATAACAACTTACCTCTTTTTAAACACTATTTGCAAAGTATCCAAGGTAAATTGTATCGTCTCACTATGAGGGATGGTTTCTATGAGGTTCCACAGTTTGATGGTTTTGTCCCAACTGGCAAAAGCAACCTTAGAATTGGCAAAACCCGAGCTATACTGTCTAACTGAGTGCTGTCAATAATGACCTTTATACCCTTGAAATAAGTTCCACTCACCTCTTCCCCGTCCGGTCGGAACACCACTTGCAAGGCGTCCGAGGTAAGTTGTATCGTCTCGCACTCTGTACTGGTTTCTATGGCGTTCCACAATTTGACAGTCTTGTCCCAACTGGCGGAGACAAGCTTGGAACTGGCGAGGGCGGGGCTAAAGGCCAGCGAGGAAACCGGGGCCTCGTGTCCGCCTAGAACCTGAAAAATGACGACCGACATTATTAAAATACACGGTAATTTTTATCACCCTGGATAATTTTAGGGATTATTCAACTCATGAAAACAAACAACTTTTATTATGGGACCAAGAATGAAATCGCGAAAAAAATCAGCTGTCCCATACATTTTGATTAAATATTTTTGCACTTTTGTATGGAACAGCTGTTTTTATTTTCGCGATTTCAGTTACGGTCCCATAATAAAAGTTGTTTGTTTTCTTGAGTAGAATAATCCCTAAAATTATCCGAGCCGATAAAAAAATTACGGTGTAAGTATAGAATAATCTGTAAATAATTGAACAGACAGCAGAATGAGGTTTTATAAAACAGTCAAATTACCGTAATCGATAGATACATGTGAGGCAGTAAAGTCAATTCCAAACAAATTGTCCGTCGATGTAGACCACTCTTATAAGTCGAACTGATCGAAATTGTTAAATAAATAAATCGTTATAATTACGATTAAGTACTAATTTAAACTCATTTGAAATAATATTATTAGACCGGTATTCGGTATGACGACCGATTTGGCGCAGGGGTAGGATACCTGCCTTTTGCGCTGGAGGTCTCGGGTTCAATTCTCGAACAAGACAAATATTTGTGTGCATGAACATGTCTATTTGTCTTGGTCTGGGTGTTTTCTATGTATTATGTATGTATTTACAAACAAAAAGTATTTAAGTACTTATATATTTATCCTTTATCAAGTTTTCCATGACACAGTTTTCGATGAAATTAACATGAGCTTAGAGAATTGGTGTGATTGTAAAAAGTTATTTATTATTTTTTATTTATTATTTAAGAGTTCAGAGTGAAATCCACAATCGAATTGTCACACCACTAATCAGTCACTCTAGTCTTTGGTAAGCTGACGCACTCCATGTTTGTTTACATTCACAAACAATTTATTTGGAATGGAGTATAGACGGAGTATAAACAGAAAAATTTCCTGCGTAATCCACTGCTTCATCATCATTACCATCCTATATGTTAGCAATCCAATCAATTAATATGGCTTATATATGTAAAACAATGTTATTCCTGTTTTAGAATCAATAATAGTTAAATGAACAAGAAATTTAGCTTGAAATTTAGCATAAATTGAAAGAATTTTTAAGGCGCGCGATATATAGGTACTTAACCGAATCACGGCCGAAGTTGCGGGGAATTATAGTATACTCACATCTAACAGCTTGCCGAACTTGACGGACCATATGAATATGTCGAACACGTCCTGCCCGCCCGCGCAGCACAGCTCGCTGCTGCTGTCCAGCGCCACGCAGCTGAACTGCACCAAGCTGGGAGACGTCATGGTTCTGAAGTTGCGATACCTGCAAAAGTCGATCGGGCTGTTATTGATATGTCAATATTTAAGGGCGCGCACTAGGCCAAAAGCAAGAGTAATAACTGCAACGGCCAACTGCAAAGTAAATGCTATATAGCATTTACTATATAATTCTCCGGCCCCATTCGGCCGGAAAATTAAAGGTTATTTACAACAATATATAACACTAGCTTTCCGCCCGCGGCTTTGCCCGTGTGGACTACACGACGTTATCCCGCGGGTATGTGATATATTTCCGGGATAAAAAGTAGCCTATGTTCCTCTCCAGGCTACAAAGTATCTGTGTCCCAAATTTCAGCCTAATCCGTTCAGCCGTTTTGGCGTGATTGAGTAACAAACATCCAAACATCCAAATATGTAAACTTTCACATTTATAATAGTAGTAGGATAAGCTCTGCCTTATCTATAGTGTTAGCGAAAAGTGACGCGCACTATAAAACCGGCCGCAGAGCTCTTACGGGGCCGCTTCCTCTAACCCACTATCCCGCAAACCCAAATCCGTCCTGGATGACCCGCCCGACAAGTTCACGGCCGACCTGGGGGGCTACCGGCTAAAAAATCTGGATATGGGTATGGATGGGCTTCAAGTGTCATTTGAATTCCTTATTTTGATAGATTTTTGATGCTTTGTTCTGTTAAACGTTGATAACTAACTATCGTTATACCCGACGCCATAAAATAAAAAACTGATAGTGGCAATTTTTTCTATAAAATGGACTAAAAGTTCCAAAAAACGTATGAAGTTCATATCCATAAAGTTACGCGGTAGCTCCCCTAACCCGCCTATTGGAGGCTCAGGAAGCCGCTGATGTAGCCCTCACTCCTCAGGACCAACCTGGTCAACCCCCAGTAATTTCACAGGACCCTTCAGGTCATCCCCAGTCCTCTCAATCGGCGATTACCCCTTCTGGGAGTCAGTCGATCTAATTTCATTTCATTTTTTTTTTATTTTTATCTCATTTTAATTCATTTCATTGCTGAACCGCCCGCTTTGGGCATCGGTCTTTTTGTTTTTTTATTTCAGATATGGCCAGTCACCTCTTTTGGATACTGGTACGCATCTCCAGTGCGCACTTCGCCTAGGCGGGTGACGCCCTGCGCCACGGCCCTCCAGGGACGTGGTCGCCACAGATATGCTGAAATACCCGTCCAGGTAACAGTTTTCAGGCAGTGTTTAGTCGGTAAGAGTCCGACATAACCATTACAGCCGGCTGTAATGGTATCCATGAGGATTCACTGCCTCCTTCCCCCGCAGTCCGGAAGGTTGCCGGATGAGCGATTGTTTCAATAGGAAACGGTCGGTCGTTCGACGCAAACAAAAAAAAAACTTGCGGGGCTCTTTCTCTCTTCTGCATCGGGTCGCCGAGCCGCCCAGGTGTCGACAATCTACCATCAATTTCTGTCTATTTGTTCCTCGTAAAAGTGCCTACTCTTTGTTAGTTTCGGAATTCGGTTAAAAACTGATTGTACGTTTTAGTTGAAGTTTCTAATAAAATTGTTGGTTTTTGTGAATAAATTTATATGTTACCGTTCATTTTTTTTATCAATCCCTACTGATTCCTAAAAATAGTGTAATATAAACTAAAAAGTTTCAAGCTTTATTTTAATGTATTACTTGAATACTAGCGGTTTATCGTGTTAATTATAGTGATTTGGGACGCAACTTCGCAAACTAGATCCCAGTTACGCTAGATTTGTGTTCAGTGAAGTTGACGAAGCAGAAGCCGTTGTTGGTGTTCCGATCTTTGACCTAGGGTAAGTTTGTTACTCACCTGGTAATATCGTAGCACCTCACAGTCCCACCCAAAGAGAACGAGACAAAGAGACAAAGAAATTCTTGTTAGCGCTGAACTAGGCAGAAGCCGTTGGTGGTATTCCAGATTTTGACCTTAAAATAGCTCAACATAGTAAGTTCGTTACTCACCTGGTAAGATCATAGCACCTCACAGTCCCATCCAAAGAGGACGAGACAAAGAACTTCTTATTAGCGCTAAACTCGATCCCAGTTACGGTAGATTTGTGTTCAGTGACGGTGACAAAGCAGAAGCCGTTTGGCGTTCCAATCTTTGACCTAGGGTAAGTATAGTACTCACCTGGTACGATTATAGCACCTCACAATTCCATCCAAAGAGGACGACACATGGAATTTCTTGTTAGCGCTGAACTAGGAAGAAGCCGTTGGTGGTAATCCAGATTTTGACCTAAAAATAGCTCAACATAGTAAGTTCGTTACTCACCTGGTAAGATCATAGCACCTCACAGTCCCATCCGAAGAGGACGAGACAAAGAACTTCTTATTAGCGCTAAACTCGATCCCAGTTACGGTAGATTTGTGTTCAGTGAAGGTGACAAAGCAGAAGCCATTAGTGGTGTTCCAGACTTTGACCTTGCCGTCGTACCCGCCGGTCACTATGTAGAGCCCGTCGGGGGAGTACGCCAGGCAAGTCATGTCGAGCGAGTGGCCTTGTTGCTTCATCACGTATTGCTCACCTGAAGTGAAGTGAATTAACTGTTTATTCTAAAAACTCTTTTTATAGCTATACGAAAAAATCCATGAGCATGATATTCATGCGCTCATGAATATCACGAATATCACCGGACGCACTGCACAAGCAAAAACATGTTTTTCATTGCTGTCATCTCGGACCGGAAAAAAACGGTCCGGAATGGGGAAAAGTAAAATGTCGGACTGTAAAAATTACGTATAGTGCACAAACTAGCATATACATTTTATGGCCTGCGATATCGGACCGTAAAATATCGGACTGCCGGACGGTGAAATTCCGTATAGTGCACAAGCGCCCTAAGCCCGTGTAAATGCTGAATCGAGACCATTTTAGGAAATTTAATGTATTTTTTTAAATGTCCCTACTAAATGTTTTTTTATTTTCATAGTAAGTTATATAGTTACATAGTTAATTTCATAGTTGTTACACCTCAATACCTGATTGCTGAGGAGATCGCACCTTTTTGGACATATCATTGGATACTGTGCCAAACACGCTCTTTATTTAATTTCAATTACTTAAAATCCAGCAATGTTGAAGAGACAGATCGCAAAACAAAAGACAGATATTAAAAAAACAACGGGTTGCACTCCGGGAGTGCCGGCAGAAGTGAAAAGGGCTCCCTAGACTTTTTCACAAAAAAAGGAATTGGACAAAAAAATACGGACTGGATTGGATTCTGGCTTCAATGCCGCCCGTTTTCTAACTTGAGCTATTACGGCAACGTTGGCGAAATTTACCTTCGTATTCTAATGACATTGTTTTTCGATTAGGTCACGTGTCCGTCTTACGAATTTTCGATCTGACGGTCACGTGTCCTGACGCGAGTTTAACATTTTTACCCATTACAAAAAGTGCACAACGCCGCTAGAAGAAGATTTACAACAACAAGAAGATTTCAAAAATCATAGTTGCTAAAACTGCTATTAGTAAATACTTACTCTGCCACTCCCAGACCAGAAGCTGTCCAATGTTAGGGCACCCGAATGCCACCCAGTCGCCTTGTGGGGATACCGCGATGCTGCTGATGCGATGCTCCGATACGCTCAGCGTGTGGATCAGGTTTACATCTGGCATCTCGTGCAGGAAGAATATGCCGTTGGAGAAACCTAAACAAAATACGTGTTAATACTTTTAGCAAAACTGGGAAAATGGTTTGGGAGTAAAATCGATTCCACAACGTTATTTTTTTTTTTCAAATATTGTTTTAATTTTTTGCCGCTTCTAACAATGTTTGTGTCTACTGCCTATTCATTCAATACGTGCGGGACCCGTCACGTGCTCTCTTACGTCATAGTAAAGCCACATAATAAATAATAGTACACTGGTACAGAAACTTCACTCCGCTAAACCATTCAAATAAATACCAACTCTAATTACAACGTAATAAAGTGGAATTCAGCTTGTACGGCGCAAATTACGAACGTCCACACGTTGCATTTTTTTCTATCGCATATATTCTAGCTCTTTTGCGGACTTAATTTCTATGGATTTGCACCGCCAGCGGTGCGGGCGAGAGTAGCGCGCAAGTACATCGTGACAGACGCCTGGTAGAGCTTGAAATCTGTCTGAAAGTCACGGAGACCTTCGACCACTACAAACAAATATGACAAATACCACAAATATCTTGAAATTTTCTTTAAAAAACATTTTTTTCAATAGAATTCAATCTATATATATATGTATATAAAAGAGTAAATCACTCACTCACTCATCACGAAATCTGGAAAACTACTGGACTAAAAAAAATGAAATTTGGCAATATTGTAAAAGTTGTGTATGTGTATGTGTATGTGTGTTAAAATTTATAATAATATCTGTTGACGACAGCCTGAAAAAGCGCCGCTATAGAATATTCCCGCATAAAATTCAAAGACGTATAGTCCCGAATGATCGAGAGCAAGGCGGCGCGGAACGTGCGGGGCAGGTAAAGACGTCCGTCCCACGTGTGAAAGAGATGGCGGCAGCCGTCTCATGTGTGCGAGCGAGCAAGGCGACGGCGACCGTCTCAAGCGCGCGAGCGAGATATCGCGACAGCTATCTCACACTGCCTTTGCTCGAACATTCAAGGAGTAGCGCGCGACCCGCGCTCGCGCCCTCGCGAATGTTCCAGACACCGGCACAGCGCAGTATAAATAACGCTCTCGGCTGACGTGCCGGCACAGTTTCAATTTGGCTCAGTTCTCAAGAAGATCTCTCCGAAGAAACAAGAAGAGCTCCAGAGCTACAGTACCAGCGCTAGTACCTACACCAGTTCAGTGAACCGCGCCCTTCGTATACCGCTGTGAACCGCGATCGCACGGAAGATCGTGCGCCCCTCGTACATCGTCATCGCGAACGTGTCTACGTGTCTAGTCGACGAACGTCATCAAGTACTGTCGACCACGTCTCGCCAGTGACAGTGAAGTGTCCTGTACTGTCGACCGCATATCGTCAGTACCTCGTGTCCGCGTGTTGTGTGACCGCGATTACGGACGCTGTGTCCTGTACTGTCGATCGCATATCGTCAGTACCTCGTCTCCGCGTGTTGTGTAGCCGCGATTACGGATACTTATAGTGCGAACGGACGCTTATAGTGCAATAAAGGACGCAAAGTAGTGTTAGTGTTAGTGCTCGTCTAAAAGATTACTGTAGTGCTCAAGTGAGAACTGTGAAAAGACACGAACGTAGAACTTAGAACTTTAACTTAGTGCAGTGATTTTGTGTGAACTCTCAAGTGTTATTTAAGTACTTCACGAACTGTATTTTGGTTATAACTCAGTAATTTAAGCCTCCTACCTGTTAAGTTTAGTGCATAAGAAAAAGACCTGGTCACAGAATAAAACCAGCGACCTTATCGACGAATTTGTGTTGTTATTTACATCTTCGTCACCACCTCACCTACTAAATAAAGTCCACCCTCTACAGTCTTGGTCGCATCGAGCCGGATCTAAGTAAGCACAATGGTGGTGACTAGGTCGCAAGGAAACAAGGAGGAGGTACGTGAAGTACGCGAAGTTCGTGTCTTGGACCAACCGCTTCGTTCGCCGTCTACGATCGCTCCTCAGCACAGAGCCCGACCAGAGCCAACGGAACGCGCACCCGAACGGTGGATCGACTGCCCGCGGGATCCGAGTCCGCTCGCCGGCCCGAACACTAGTTCATTCGATCCACAGCGCAGCACGACGGCAGAACCTACGAGTACGGATCTTTTGCTGATGCCGGAACCCTTACGATCAGCAACGACTGAAGCTGTCCCGCGCCCCCGAACCGCGCGGTCAACGAAATCTACTGCCAGCGCGATCGCCCGCCTGCAGTATGAAGCGGAACAGAAACTAGCAGCCATCAGGCGGAAGGAGCTGGAAATCGAGGCTAACCTCATTAAGAAGAAACTCGCCGCTGATGTAGCCGCTGCAGAGGAAGAAGATGACAGTGCTCACGAAGATAAACGAGAGCCTATCATCAGGCGCGAGAGAGTGGAAGCCTGGCTCGACAGAACTCAGCCAGACCCAGAACAGGCGCCAGTCACGCTCGCGACGACCCGAACGGCGGCTCCAGGAGGGCACGTGACAATCGCCGCAACGCCCTCACGCCCGTCGCGACACGACTACGAAGAGACGCCCGCGCCCCCGAGAGAACGTAAGCGTTCAGCAACGCCCCGCGGAAGAGGCATTGAACAGTTAGCCGACACGCTCGACCGTATGCTAAAGACAAGACCGCCGCCGCGCCAAGCTACGGACCTACCGGTGTTCACGGGTTCGCCGCTTGAGTGGATGCAATTCTCGGCAGCGATGGAACAAACGACGCAAATGTATGGGTTTTCACCCCTCGAGAACCTCGCACGTCTTCGGAATTGTCTGCGTGGAGCCGCACGCGACGCCGTCGCCCCGTTATTAAGTACCGCCGCTCACCCAGACATCATTATGAAGACACTCGAGCAATGCTTTGGACGACCGGAGATGCTTATGGACATGGCCATGGAAGACCTGAAGAAGCTCCCGAAGGTCGGATCAACGGCAGTGGAACTCAACGCGTTCGCCGTTAGAGTTCAGAACGTCGTGGCCGTACTAGGCAGATTGGAACGAGGTTACCTGTATAACCCACTGCTGGTACGAGAGGTGTATGAAAAGCTAACACCACACCTCAGAACAAGGTGGTGTGACTACGCGGATAACTGCGAACAGGCAGATCCTGACATCTTAAAACTGTCCAAGTTTTTGATGAGGGAAGCGGATCGAGCCCTGCGACATGGCTACAGTGGTTCATCGACCTCAACGACGAACTCACTCCTGGCACCTGCGCCAGCCCGAAGACCTACACCGGCACCAAGGCCTGAACAAAAGAAGAGGGTCTACAACGTCCAATCAAGGGAACCTGCGGACAAGGCCGCGATCAAGACCTGTCCAGCCTGCGACGCCGATCACAAGCTCCACGAGTGCTCTAAGTTCAAGTCCATGAGTTACGACGAACGATGGAGGCTTGTCAAGGACAACGGAATATGCTTTAAGTGCGTAGAAAGCAAACATCGCAGGTACAACTGCAAATTCAAGCGATGCGGCGTGAGTGGATGTAAACACCCGCATCACCGTCTGCTCCACAGCACGAACGCGAGCGGAACGGAGGAACGCAGCAGCCAAGGAAGGTCGACCCCTGCGCCCACCGAAGAAGCGCTGGTGTCAACAACGAAGGCACGTAACCGCGAAGTCAAACTGAAGATATGCCCCGTGACCATTGAAGGAAAGAACGGAAAGCGGGACATATACGCGCTCTTGGACGAAGGCAGCACAGTTACGCTAGTAGATGAAGATCTAGCACGTGAGATCGGCGCCCAGGGACCGTCGACGCGCCTCAACGTCAAGGGCATCGACAGCAAGGAGAAGGAAATAAGGAGCAACATCGTGCGCCTGCGCATCAAGGGCAAGGGCGAGGATCAAGAGTACGCCCTTACCGCACGCACGATGCGGGGTCTGAACTTGGCCCCCCAGACCATCAGCCCTGAGAACCTCCGGCATGAGCATCTTCAGGGCCTGAGTGATCATATCACCTACGAGAACGCGAAGCCACGTTTACTTATAGGAGCCGACAACTGGCAGCTCGTCGTGACCAGGGAGCTTCGCACAGGCAGGTGGAACGAGCCTGCCGCCTCACGCACCGAACTTGGCTGGGTGGTGCATGGAACCGCACCACAAAAAGGCAGGAAGAGGCGGAAACACCAAGTTCTTCACGTGTGGACGAATGGTGACTCACAGAGCGCTGTCATAGAGCATCACCCCGTGGAGGACCTCAAACATGCAGCGAGTGCACCACACAGAAAGGAGAAGATTGCGAAGCCTCATATCCCCAGGAGCTACGACGGGAGGAGAGACGCGACGAGCAGGGGCTACACTCGAAACTCTGAGCGCGACGTGTGGTTCCAAGGCCCGGAGTTTCTGAGTAGGCCGAAGTCTGAGTGGCCTCAAGCATCGACAGAAGAAGAACCGGAAGTCAGCGACGCATACGTTGCTGCCGCGACAAGACAGTGGTTCTGGACAAGGAGCTACAGGACCAGGCAGCCATGTTATGGATGAAGCAAGCCCAGAAAGAGGCATTTGGGCCTGAGCTAGACTCCGCGCGAAGAGGAGTGAACATGCCACGATCCAGCCCACTATGGAAAATGGACGTAGTCCTGGAAGAGGGACTCCTCAAACTGAACGGGCGCATCGGGAAGGCAGAGGACAGGATTGATAAACGACCAATCGTCCTCCACGGGAAGCACGCCTTCACACGACTGATCGTCGAACGAGAACATCGCCGAGCGAACCACGCAAATAATGAGCGCGTGGTGAACGACCTACGCCAGAAGTACTATATTCTTTGACTCCGGCCAATGGTCAAGTCAGTGGCCGCCGCCTGCCTACACTGCAGACTACGGAAGAAGAAGCCGCATCAGCCTCCCATCGGGGACCTGCCCAAGGAACGACTCCAGCCCTTCGTGAGACCATTCTCCAACTGCGGTCTCGACTACTTTGGACCATTGGTTGTGAAGATCGGGCGGCGCCGAGAAAAGAGATGGGTGGCCCTGTTCACCTGTCTAACTACAAGGGCAGTACATCTGGAACTCGCCGCTTCTCTCACCACGGACTCAGCCATCATGGCGCTGAGACGCATGGCAGCACGACGGGGGTGGCCAGCAACCATCTACTCCGACAACGGGACCAACTTCCGGGGTGCAGATGTCGAGCTCCGGAAGGCGTACGAAGAATGGCTGCCGGAGCTACAGCGGGTCGCGATGCTACACGAATCGCAGTGGAAGTTCATTCCACCCGGAGCACCGAACCAGGGGGGAGCTTGGGAGCGGTTGGTACGCTCCGTCAAGAACGCTCTCACCGCCACACTCAACGAGAGGGAGCCGAAAGAAGAGGTTCTCCACACTCTGCTCACAGAGGCAGAGCACGCCGTCAACTCCAGACCGTTGACCCACGTATCGGTCGACCCTGCAGATCCGGAGGCCCTGACACCGAACCACTTCTTGTTGGGGTCATCATCGGGGCTCCCTACCACGGGCCCATGCGACATCGGGGATCGACGCACCTGGCGCGCCGCGCAAGCACTCGCCGACTCGTTTTGGAAGAGGTGGCTGCGGGAGTATCTTCCTACCTTGATACCCCGCCTCGACAACGGACGCCAGGGAAGAGAAATCAAGATTGGGGATGTGGTTCTGATCGTGGACCACACGCTGCCACGCAACACATGGCCCTGGGGAGTGGTCATGAACGTGCACCCAGGCCCAGACGGGAAGATCCGGAATGTGGAGGTCAAGACCAAAGGGGGCACATTCCGTCGACCAGCATCAAAGTTGGTAACCCTGGAGACGCAGGCCCCTATGGATACAAGTCAGGGGCAAGGATGAGGATAAAGGCTGTCTTACAGGATTGGCTACGGATCAGGATCCTTCGCCGGGGGGAGGATGTTGACGACAGCCTGAAAAAGCGCCGCTATAGAATATTCCCGCATAAAATTCAAAGACGTATAGTCCCGAATGATCGAGAGCAAGGCGGCGCGGAACGTGCGGGGCAGGTAAAGACGTCCGTCCCACGTGTGAAAGAGATGGCGGCAGCCGTCTCATGTGTGCGAGCGAGCAAGGCGACGGCGACCGTCTCAAGCGCGCGAGCGAGATATCGCGACAGCTATCTCACACTGCCTTTGCTCGAACATTCAAGGAGTAGCGCGCGACCCGCGCTCGCGCCCTCGCGAATGTTCCAGACACCGGCACAGCGCAGTATAAATAACGCTCTCGGCTGACGTGCCGGCACAGTTTCAATTTGGCTCAGTTCTCAAGAAGATCTCTCCGAAGAAACAAGAAGAGCTCCAGAGCTACAGTACCAGCGCTAGTACCTACACCAGTTCAGTGAACCGCGCCCTTCGTATACCGCTGTGAACCGCGATCGCACGGAAGATCGTGCGCCCCTCGTACATCGTCATCGCGAACGTGTCTACGTGTCTAGTCGACGAACGTCATCAAGTACTGTCGACCACGTCTCGCCAGTGACAGTGAAGTGTCCTGTACTGTCGACCGCATATCGTCAGTACCTCGTGTCCGCGTGTTGTGTGACCGCGATTACGGACGCTGTGTCCTGTACTGTCGATCGCATATCGTCAGTACCTCGTCTCCGCGTGTTGTGTAGCCGCGATTACGGATACTTATAGTGCGAACGGACGCTTATAGTGCAATAAAGGACGCAAAGTAGTGTTAGTGTTAGTGCTCGTCTAAAAGATTACTGTAGTGCTCAAGTGAGAACTGTGAAAAGACACGAACGTAGAACTTAGAACTTTAACTTAGTGCAGTGATTTTGTGTGAACTCTCAAGTGTTATTTAAGTACTTCACGAACTGTATTTTGGTTATAACTCAGTAATTTAAGCCTCCTACCTGTTAAGTTTAGTGCATAAGAAAAAGACCTGGTCACAGAATAAAACCAGCGACCTTATCGACGAATTTGTGTTGTTATTTACATCTTCGTCACCACCTCACCTACTAAATACAGTCCACCCTCTACAATATCCCTGCTGACATCAAAAATTAATATACGAATTTATTTAAAAAATATATATATAATTGGCTCTGCGACAAAATGTTTTATACTATTAACGAATTCTTAACTTTTAAAAATGTTTAAATGAATAGTTTTAAGCAATTTAAAGATTGTACACAAATAATTTGCATGCTAAAATTTTGGCAAAACATGTGTGTCCTCGGAAATTGTAACACCACGAACGTCATCAAGTACTGTCGACCACGTCTCGCCAGTGACAGTGAAGTGTCCTGTACTGTCGACCGCATATCGTCAGTACCTCGTGTCCGCGTGTTGTGTGACCGCGATTACGGACGCTGTGTCCTGTACTGTCGATCGCATATCGTCAGTACCTCGTCTCCGCGTGTTGTGTAGCCGCGATTACGGATACTTATAGTGCGAACGGACGCTTATAGTGCAATAAAGGACGCAAAGTAGTGTTAGTGTTAGTGCTCGTCTAAAAGATTACTGTAGTGCTCAAGTGAGAACTGTGAAAAGACACGAACGTAGAACTTAGAACTTTAACTTAGTGCAGTGATTTTGTGTGAACTCTCAAGTGTTATTTAAGTACTTCACGAACTGTATTTTGGTTATAACTCAGTAATTTAAGCCTCCTACCTGTTAAGTTTAGTGCATAAGAAAAAGACCTGGTCACAGAATAAAACCAGCGACCTTATCGAGGAATTTGTGTTGTTATTTACATCTTCGTCACCACCTCACCTACTAAATACAGTCCACCCTCTACAATATCCCTGCTGACATCAAAAATTAATATACGAATTTATTTAAAAAATATATATATAATTGGCTCTGCGACAAAATGTTTTATACTATTAACGAATTCTTAACTTTTAAAAATGTTTAAATGAATAGTTTTAAGCAATTTAAAGATTGTACACAAATAATTTGCATGCTAAAATTTTGGCAAAACATGTGTGTCCTCGGAAATTGTAACACCTACTTATACCATGTTTTTTGGCAAATAAATGATTTTATGATTATCGCATATATTCTAGCTCTTTTGCGGATATGGATTTGCACCGCCGGCGGTGCGGGCGAGAGTAGCGCGCTAGTACATCGAGTGACAGGCGCCTGACCACGGGTAAACCGCGCGTACCAGATAGTCAGATATAATCACTCACCAGTGACCAACATCTTGTTGTCCTTGTGATACTGCGCGGCCGTAAGTTTGACTTTATGATGAGCGTTTCTAATCGCATCGCCAATGTAATGGCGGCCTAGCTTCTTGTAATGAAGCCTTTTCTCATCTTCCGTCTTTACTTCTTCTTTCATTTCTTCTTCATCACTTTCCTGCAAAAAATAAGAAATTGGGAAATTTTAAATTATTGGTAGACTAGACACCATCACATACTTTGTTTTTAGTGACTAGTATTATGTTCATATCGTATATAAATAAATAAATAAATAAATAACTTCTTACAATGACACCAATTATCTAAGCCCATTTTAATTTCATTATGAAACTGTATCATGGAAAACTTGATAACGGATAGATATATACTTAAATACTTTTTTGTTTGTAAATACATACTTAATATACATAGTAAACGCCCAGACCAAGACAAATAGACATGTTCATGCACACAAATATTTGTCTTGTTCGGGAATCGAACCAGAGACCTCTGGCGCAGAAGGTGGGTAGCCTACCCCTGCGCCAAATCGGTCGTCATATAAATAATTATTATTATCATATAAATAATTATGTTACATATTTCTTAAAATTGTATAAGTTTATTAGTTATTTTGTATAGAAGTTAAATAAATAAATACCTTATCTAAAATAACAATGGGTATTACAAACACCCATCTAGACCCGATAAAATATAGAAAATAAATTGTCGTTTGTTTTCTCCTTTTATCTGACCGGCAATCAAATGCGAAACAGAACCGGTGCGTTTGCCATTCAACCACAGAGGTAGTCAAACAAGAAATTCATTAAAGAAACTGATTTACCAACCTGTTCTTTATCTTTCTCAACCACATCCTTTTCATTGACATCATCCTCACTGTCTTCTTCTTGCATAATTTTCCTCCTCTTCTTATGGGATATTTGAACACCAGAAACAACCAAGTCGTCCGAATCAATACTGGCTTCCCACAAGCAAACTTGCCCATTCCTACTGACAGTAATAAGGTCTAAACTCTTTTTTTCAAAGAACGTGCCTACTATTTTATCCGTGTGGCCACTGAGAGAGTACATATTCAAGTTATCTAAGTAATCAACTGTGTAAATCTTAGTAGTTGTGTCTTTGGAACCTGCAGCGAGTAACTTGGAGCATGTTGACCAGTCGAGACAGGTCACTTCATCATGAGCTTTTCGGAAGACTCTTTTCATTACAAAGGAACGGAATTCACCGGTGAAATTGCATGGGGCTGTCATGATGAACACTGGAAAACACAGAAAATATATTTGCAATAGAGAAAATAAATAAATTAAGTATTTAAATATTTCTTCGGCTTTGTCACACAGGTGATAAACCTAATAGAAGGGTGTGGGACTTCATCATAAATAGGTACTTAAGTAAAAAATATGTGACTAGCAATATGTTATTTCTTCAAGCCTTCTTTTTTTGTCAGAGCACAAATAATTAATTCAATAAGTTAATTCTTGTGATGAAGTATCTTTAACAGAATACATACATATCGCCGACGATACTGCAAAATCACTGATCTACTATTGCAATGCTATTGCTACTTTGGAATTAATCGCCTTGTTTGGCAGAAAATTTGCGGTTTATGTAATGATTACGGTATCATGCAGTGTAAATTTAAATTTCGCTTCTTTTTGCAGTTTCGCAGTATTGCAAATGTTAAGCTGCATACGAATTAGAGCCGCTCAGCCCGAGGCAGCCTCGTCGCGCGCAATGCTCGCGGCGAGGCTGCTCAGTTGCGCATTTCTGTTTGTACGTTGAGGCAACGTGCTCGCGGCGAGCCGCCGTTGCGCGCCGCACAAAATGGCGTCAAACGCGACTACAGCTGCTGCTGCTTTTATCATAATTGACCGCATTATAAACAAAAATAAGAAAAAAGCATGGGTCGATGGAGAGGCCTTTGCCGTGCAGTGGGACGACCCAGGCTGATTTATTTATTTATTTATGGGTCGATGGTGGATGAAACAGCTATGTAAGAATCGTAATTCACATGGTGTGCATTTACTTCAACAAATTGTGTCAAGTGTCAAACAACACGCTCGGATACACGTCCAAATTACGCGAGGCGCGCGCACCCAGGCACCTTTGAGCACGGCCAAAAAACCGACTCCGAGTGGCTCACAGCGTACGAATCTGAGCATATTGCCGAGCCGTGCGTGCCTCAACCCGAGGCTACCTCTAATTCGTACGCAGCTGTAGATCAGCGCTTTTGCAGTATCGTCGACGATATGTACACATCATTCATGATGGTAGTTATTTAAAATACATTCAGCTCACCTGTATCAGTGCAACATGCTGCAAAATATTGCCCATCTGGACTAAACTTGACGGCGTTGACTTGCTGCTTGAACTTGTATCTGTGTATCACTGTGCATGTCAGCAAACTT
The DNA here is from genome assembly GCA_949710035.1 of Crambus lathoniellus. NCBI lineage: Eukaryota > Metazoa > Arthropoda > Insecta > Lepidoptera > Crambidae > Crambus > Crambus lathoniellus. Next base: position 29,287,448 of record OX453304.1, read on the forward strand.
ATCATCTGAGCTTCACCCTCTGACAATAAAATAAAAACAACTGTATAGGTTTTCTTATACTTACAAGAATTGCATTGTGAATGCATAAAAATAATTTAAAATCTCAAAAACAACTGTGTTTGAATATTATTTTTCCCAACTATTGTAAAATCTACACACTTGGCAGTTGGCGCAATTGCCCAGCCAGGCGACGCCGGCAGATTTATTTTACTGATATTTTATAAGACTTATATTATATGTAAAACAAATTGAAGCATGTAGGTAGACGCTTTTAAAACTTTTAACTGCAGCAAACTTACTTTCATTAACAGCTAACAAAACTGAACCATTGGGGGACACGTCAATTGCTGTGTAATTGAAATTACTTTCCACACATAAAGTATTGCTTTTGTTCCTGAAAAATAAAAATAAATAAAATTATACACTTATTATCCCTTTTTGGGGATTCCCCACTGCTCAACTATTCTCAGTTGGGCACTTACAGTTGAGCAGTGGGGAATCCCTAATGCTCAACCAAACTTCCCTACTGCTCAACCAAACTAAAAATTTGAAAAAGATGTTTTATTAAAACTTCATATGTCAATAAAATGATAGCTGACTGACAAAATTAAAAATAGGCTATTGCACAAGCAGACAAGAATATTATAAAAAGGATCTGCCATTACGCACAACTAGTAAGCACAGCGACTATTAGAGGAGAATTATTATGATAAAATAACTATTAAAAGGGATCTTCTTAACTAGCAAAATAGCTTGTACCTTGATTGATTGATAAACTCTTTATTGCATACACAGTAACTTAACATAAATTGTTCAAAATAATTAAGATAACTTGTTTCTTATTTTACTTCTAACATTAAAACTCAATTATAATATTGGCAATTAACATAAAATATGAGCCTTTTTGCTACAAAACTGACAATATATTTTAACAACTACTTACTGTTTAAGATTGTACACAGTAACTTTATTTCCCACAGGACTTATCACACAATTTCCATCGTTGGTAAATAAAATATCACCTTTCCTGTAGACAGTGCCTAGGAGATTTTGGAACTAAAACAAATTTATTTTAGGTTAGGTTTCAAAATTATTAATTATTAGAAGTATTTCTAAAACTTTGCTTTAAATAAGCACACGGTTGATAAATATATTATTTTACTTCTTCTTTGATGGAGTTTAAAGTTTAATTAATATATTTTCTTGGGAATTAGATTAAATGTGATAAGTTTTGTTACTTGTGTTGTGTACCTTGTAGTTGAACTTCATTTTTGTAAATTAAACACCGCCGAACCGCCGGTAGCGTAATCTCCGACCGTACACTTATACACTTATATACATAGCTAAACTTCTATGAAGCTAAAGTTAACATTAATATTTATTTTGTATGAACACCGATGAACACAAAACACAAACAAAACAAGAACACGTGAAATCCTAGTCTATATAATTTGTGGTGAAATCGTGAAAATCGTGAAAATGACACTTGTTTTTTTAACTTTTCTACCCATTCTGGGTAGGCAAAGGGATAAATGCACATACAGCCTAGACATAAGCTTTGAATTTAAATCTTCAGTTATTTTTGTTATTTCGTATTTTCTTGCTAACCTACCGGCGACCGCCCCCGCGTAGTTATTTGTGCCTAACCTAAGTCCTAACTCATTTAAATGCGCGGGTGGCTCACAAATTTTATTAAAGTGAACGTGAAGTAGATATTAGATAAAAGAAAAACAGTAGTTTTGTAAGAGAATCGAAATAATATATATTGACACTATAAAAACAACAGACAAGTTAAGCTGCCATATCAACAGTGAACGTTGCTAAGCGACAGACAACCATAGTGAACTCAACCTGTCACCTCAACATCCACCCCTGTTGATGATGATAATGCCAGCCATCTTCTTTAGTATTTCAAGTCTGGGCCCATATAGCGGTTTTGTAAGCATGTCAGCTATTTGTCTGGTTGCTGGCACATGGCAAATTGTCATACTTCCATCTTGAATACATTCCCTGACAAAGAAAGATCTTATTCTGATGTGCTTTGTCTTCTGATGAAATTCTGTTGGATTTTTCGCCAGTTTTATTGCACTTTCATTATCTATACTTAAGGTCGCAGGGCAGTGAACACCAGTTAGATCTTGTAATATCCTTTGTAGCCATATAGTTTCTCTAGCAGTTTCACTAGCTGCTACTATTTCTGCCTCTGTCGAGGATATTGCAACAGTGCTCTGCCGTTTGCTATACCAGGAAATAGCACCTCCAGCGTATATACAGAGAATGCCTGATGTAGATCGCGCAGTTTCCATATCACCGCCATGATCTGCATCGCTATAACAATCCAAACTATGAACATTATCTGTCCTGTAACGTATACCTTCGTCCATAGTTCCTTTTAGGTATCGCATTATTCTTTTTACGTTCAAGATGTTCTCTTTTGTTGGTTTCTCCAAATTTCGTGATGCAACACTTATTGCATAGGCAATATCAGGCCTTGTGCTTGTCATCAGATAAGACAAGGCACCAACGGCTTCACGGTAAGGGAATTTTTCCGTAACTTCATCCTCAACCTGAGCATTATTTGCCTTTAAAATTGGTGTTGTCACTGGCTTGCATTTGTCCATACCAAACCTCTCCAACAAGCGAGTGACGTATGCTTTTTGATGCAGCAGAATGGAGCCATCAGAGTATCTTTTTATCTCCATACCTAGAAAATAGTTTGCGGGTTTTACTGTTATCTTGAAATGTGCTCTCAGTTCATTCAGGAAACAGTTAGCCGTTTTCTCACTGGTATATGCCAATAGACCATCGTCAACATACAGGGCTAGAATAAGTTTTTCTTTTCCTTGTCTTCTTACAAACAAACAGGGATCTGAATAACTTTGCTTGAATCCTGTCTTTACGATGTAGTCCGTGATGCATCTGTTCCAACAGAGAGGAGCTTGCTTTAATCCATACAAGCTTTTCTTTAATTTGAAGACATACCTCTCATCAGCATAACCCTCAGGCGGTTTCATGTAAATCTCATCGTCTAATGTACCATATAGGAAGGCTGTAGACACATCGAATTGTGATAGCTTCAGTTTCTCCTTTGCAGCTACACTTAAGACGGTTCGTATCGTACTGCTCCTAGCAACTGGACTAAAGGTTTCATGGAAATCAATATCTTTCTTCTGCGAATATCCTTTTATGACTAGTCGAGCCTTATATTTATCAATCGAGCCATCGGGATTCGTCTTTATTTTGAAAATCCACTTGCATGGGATGGCTTTTCGACCTTTTGGTAATTCGACTAGTTCCCATGTTTCGTTATCTCTTAACGAGTTTATTTCGCTCTCGATAGCCTTTGTCCATTTCTCTTTGTCGTTACATGATATTGCCTGCTTATAGGTTTGGGGCTCATATAAATTGTTGGCTTCCAGAGCCATAATATAATCATTAAACCTTACAGGAGGCTTTAGATTTGCTCTATCTCTAAGAACCATGCGATTTTCTTCTCTTTCGACGTTTTCATCAGAATTATCGTTACGATTTACTTCTGTTTCAACGTTTCCGTCAGAATTGTCGCTTTCGTTTCCTTCTTCTAGATTTTCGTTATCTTCTTCAAAGGGCAAGGGTTCGAAATCTCCTTCATTCATACCATCTACCGTTTCATCATTGGCTTCAATATATGCCCTTGATGACGAAGGTCTTGAAACTATTTCGATATCATCCTCTGAAGCACGTCGTTCTCTAATCTCTCTATTAACATTCATCTGATGTTCACTTTCAAAACTTGGGAAATTATGATTGACGTTCTTTTGAAGAACAGGCGTCGGCTCTGTCGGTCTAGGTACATCCTCTCTTGATTTTCCCAGTAGCGGTATCTCTTGGAAAGTCACATCTCTGGATCTAATCAATTTGAATGCTTCTTTGTCCCAGATCCTATAGCCTTCATCTCCTTCATAACCAATAAGTATCCCTTTTTGAGCTTTCTTGTGCAGTTTCTTGCGATTAGCTTTAGGAACATGGGCATAGCAGGTGCAACCAAGAATTCTAAGGTGTTTGATCGCTGGCTTCTGTGCGTACCACAGCTCATGTGGAGACTTGCTTGGCACACTTGTTGGCCCTGTGCGATTCAACACGTAGACTGTCGCATTTACTATCTCTGCCCATAAACCATCAGGAATTTTATCATGCGCATGCATGATGGCGCGTGCGGCTTCTACTACCGTCCGATTTTCACGCTCTACGCAGCCTGCTTGCTCTGGGGTGTGGGGCATAGTGAATCTTTGCTTAATTCCGTTTTCAGTTAGAATATTTTTAAATTCCGCGCTAACAAACTCACCTCCGTTGTCACTTAACATTTCTTTAATGACATGTCCTGCCGTTCTAGTTTCATTCAAGAAGATCTTTAGCTTTGAACCTGCTTCAGACTTTTGTCGAAGAAAATAGATGTGGCGATATCGAGTGAAGTCGTCCTTGAACAGAATGTAATATCGTAACTTCGAAATCGAATATGGAAATGGTCCGCATAAATCTGTATGGATTAGTTGTCCAGGTTTAGTGGCTCTAACCCTTGTTCCAAATGAATGCCTGTGCGCCTTTCCATAAACACAGCCTTCACAAATGTCGGATTGTTTGTTATCCATTTTCAATCCTAGTTCTTTTTCGATCACTTGACGAACATGTCTTTTGTTTTGATGTACTAGCCTTTCATGATAGACTTGTAAAGGGTTTGTCAGTAGTTGATTGACTTCTTGATTTTTAGGCGCGACACATTTCAACTCCAGCTTGAATAGTCCCCCTTTAATCGTTCTAGCTCCAATCACTTTTGCGTCTCCATTTACTTTTACTATACATTGCTTAGGCGTAGACTCAAACGTACTTGTGATCAAGTTATCATGCACAGCTAGCACTGAGAATAAGTTTCTTCTAATCTTTGGGACATACCAAACGTTTTTCAAAAGTATTTGCTCAACTTTTCCATTAACGATGGCTTCAGCTCTAATGTTGCCTATACCAATGGCTTCAATGGTTTCTCCGTTCGCCGCAGATACCGTATGTGTTCCTTTAAAGTGCTCGAAGCTCTCGAAGAAGTCACCTCTGTTAGTAACATGGCTTGTCGCTCCGTTGTCAACGTACCAGTTAACTTTATCCATTGGCAATCCATCTTCTATAGCTAACACAGTCAAGTTTACATTTGGATTTCTACTAGCGTTTGACGGCTTTGGAGGTCTTCCATCGTTCATCCATTTTTGGCATTTTCTCACAACATGTCCAGTTTGTCCGCAATAATTACATTTCAAAACTGTATTCTTCGTCTTCCTCTGTGTCTTGACGGTTAATACGTTTTCGGTATTATCTGTTTCAACTTTAGCAGTCAAAGCTTTTTCATAAGCGCTCAGTTGCGATGTCAGATTCTCCACTGTCCGATCCTTTTTTGTTATTAAAAGCCAACTCGACTTGAAAGCAAAATAATCTTGTGGTAAGGTTCCGAGTATCTTGCAAATTAGTAGTATCTCGGGCAGATTTGCTTCGATTTGGCTATTCAGCTCGTGCCAAATATTCTTCAACGCAGATATGTGCTTCCTTATGTCTTGTTCAGGATCCTTTTTATAATCAAAGAATTTTAGACAGAGATCATAACTTTTGTCTTCGCTACTTCCACTGTATAGGCGTTCTAGTTCATCCCATACCTCTTTTGCGCTTTTGTAACGCATGACTTGCTCCAGTAACTCATCGGTCATATTCGTTGTCATCAGAGTCAATACTGTACAATCTATCTTTATAAATTGTAGTAAATCGTTCTCATACTTAACTTTTGCAGCTGCATCAGCAGTCGCTGCTAGTTCTCCGGGCTTGATCATTTTACCTTCTAAAATTTGTTCAGCTCCGGGAATTGCTCTGCACACTGTTTCAATTCTATATCTCCAGTGCTTGTAGTTGTTTCCGTTTAGGTGCACTATTTGCACCTTTGAGGCTTCCGCTATAGCCTTATCCATCCCGGAAAAACTTTTGTAGCACTCTCTACCTTAAACTTTAAGTTTTACTCTGCTACCATATTAAAGTGAACGTGAAGTAGATATTAGATAAAAGAAAAACAGTAGTTTTGTAAGAGAATCGAAATAATATATATTGACACTATAAAAACAACAGACAAGTTAAGCTGCCATATCAACAGTGAACGTTGCTAAGCGACAGACAACCATAGTGAACTCAACCTGTCACCTCAACAAATTTCAATGCTCATGGGAGTTTTACGCGGGGATAGCAATCTGAATCATACGTAGCGCCCTTCGATCAACAATAACACTATTGTTGATCGAAGGTAGCGCCTTAATTTATTTCTCTCTTTTTCTTCATTGTCCTTCATTAATGGTACAATATTATTGCACAAATTCCACCACACTAAAACAATTAAAGCCCCAAAAAACTATTAAGAAAATTAAGAAATGAAACCAGTCATTTTCTTCTCGCTTCCCGCGCAAAACTCCAAATTATACATATGTTTTTTAAGTAAAAAGGACTTCAAAATGTCAATCAAATGAAGCCCATCCAACATCCATACTCATGTAGCCGCAGGCAGTGAACCTGCCCCCGTACCGGCTAAAGACCCCAGTACAGGGGGGCTACCGCGTAACTTTATGGGTATGAAGTTCAAACGTTTTTAGGAACTTTAAGTCAATTTTATAAAGAAAGTAGCCGCTATCAGGGGGCTTACCACAAGCTCTTATAGCAGTTATTTTTAAGCCTTAAAAAAACTGCCCTGCTTATCGGTACCATGAACCATAACAATAGCAGCGCTGTTAGTCCTAGACGTTCACCGGTCAAACAGCGTTGCTAAACGTACTATGAGCTCACTTTAGCACGCCAGCAGGCCTGCCAAACTGTCATAATTAGCAGTTTTTAAAAAGTTGGTCTCAAGCAGCTTTAAAAAGCCTGCTAAGGGTGGTATTCCACTTATATCAAATATTTGATCAAAGAAATTGGACGAGGACGATTAAAGATCTTTGATAAGTGGAATACACTGATAATTTTGTTCGTTATTAAATGAATGATCAAGCAATTCTGTGGTTTTTGGAGGACGAAAGCTTTCCGCAATAGAAAGAAAAAAGCGTGGCGTAAACTAATACGAGAACAAAGCAATCCATTGGAAGTTTACGACAAAATGGATTTTATTCGGAGGTTTTGGTTTTGGTTTCGGGACCCTTTAGACCTCTGATGCCCCCTGATTCACGAACCACCGGAAACAGAATCTGATTTGAATTCTGTGCTTTGTTTTTGCCTATTCTATAGTGAGTGACAGAGACAGTGCATACATTCCGCTGTCGGGAGCGTTTCCAACGGTTTGTGAATCCAGGGGCTGATACTGCAGCAGCAACGAAATCTATAGATTAATCCGTTCAGGCAAGAGTGAGTGAGTTTCCATTCAAAAATTAAAACAAGAGTCTTACAAGATTCTTATTTTCTCGAACTTTGTAACATTTAAATTATTTATTTTAGGTATTGTCTGCTTTATCCTTTTTTGCCACCGGCTTCTCTGAAAAACCTGTGGCTGTGGGGGACATTGGGGGCATTCCATGGCGCAACAAACCGTGTCAAGTAGGTTACTGCTGCATTATTGTGAAGCGTTCCGAGCGCTTTTTTCTTCGTTCGTTGAGAAGTCCGTATTAAAGAACGACACTCACTCAAGTGGAGATCTCTTCTCAAGTATAGTTAGCAAGGGATGAATGTATTCGGTGCATGTTTTCGCATCCCTTTCTAACTAAGCTTAAAAAGAGATCTCCACTTGAGTATCGTTCTAGAATACGGGTCTAAGTAACTGTGTTAACTTTGTTTGTTGAAATTAGTCACTTTTCCAACTTGAAACCAAAGCTTCAAACACATTTGTAAAAAAAAACATTAGTTGCGAGTTGCGAGTAACGTTCGGAAACCTGAAGTGACGCTTGTTTATAAAACTGTCAAGAATAATATTTAAAACCATTTTTTCACACTGCCGTTCAATTTTATTTCAATAAAAACATCTTGTTTTAGGTTTTCCTTTGCATTGTTATTGTATTTTATTTATAAAATGTTACTTTAATACGAAACGGTATTTACCGGTAAAAATCATATTTAGTTTTCGAACGCAAACAACATTTTGGCTCGACAGGCCAGAGAGAATCATTCAATAGCAACAGCAGTGCAGCAGGCCTGCTAAAAGACTGCTAATTTTGGCTTATGGTACGATTAGCAAGAAGTTTATTTTAAACCTTGCAATAAAACTGCCCTGCATTTGTTCTGTTTGCTAAGAGCTTGTGGTAAGCCTCCAGTTCCTTGTTTTGTGAGGTCAATTAAGATGCCCGTTTTGACACATGGTAATGACCCTAGAATGTAACTTGTTACGAAAAACAAAAAATCAAATATATGCTGATTACATAACAAAGGTGTATGAAAATAATATGTTACATTTTTGAACGCATCATAAATTAAGGCAAAGTGTATTCCTCGTATTATTTTTGCGTTTATTCTAAAGTAAACGCAGATTCGATTAACTACGAAACGTCTAGAAAAACAGTTACGTTCTCAGTCTTTATTTTTTTAAATACTAGTGTTGTAACCGTTGTGTGCAGGATTTCTCCAGCTTCATTCAATTTTATCGAAATAATCGTTATAACCAATTTAATAGATTAATTTGTAAAATTGATCTTTTTTGTGTGGAAACTAGATTGGTGCTTAAGCATTAGTGAAATTATGAATTGGCAACAATGATTTCGATAAAACGGTTTCTAGGCAAACGCAAACTTATCCAAGGAGAACGTTCCGAATGAACCGAATGAAAAAAAAAATCTTTAAATAAGACCTAGACAACCTTGTACACCTCACCATGTCGAATCGTCACGTTCACCTTTCCAGAGATTTCTTAAAACACGTTTCGAAAAGCTTGTTCGAAGCGTTCGCATCGGACAAGCGTGCGTTTACCATAAGCGGCCTGTACACGTTGGTCCAACCACTGGCCAATACATCGTACATTGACACTTTTGAACGAACAAGACGTATAAAAATGTTCTTTCAAAAGTGTTAATATACGACTTATTGGCCAATGGTTGGGCCAACGTGTACAGGCCGCTTTAATAAGTAATGTGGCATCTCTATGACCCTATGATGTGAGCTGTAGTTAAAATACTTGCACTTTTAGAGCCAACGCGCACTTGTGATTTTTAGTCGACCGATAGTTTAGTCGGAATCGTAAGACGATCGTGCGTGATCAAACTTTCGTCGGCCGATAGTTTGGTTTTGAGAACCTGCGAGCACTTGTGATTTTAGGCGATCGATAGTTGGTCGATAGTTTAGTTGAATCCGGGCGCGCGCTCACATAGTCCTTCATGCACAGGCCGATAGTTGTCCGATAGTTGTATAACTGTAACTTTATCTATAGTTGTAGTAACTATTGGCCAGTCATTTTCGATAGTTCAATACTGAGTGCGCAGTCTACCGATAGTTGGGCGATATTTTAGTTGAATGCAGTGCGCGCGCTCACATAGGTAGTCCTTCATGCACATTACCGCCCGACCGATAGTTGTGCGATAGTTTGATCGTACAACTATCGGCCAGTCATTTTCGATAGTTTGATCGGTCGATAGTTTAAGCGCACTGACGATTGCCACTTCCATATAACTCTATACTGAATCCGAGAACGACCAAACTATCGCCCGATTAAAAATCACAAGTGCGCGTTCGCTCTTATTTAAATTATGCAATTTAAGTGTATTCGATTCAAGTTTATATAACATAAAAGGTCAATTTATACTTTAATAATGTTTATTAAAAGTATAAGTACCTTTATAGTAAGTTTAACATTTTATAATAATAACTTTAGTCTTAATCCACATAAGTTGCAAACCTACTATAATCGATTAGTTACTCAGAACCGTAATCGATTAATCGCGAGAATCGATCACGGACTCGTATGGTTACATGCCTAATCACGTCACTTTGGCATGTGTCAAAACGGGCATCTTATTTTGTGACGACTGTAGCTAGCAACGTTCAACAGAACAAAGCAGCAAAAATCTATCAAAATAAGGAATTCAATTGACAGTTGAAACCCATACCCATATCCATATTTCTTAGCCGGTAGCCCCCCAGGTTGGCCGACCATGGTCGGCGACCATGACCAATACATCGTACATTGACACTTTTGAAAGAACCTTTTCAAACTTGTTCGTTCAAAAGTGTCAATGTACGATGTATTTGTCATGGTCGCCGACCATGATCGGCCATCCTGGGGGGTAATTGTCTAACTCAACATCAATCGCAATCGCTTTCAGTTTGACATCCATCATGCATCCATCACTTGTTGTTGAAGAAAGTTGACAAAACTTAAGGTGACAAATGCAGCAATGGCCGTGCAATATCTTTCAAACTGAATGCGATTGCGATTGATGTTGAGTTAGACAATTACCCCCCTGTACTGGGGGCTTAAAAAATATGGGTATGGACATGGGCTTCATTTGACATTTGAAGCTCATATTTTGTCCTTATATGGGCATGATATGGGATTTATGAATATTAATGATAACTTTATGATTATGAACTTCATACGTTTTTCCAACTTTACGTCAATTTTATGAAGAAAATAGCCGCTATCAGTTTCTTGTTTTGTGACGTCTGGTATAACGTTATCTAGCTAGCAACGTTCAACATAACAAAGCAGCAAATGTCTATCAAAATTATACTTTATGCGTATAAACTGGCCGCATGCAGATCGGTCAAACAAACAAAAAATCAATTAATCTCTCCCTCTAAACATAAGGATAAAATAAGTCCATTATTTATGTAGCTTTGTCGGGAAATATGGCAATGGCGAAATGCCTGATATTTGATTGAAATGATCGATTTTCCGACTTTGATTTAAGTAAGTCAAAAATAATCATCTCGATATGAATTTTAGTTTTCTAGAAATTCGTGGACCGTGGACAAACATTTATACACTTACAAAAATAAGCACAGATGCTTGGAAGCATTCTCTTTAATAACGCTATAAATCACATACAACAATACATACAGGGGGTCTACCGCCTAAAAAATCTGGATATGGATATGGGCTTTATTTGACATTTCAAGCCCATAATCTGAACTTGGCGGTACCGCCTAATTCCATGGACTTCATATTTCTTCCCATACCCATATGTCAGAAAAAGAGTGAATGACGAAGAAAATTCTCTATACATTTTTGACAGTTGAAGCCCAGAATCGGTATTTTGTAAAAATTTTAAAGTAAAAACTCGAAACCCAGATTCATATCGTTATGTCAAATGAAGCAGGCGAGTATTTTGGTATCGGAAGATTCATGGAAAAGTTTAATTTCTCAATTTGTGTGAAATAACTTGCTACTTTTGAGTGTATAGTCCGTTCGGTTAGATAGTGTCGGTACACCCGCACGGCATTGTGGCAGAGCGACACTATCTAAGCGAATGGACTATAATCAACTTCATTTATAGTAAATATACCCCTAGCACTTGTAAAACGTTGAACTTTAGCAGAAGAGAGTTTAAAAGCGGAGCGAAAAGATGGAGCGAAAGAGACAAACACAAATTGCTATTTCGCTGTTCCTTTCTCTCGAAGTCATGTAAGGGAATTTTACCCGCGAAATTCAAATTTTCGTTTCTTGTTTTGTTATCGGAATTTACATAACTTTAAAGATAAATTGTTGACCTACTTTTGATAAAAATTAGGCATTTAATTAAAGTAATGAAGATACTATGTAAATCAAAAATAGGAAAGTTTTATTTTATGTAGGTACGGTTATATATTTTGTTTTTACTGCTTTGAGGATTTTTATCCGAAACACACAAATTAAACCAAATCACTAGCCTAGCCTAGCCACCATTCTGGCTGAAGTGTGCTGAAGTGCTAGATAATACTTATTATCCTCCTTGGAGTAATTGTGTTCTGTGATATTATCAATAGCCACTTTTTTGTGGATATTGTCTACGGAAAGTGCTATTGATTGACATATTATTTTACAAGTGATATTGAGCTGTGTTAAAGTTCTCTGTTATTTATTATGTTGTAAAGCTAACTCCTTCCTATAAATGCATGTTTTAAGACCTCAGCAAAGCATTTGATCTTGTGTGTTATGAAGTTATGATAGCTTTGGACCTTTGGACAAAACTTAAAGTTAAAGATGTTTCTCGTTGGCTGAGGTTATAAATGTACCTACTGGCACATTGGTATGGTAATCAGAAAAATGTGGTAAAGTGGGGAAATACATGCTCTGAAGAGTTTATGTGGTGTTAGACAGGATGGGCTGACTTCGCTCTTATATATGTATATATGGACAAGCTCATCGCTGGGCTGAGCAGCACACATGGTTGTTATATAGATAATGTCTGTGTGAATAATATCAGTTATGCTAATGACATGGTGCTGTGCTGCTCTGCCTATCGCTGGGTGGCCCAAAAAGCTCCTGCGAGGACCATATATGGAAGCACGGCCTAAGGTACAACGAGAAATAGAGTGAATTCATGATCTTCAGGGGTAACATTAAGAGACTTGAAAATGTGCCCCTGTTACTTTTGAACAGGATTCCTTTGGGCCGTGTAAGTCAGTTTAAATACCTTGGGCATATAGTAACTGAAACTCTGTATGACAATTTATTCTGATATAGATGGATAGAGATGCAGGGCTTTGTTGGTCAGTGGTAAAAAAAAAAAAAAAAAAAAAAACATGGTGAGACACAGGTTTGCTTGGTGTACAGTAGAAGTAAATTTTACTTTATTTAACTATTGTCAAAAATTTTATACCAGTAGTCTGTGGTCAAACTTTATCCAGCTTTCCTACAATGCCCTGCGTGTGTTATACAGTAACATCTTTAAATCCTTGTTGGCGCTTCCACGTTTCTGCAGTGCATCTGGCTTCTTATTTCAAAGGCATTCTGAGGAGAGTGGAGAGAAGTTAGTCTCTCCATATTTTGCTAGGTGAAACTTTATGTTAACATAAGTAGCCTATTTTAATTTACTTTTTCAATTTTAATTTTAATATTGTGATTTTGTACTAAAATAGTCAGTAAGCAAAGAAATGGTCTGAAATAAAGAAATTTTATTTTATTTGAACAGTTTAATCATTGCTTATTTTTAATCATTTCTGTCGAACAAATATCTTTTTATTTTTAACCTAATCAATAGAACTTTAAGTTATAAATTTCAATAAAAGCTCCCATCTGTTATCATTTAGTTCCAAATTTGACCGCGCGCAAACTTATCTGGCGAGCGCCGCTCTACTTTTAAAGGTACATTCATTATTCAAATTTAAAAAAGTAAAATAGTTTTTTGTATAAACCTAACACAAAAAGTGTGAGAGGTGCCAAATGTACCGGTTTTGGCCACTTATTGATAGCAGTTAAACTTTTGTAATTAGGTATAGCGAAAAATCAAAACCAAACCCAGGTTAAATCAATATTATTATAATGCGCTAGAAACCAATCAATGGGCGATTTTCTGAAAGCTCAGTCACTAGATGGCGCTGTCCCACCTATGCAGTTAGAAGGAACGGAACGTTATAAATTTTACTTTGACGCGACTTTTTTACGTAAAACGGAACGTCAGACAGATGTTATTTATTTACCTAAATCTTTAAATTTACCTATTTCGTTTCTGTTCCTCAAAGTAGTACTTATTTTATATATTATTAGTTTCCTTTGGGTTTTTAAAAAGTAATTAATTTAAATATGTTTCATACCAAAATATACCATAGACATGTACATACTTATTCAACGCCATCTAGTGAAGCAATTGGAAGCTTTTTTTTTAAATGGCCTCAGAAAATCGCTCATTGCAAAAGAAATAGTTATAAATAGTTTATTTTTTTTCTCCATCACATCACAAACAATTTAATTGTAAAAAAACAAAGTATTTCATTCAAAACAAATTTCTTAAAATTTACATACTTAAGTACAAAACATTTTTTAAAACAGAAATTGGGATTTATTGAAAAAAAAATCGTATGACTTATGGAATTCTTCTGGAAGTTATAATTAAAATACCTTATTATTATTGCCTTTAGCAAAAATGGCGAAAATTTTTTTAGAAAGCTATTAGAGCAAAAAGTGGCCAAAACCGGTACAGTGGCCAAAACCACTAGATATTTACTGTGACCGGGGCTTCTGCCCTACTTCGCTATCTTTTACCCCGAGAAAATATATCAATAATCAATGACAAATGAAGAAAATATCATGTATAATAGTAGCTCACGCAGGCAAAAAGCCGCAGCAGGCGGCAAATGAAATAAATGTAAAATTATTGCCTCAAAATTGTTTGTGTATTCTGTAATTCAAATATTCCCGCCTTGAATGCCTTGAATATGTCATTTTCATCTGGTTTTCATCAAAAATCAAAGTGTAAGCAAAAGTGTGTACACCTTAAAATGAAATTACTTCCAAAAATATTATTTTTACTTATATTTTAAAAGATACGAGTTTAATATTCAAAGATAAAGAATAAAAAAAATAAAAATTATTCTGATTTGAATAATTTAAATAAACCAATAGATTATAAGAAAAACTTGGTTTGACTCTACCTACCCTACCATTTCTATGGCCGGTACACACGCAGCGACTTTGATCGATGGTGACTCGCTGGCAACTTAATGATTAGTATCAAAATTATGTCGCCAGTGACATTAAAAGTCGCTGCTAAATTCGTCCACACGTAATTTTGACATCGGCAGCGAGTCGCTATCGACCAAAAGTCGCTGCCGTGTGGACGGGCCATTATTCTCTGCCAGTAGGGGACCTGACTGTTATTGATATGTAAATATTAAGTAGTAACAGTACCATTAAAAAATATAACATTAAAAAACAACTTGTTATATAAAAATGGGCCTAAAAATACAAAGCATCTATTAGTAAAAATAAATTTAGAGTCTGATTTCGAAATGCAAACAATATTTCTTTTCTCCGTCTTTTATCGTTAGTGTCAGCATTAGGTATATTGATTCAGTGTGTTGTTTTAATAAAATGTGCATTACGAAAAGCTGACGTACAATTAATTCTGAGCACGTTTTGTACAGTAGATGTGTGGATTAAAGAAATGGTAGGGAATTTGCTACTTTTTATACGGCTCGTTGAGCTCTTTCAAAGGAAATTAGGTTAGTTTTTACCGCCCCACCCCAGGTATTACTATCACATTTTTCCTATACTTACAAAATTGCATTGTGAATGCATAAAAATAATTTAAAATCTCAAATAGTATTTAGTTTAAATTCCATATTATTAATACAATTACACACGTACTTTGTTTTTCTTACTTGCATTGCAATGTAGATAAATTTATTATAAGTTGTTAATTTACTTAAGTTTTAATGTTATTAAAAAGAACCCACCTGAAGTACAGGTTAAATACCTGTCAGGCAGTTTACTTTTAAATTTTAGCTAGAGTGCTCGTCAGATAAGTCTGCGTGCGGTAAAAATCGAATACTAATATTTTCTATAACATTAGAACAAAAAATGCACTGTAACTAGCGCCAAAAATTTACCCCCCGTTCGGATTCATGGAGCGTTCGGATTATAGTATAGAGAATCTATAGGGTATTTTTTATGAAATAAAACAAACAGCATTGAGAAATTTTAATTAATATTTATCCAAAAACATAACAACAGAAACATATATTAAACTATTTAAAAATATCCAATATCTTACTTTTTCGGAAAAAGTGAAAAACTTTGACTGGCAATTTACGTAAAATAAAAGCATTTTTTCTGTAACAGAGATGACCACTTGGTCTGCAAGTGGTTCAAGGTAAGTATGTATACAGACACACACCACGCCTGAAAAAACAAATGCGCGTGCGTGACACCTATTCGACATTTGGTAAGCAACTGGCTAGAAGGCGACTGCGACTGAAAAAGTGGGCCGTTCGGATTACAGAGGGATTAGAAGGGGTTCAAATTAAAGAGGTTCGAAGAAGTGGGCCGTTCGGATTACAGAGGGGTTCG
Organism: Crambus lathoniellus; assembly: GCA_949710035.1. Taxonomy (NCBI): domain Eukaryota; kingdom Metazoa; phylum Arthropoda; class Insecta; order Lepidoptera; family Crambidae; genus Crambus; species Crambus lathoniellus. The sequence continues at coordinate 29,303,403 of OX453304.1, forward strand.
GATTAGAAGGGGTTCGAATTAAAGAGGTCCTGCTGTAATTGTAACTTATACCTACCTTAGGTATATCTAAATTAAGTATAAAAAAACAAAATTACAATTACAGCAGGACCTCTTTAATTCGAACCCTTTCTAATCCGAACGGCCCACTTCTTCAGTCGCAGTCAGCCACTAGCCAGTTGCTTACCAAATGTCGAATAGGTGTCACGTAAATGCATTTTGGGAATATTATTTCAATGTAACCGTTCACAGTGATCTTCATCATCATCATTTCAGCCGTACGATATTATATTAAGTAAATTGTAAGGGAGATTTAAATATATTTTCAATAATTTTAGTTGAAGATGATGAGTGATCAAAGGAACCAAGATAATAAATTTTCTACTTAATTTATAATTTTTGCACTCTGGCTACACTAAGGTTCAGTCAAAAAAGATATTTTTGAGAATGTTTTTCAAGAATATTGATATATAATTATCTAGAGTTTGTGTAAAATTAAAATACAAATATAATATATATTCCTATTTTGTATTGTGAAGTGAACATTGTGTAGTGTACATATAAATATTGAAAGTACTGAAATTGTTCAACAGTACTTGCGCAAAACAAAATTGCTGGCCAGCGATCCACATCAATGATGAACGTCATGGAACTGCGAATTCTGAAGCTCACGATTGGTTGCGCATTTCGGAAGTGACGTTCAAAAACCAATCAGAACTTAGGTCATATCTAGCTCTGCCTTGAACATCAATCGTCATATGACCCATTCTATCGAGTTTGCAAAGCTTGGGCCATATTTCTCTGTTCCAAAGTAGTTCCGTGGAGTGAGTGTGTGCAGATAGTCATCACAGTTTTTGGGACCTGTAAATACTCCCACAAGAAAGTTCAACATGTCGGCTGAAAACCCTATCTACGGACCCTTCTTTGGAGTTATGGGGGCGGCGTCAGCTATTATCTTTAGCGGTATGTATCGTGTGGCTCTTGAACGAAATGGCTGTCTTGATTCAATATCGATTATGTACCCGAATTTTGATACTTTCATGTTACTATCTACCCGATTCCCCCAAACATTAGTTGACATGGATCGGTTCCGTGCAACGTAAAATGTGTCTGGTTAAGTTATTTTAGGCGTCCTAATTTTAGTAGTAGCCGCGCCTTGTGGTATCAGACAGACAAGTATGTACGTAAATATGTATGACGGAGTCCGTTTCGGGAATCTGAGATTGTAAATGACGTAGTAATTGAGTAGTTTTATGAAAAGGGGATGATTTCGTAGGGAAAAATCAAACAAATGAAGAGATAGACGTAGAATAGGCGGTCATGTGACTGGTCTTTCTTGTATCCGAGGTTGGCAGCACTGTCAACGCCGCTGCAGGCGACAAAGCTATAGAAATGAGCATGAAATCTCGACAAAATAATAAAATTAAATTTCATGGCTTTCAAAGCCAGTCTGATGTATGTCAATGTTAACATTTCTGTTTGTAGTCAAGTAACTTGAAATACCGCAATGACTCACAAAGAATAATGTTTTACAAAGTGCTTGCCATGGTTTCTGTATCAGAAAGGAAGGTAGTTTTCATTGCTATTCAATGTAATTGATAGTGATTGTAATGTAAATCCAATGATTGTAAGTTGATTTGTACATAAGATTGGTATGAATGAACACAATATCAATAAAGAGTAAGGAAGGAAAATCACCTATTTAGTTCTGTTTTATTGGGAGGGTTTAAAAAACAAGGAAATACCATCACATGACTGGGGAGGATGCATCACATGATCAAGTCAAATGTCAAAATCATGTGGTAACTTAACCTCGCTTATTTCTCTTTGGGAACTAACTATTTTACATTTCTACTGACTGATTTACTTGTAGCTACTCTTAGCTACTCATTTCGTGATTTATAAAATCACTTTAATGGAAACACAAATTGTATTGTTATCATTGAAATGAATCATGTGATTCATTCAATAACAGCTTGAATATGTCAATAGTATCAAACATATCCATATTCCAATACTACAATTAAACTACAATTACTAAGATTATTTGTATGCTGGTGAATGCAATCAATCTCATAAATGCTAATGAAATTTTAGAACCAACCAGAAGGTTTCTAAAAGGCAGTTAATATTAAGTATTCTTTTGAATACTGCTGTTGTTATTTAACTGCTTTTTAGTAGCAGACTCAAATCCATTAAAAACATTACAAAAAAACAAAATTCACTCTATTTTAGTCTTTGCATCATCTTTAGAGCAGTATATTGCTATACATGCAAAATAATTTACTACATACTTCTGTTTATTATGTTACAAAATCAACTAGGATAAACCTCTTTGTAATCTCAGTGCAAATGATTCTCTAAGTAAAGTATGAAGTGATGTAAAAAATCATTTAAGTATTCCTCTTCAAAAAATCTTGTGATAAATGATTACAATGCCCACAAATCATGTGACATTTACTTATTTGTAAGGAGACTGGTGCACCTACACTTTGCCGAAGCCTCTTATATACGATACCAGCCCCCCTAGCATGACCAACAAAATGCGATATGATATGATATGTTATCCGGTTTAACTGTCAAAAGACTATGGGTTTTGACGTTTGAATGACGATAAGTCGCTTTATCCCGCGATACATATCACATTTTGGGTGGTCATGCTAGACTTACAGGTTCAATGTATATAGTTAAGTTTTTACTTCATACCAAAACTCATTTGGATCTCGAAAATTTCAGCGCTGGGAGCGGCCTACGGTACCGCCAAGTCAGGTACGGGTATCGCTGCCATGTCGGTGATGCGGCCCGAGCTGATCATGAAGTCCATCATTCCCGTTGTCATGGCGGGTATTATTGCCATCTACGGGTTGGTTGTGGCTGTACTGATAGCTGGTTCTTTAGACGGACCTGCCACCTACCCCCTGTACAGGTAAATACCAAATTTTATCTATTTCAATCTTTGATCAACAATAACACCTAGTTCTAGATACATAGTTGGAATGACAGACATGGCCGAGCGTTATTCACCCACTTGAGAGTATAATTATAAGTAGATTATTTTGACAGTGTCAATAATACTTAGCTATTTCAAACTTGGAACGCTTCCTGTCATTTATAATGTAACATTTGTAACCTTTTTCTCCATATAAACAAATGGTGTCTGTGCCATATAAAGTTTTCATTTAGTTCGTGAGCCTTCATCTAGTACTATTGTTGATTGAAGATTTCAATTCCATTTTTACAACTGAGAGGGGTACAAATGGCACAAATGTATTGGGCTTTATGCTTCTACCTCATTTTTAGTTTCAATGGTACTTATTTAAAAAAATAAAAAATCGATAGTAATAAATAAGTTAAATAGTATTGAAAATGAAATATTAGAAAAAAACTACCCATCCTCCAAGTAGCTTGGAGCGGAGCTACTTCGAGGATGGGTCGGTTTTTTTTCTAATATTTCATTTTTAATAATAAAAATTTGCAAATTGTGAATGCAAAAAAAAGTAAATATAAAAAGTTAAATAGTGTTAATTATTTTGACAATATAGAGAAGATAGGACATTTCTCTCAAATGTAAATAATATTTGTGAAACTTTGTATTGTTTTTGACTAATCAGAATACAAAATTATCTTTAGAGGAAGGTCATGATTTCTTTTAAGCTTAAAGCAAGAGTTCTTTGAAAAACTTATGTAATCATTATATAAAATTATTGGTCAGTGTTGACAGTTCGTATTACATTCAGCTACGAGTTATTCAAGCTTGACCGATTGCACATTTTATGCATGATGGACTGTCTCATTATGTTTTATGTTGCAAGGTTAAAGGAAAATCGAGAACCACTGTGATTAAATATATGTTATTCCATTTGCTATATTAAACCTTGAACAATAGTACTTACACATTTTTTGATATTGTCTTCTAGACTTATTTAATGATTTTGCATCTGAGTAAATATATAATATGAAGCATTTTATAGCAATAAATAGCCTCTTACATTAAATTATCGACCATAATTTGTTCCATGTAAAGCAAGTATACTTCACCATAATTTATCCACCTTTTCATATGCATTGTGTATGCATTCACATTATTGACTTAAACAGAAGAAGATAAGGAATGATCAATCATTTGAGATAACAGATAAAATGTTACAAGTGGAACAATTTGCACTTGTGACTTGAAAAACAATGCTATTTATTTCACATGTATACTTGGATATTGAAACTCAATAGAGGAAAGATTTGATTATTTGTTTGTTTGTTTGCATCAAATAGAATCTGAAACTACTGGACTGATTTAGATTAGAAAGCTACATTCTTCCTGAGTGACATAGGCTATATTTTATCCCGATATTCCCACGGGATCGGTTACCACGCGGGTAAAACCGCGAGGATCCGCTAGTTAGAGTTATTTAAACCTAATGCAATTTAAGTTCGTCTTTCTGTAGGAATATTGGGATAAAATATAGTTTATTGAATAGTCTCCGGCATAAGGTAACTTGTAATAGAATCTTCAAAAACGGTTCAGTAGTTCACAGATTAGTTATAATAAAAGCCCAAAATGCCTATAAAGTATTTATAAGTTTTTGATTCATTTCCACCATGATACAGTTATTTTATTTCACGAGCGCGGGTGTGCCATACTTTAGTTGTATAGTTTGACCGTTACTATAGTGTTTTATAGACACGCGCTCCTGAGTGCGTCGGCCGGCGACTCAGCCAAACAAAACTAAGCGCTGCTGCCGAGCTTATGCAGGCAAAAACAGTGTACATGTACATTTACATACAAAACCGTGGCTCACCCGCGCTCGTGAGATAAAACATCTGTAACACCAACAAAAATGATAACACTAAAAAAGTCTTTTTCCTTGTTTCCAGAGGGTTCATCCACTTGGGAGCCGGTCTCGCGGTCGGATTCTCTGGTCTTGCGGCCGGATTCGCCATAGGCATAGTCGGTGATGCTGGCGTCCGTGGTACCGCGCAACAGCCGAGGTTATTCGTCGGAATGATCCTCATCCTCATTTTCGCTGAAGTATTGGGTCTATACGGTCTCATCGTCGCCATCTACCTTTACACGAAACAGTAAATCTGCGTCGCACACTCGTTCCCCGTCGCCGTCCCGGGGGCTCCCCCGGCCCGCCGAGATGCTGCGGCGCGCCGGGCAAAGAGCAAGCCTATATAAATATATTTTCTATTTCAATTTTGTATAGACCCTTATCTTCGAATCCAATCATGATAAAGCTACAGCGCGATGACAGCGCAATTTAATTTTTAATTTATTACTATTTCGTTTCGGTGACGGGGGAACTCCCGTTCCACATTTCGACATATCAGAGTTGATTTGCGCATCCCAACCCTCGCGAACGATACTTCATACCATCTGACGATATCACTTTAGATTATTTTAGCGTAAGGCGAAACTAATGTACAGTTAGAGTAGAAATTTAAGTCCAAACGAGTTATCTTAAATAATTTATGAACCGTAAAACCCCCAGGTACTGTGTACCGAGTCTCTATTGCTGAAGTTAGGTCAAACCTGGCTTGTTTATACTTGCTTTAAAGCTTTCAGTGTTATAGTGGACGTATGTATCCTATATTTTACTGTTGGCCTGTGAATGTTCTAAGTTATTCTCTCTGAGTGACCACTGAGTTATATTCTGAAGCGAGTCACAAACATTGTATTGCCAGGAATCAGTAAATAAACATGATTTGTACATTCCAGATTATTTTGTTTCTACTTGATTGTTTTGTGTGTTTTATTTTCCTTTCAAATCTACATACATAAATGAATAAGTATTAAACGTTAGGAAGGCAGCATAAGGAGGTGCTTTCATAATTTATATGAAACTGTCGTATTCAAATTATCTAAAATATAATTATAATACATTTCTGACGACTTATAATGTGAAATATTTCAAATACATATATTTATTCTGTATACCTCATAGTCAAAATGATGTTTGAATGATTATAAATTGGTAAGTAAATACAACTAGGTAAAATTGTATTTTATTTTAGGTTTCATGTTAGAATGTTATAATCTTTGGTGTTATTGAATGAATTGTGTTAATAATAAAATATTTTGAAAACTACTGTAAATTATGAATCCAGTGTTTTTGTTTAATCCATTTCTTTTTTGTTACTTGAACCACTTGTAAATGAGTTGGGGTTGATTCATCCTACCCCCTGATTCACAAACCGTCGGAAACGAAATCTGTTTCGAATTCTGTGCTTTCTGTCTTTGTCTATACTTCATACTAGCAGGCCTGTCTCACTTCCACCATACAAGCGGCGCCAAATCACAGCAGAATAACCCCGAGATATTTACCTACTATTCTGGAAAACTAACTAATTTCAACCTTTTGCATTGCGTATAGCGTTCATAGTACAATAACTGTCTGCCGTCTCGCTTCAATCTGCTAGGGCTGTCTAGAGGTACTTGTGAAAGTAAAACACGCGAAGCGAGACAGATGGCGACACATGCGGTTGCGTGCGCTGCGTGAGCGACAAGTCGAGCGAGTGCCAGCCTATTGAGACTAGTCCGGTGACCGGAGTCCGGACGCTTGCGTTTATCATACCTAAACTCGGGAGTGAAATTCCTGTACCGTAATGCTAGAAACACATTTCTCTGGCGCAGCGCAGCGCAGCGTCGACCCGGGAGTGCACACTTTTACTGTGTCCGTTACGCTGGCAAGAAAGTAGCTTCTAGAGGGAAGCGAGTTTGATGAATAGTTAGTGCGTAATTTGCTGTAAATGTGCCCCAAATAAAAAATTTGTGGGCCTAATACTTTTGGAATAAAACGGGAAAAACGAATTCTGCTGGAGTAACGGTGCTCCAGCAGGAAGATTCTAAACTAATGATCGGAGAGAAATAAAAATTATGTGGGCGGGTAGCTTAGATTCTAGCAGGAATGTGCGCCAAATATGAAATTTGTGGGCCTTACAGTTTTGGAGATATTTGATTTTCTCCTGGCGTAACGTTTTGCCGAGTCCCAGATCTCGGGAACTACTGGATGTGCGATCTTACAGTAAAGGCATATAAGTAGCGCCTAATTTGTGCTGTATGCACATGCAGAAAACATTTCAAAAATATTCACGGATTTGAAGTAAACAGACATTTTCAGAAATCGAAAAAATAATTCTAGCGCCTAAACTACCACACAAATATAGAAACCAAAAACGGTGTTCTATTCTTCTTGCTATTTCTAATTACCATAAAAAGTTTGAGAATCCCACAGTTACGCGTTTTTGAATAATACCCACATGAAGGTGAGACAGACAATGTCATGACTTTGACGATCAGCAGGATAAAGATATCAGAGATTATTTAGATCCTAGCCCAATAAATAATTAGTGCTGTTACTAAAGTACATGTTCTGAAAATTTCAGCATCAAATTTTTCGTAATAAAGTAAATATTCATTAAAATCCAAAACAACTGCCAGTATTCTGATTAACCGACCAAATTCGATAGACCACGAAAAAGCGACGCGCTCATACATATTAATGACCTTCTTAACTTTTTTGCCGATCAGATTTGTACACGTCACGTTTGTGTACACTTAAGTAAAAAAGTGATTTGACTGAGTACTTTTATTTAATTTTTAATGACGAATGAAGCTATTTCTGTTTTGTTTTTTTACTTGATTGAAGTGAAAGAATTCAAATAATTTTAACATTATTTAAGTATAAAAATAAAATTAAGGTTGTTTTGTAATTTTATTTCGTTTTTTTTTCAAACATAGGTACCTAATGTGCAATGTGATTAAATTGACAATAGACAATGATCTCACATGAATAAATATTCCACCAACCAATAACCAAGCTGCCTTAAGGGCTTATTACACTTGGCTGAATTCAGCATCTAATTAAGCATACATTGCTTTCATTGAGCTTATTTGTAGCAAGTGATGCAATCAAAACAAGCAATGTATGATTAATTAGATGCTGAATTTAGCCAAGTGTAATAAGCTCTATAATATGCGGCCCGCTGTCGGTACACCGACACATAGCGCGGCGATGTGTGCGTGACCTCTCACCGACGGGTTCACCGATGCGCCGCCGCCCGCCGGGGCTAGAACTGGTTTGCGCCCCGGCTCAGTTGCGGCACTAGTTGCGAGTTTTTGGCGCCATTTTGGCGGGTTAGGTTAAGTGGATATTTTAATTAATCGCAATTTGTTTCATAGTGGACTTTGTGACTCAAGATAGGTGTGGTTTTGTGCCCCAAGTGTGTACGCAACTGGACGATGTGTGGAATGATTAAAATATGCGCTATCTCGGTAACGTGATGCCGAGTGTTTTATTGTAGTGGTGACTACCTCAGCAAGAATTACCAAGAAGACCGACTCGACATCATCATCATCATCATCAGCCATTTAATGTCCCCACTGCTGGGGCACTGGCCTTCCTTATGGATGAATAAGGAGAATGAGCCATGACCCACCACGCGGGCTCAGTGCGGATTGGTGGGTATTAACGACTGCAAGTGCAGCCGGGACCAACGGCTTAACGTGCCTTCCGAAGCACGGAGGAGCTCGAGATGAAAAGTTTTTGGTCACCCATCCCGTGACCGACCATTACGGACGTTGCTTAACCTCAACGATCGCAGGCCGAGCGCGCTATCCACTGCGCCACGGGCTCCTCGACTCGACATATTTGACGCCAAATACTCCAAGAAGCAATGGAATGTAACACACCTACATTCTAATGAAAACATAAGAAACTATAATAACATACATAATACTCAAGAATTGGCAGTATGGCTTGATGTCTTCGCCTGTCCAAAAGGACGAACTTTTTTACAATACAATACAATACCTCAGTGGTTGCGGTATAAGCTCCTTGTGAGTATATTTATTCTATGGGTATAAGGGGTATAAGCATGAAGCTCGACTTAATACTGAGGTAACTGGAGAGTGCAGTACGAACAATTTTTTGAATACCACAAATAACACAGTGGCTGTCTTCCGTCTCACCTACACTTTAAAAAAATACGTATGGTCATATGAGACAGCTGACAGCCACTACATACATAAATGTCAAATTTGCTGGCGACACTTTTTTATTTAGGGTGAGAGCTCCAGTTACCTCAGAGTATTAAGTCAAACTTCATGGGTATAAGTGACAGGGCCGCACCGCACGTCGCGCGCATAAAGCCCCCAGTACAGGTTGGCCGACCATGGTCGGCGACCATGACCAATACATCGTACATTGACACTTTTGAACGAACAAGTTTAAAAAGGTTTTTTCAAAAGTGTCAATGTACGATGTATTGGTCATGGTCGCCGACCATGGTCGGCAAACCTGTACTGGGGTCTTTAGACGAGCGAGATTGAGGAAGTTAATAGAGTGATTTTGTCGACGAATTGGGGTTTTTTTTTATCAGCCCGGATAATTTTAGGGATTATTCTACTCATGAAAAAAACAACTTTTATTATGGGATTAACAGTGAATTCGCAAAAAAAAACAGCTGTTCCATACATTTTGATCTTCGAGCAACGAGACCCGCGTTGCTCGAAGATTTTGATAAAATATTTTTGCACTTTTGTATGGAACAGCTTATTTTTTTTCGTGATTTCAGTGTTGGTCCCATATTAAAAGTTGTATTTAATATGATTCGCGACTGAGCAGTCGCCCGGAAAGCGAAAGGTGGGTTCGAGTCCCATCGGAGTTGGTTGTGAGACGGGTCGTTTTTTTCTAAATACTTCAATTTCAATCTCCCACTTCTGTTAGTACCTACATCAAAATTTTTTTTTCTCATAGGTACCATCGATTGAAGATATTCGATCGCCGCCGGTTCCCAGCACGACAAAGGGTAGTAAATAATGAGCGATTTTCCGACAGGCCATTTAAAAAAAAAGCTTCACTAGATGGCGTTGAACGAAGTATTTACGATCTCTATAGTTTTGTATCTGAATGACCTTTATTGCAATAATATACTACTGAAATGATTTTAATGAAACTTGGACTGTTCTCTAAATTAGAATACACCATACACCTGATTTAAGTGGCACTGGCGCAGGGGTAGGCTACCCACCTTCTGCGCCAGTGGTCTCGGGTTCGATTCCCGAACAAGACAAATATTTGTGTGCATGAACATGTCTATTTGTCTTGGTCTGGGTGTTAACTATGTATATTAAGTATGTATTTACAAACAAAAAGTATTTAAGTATATATTTATCCGTTATCAAGTTTTCCATGATACAGTTTCTTAATGAAATTAACATGGGCTTCGATAATTGGTGTGAATGTAAGAAGTTATTTATTTATTTATTTATTATTTTAAGTCAAAAATAAATCGTCTAGATATGACTTTTAGATTACGTACGCACAGGCAGGCGGCTTGCTTGGCGCCAAGAGCACAGAATATATAATAGTACTAACGCCTAGAGCCTAGCGAGTCACCTTGGTAAAACGAACGTTCTAGAATGTTCGCGACCGGCTGCACTGCGGGCTTGGCGCCTAGCTAGTTGCGCTAGTAGAATGCAAGCCACTAGGCTCTAGGCGCCAAGCTAGCCACCTGCCAGTGCGTACGTAGCCTTAGTTTTCTAGAAATTCGTGGACCGTGGACAAACATACATACACTTACGAAAATTAGCACTGATGCTTGGAAGCATTCTATATAATAACGCTATACTAAAATATAATCCAATTCCAACTAAATCACATACATACAGGGTCGCTACCGCGTAACTTTATGGATATGAACTTTATACGCTTTTTGGAACTTTAATTACTAATTTTATAAAAAAAATACCTACTACAATTGTTTTGTGACGTCGGTCGTCGGGTATAACGATAGCTAGCTAGCAACGTTCAACAGAACAAAGCAGCAAAAATCAATCAAAATATAAACAAAACGTTCCGTTTTATGAAACAAAAGTCGCGTCGAAGTAAACTTTATTACGTTCCGTTGTTTGTGACTGCATAGGTGGGACAGCGCCATCTATTAAGCTAATCAAAACGAGCTTTCAGAAAATCGCCCATTCGCCAATCATTAGATTTAATCGCAAAAAAATATGTGTTAGCAAAAGCTGTAAAGCTTGGGCAAATCTTCATCTTGAAGAAAGTTCCTTTGCGCTATAGAGCCTTTTTTTAGTGGGAGAAAGCAACAAATAATTCATTAAGTACCTAACTACTTGAATTTACAAAAAATAATTATTAACAAAGTGTTTAAACCATTCATGTTTCATGTTTATATATTACTAGCTGTGCCCGCGACTTCGTTCGCGTGGAATAGTGACTTTCGGCAGCATTTTTAATTTTTTTAGCTAATAAGGTTTTTCGTTTTTGTGTATTTATTTTATATATATTAGGTTAGCGCTATGACACATTAAAAAATTATTTCACATAGCCTTCCGCCCGCGGTTTCGCCCGCCTGTACTACACGACGTTATCTCGAGCGAAAGTTATATTTTCCCGGGATATCAATTAGTCTTTGTCACTCTCTAGCTCCTAAAATATCCACATACTAAAAAAACACGCCGATCCGTTGCTCCGTTTTGACGTGAAAGACGGATATACAAACAATACAAACAGTATGTCAAAAGAAAGAACTTATCACGCTGAACAACTTCTCTTAAGATGCTGTATTTGTATCTCTTATAGTTAAGCTGGGCTGCAAGGGTTCCAAATCAGGAGTACCAGACCTTCGATATTTTTCCGTCAATAGAAAATGTCCATGACGTTAAACAACTTTTCTTAAGACGCTATGTTTGTATCTCATATAGTTTAATCTGGCTGCTAGGATTCCACATCAGGTGTACCAGACCTTCAAACTTTGTACGTCAATAGAAAGTGATCATCACGTTTAACAATAGGGTATTTTACTGTTGTTGAAATGTAGATATTTAATGATAACGTTAAAAAATATTGCAAATAAGAATACCAAATGTGAAAAAATAATTTGAATCTGTTTTATAATAAAAGAATTATAGTCTGTTTGATTTTGAACTCTTGAACGAAATCTTCTATGGCGTGACTATGACGCACACTATGACGCTACTAACCCACTGACGTCACTAAGATAGCGTCCTGTCCTTGTCTAATTATAAAGTTTGTAGACATATATCTTTGAAAATATTCAAGATAGTTCAAAATGAAAACTTGTTTTGTGTAGCTAATATTTCGAAAAACATTTTAAAGAAATAAAAAAAAATCAGTAAAATACCGTATTTTCCTTAAAACGGTATTTTTATATCTCTCATAGTTTGGCTGGACTGCTATGGTTCCACATCAGAAATTGCGATCTTCAAAATAAATTATAGCTATATGTTGGCAAGGACCAATAGCTGTATAACAAAAAAACTTTCACCGAAATCCGTTTCGTAAACTTTTTTGCCGACGTAATCACACGAAAAAATTCATCCCCTGTTTTCACCCTCTTTAGGGTAGTTTTTTTTACAAACTTTGAATGTCGTATTTATTTATCTAATCAAAAGCCTATAAAATAACTTTGAAGCTTCTAGCTTTAACAATGACGTAATTTCCATACAAACTTTCATCCCCTATTTCAACCCACAGCGCGTCGCTTTGTTCACATAAAAAAGTAGCCTATGTCCTTTCTCAGGCTCTAGACTATCTCTGTACCAATTTTTATTCAAATCGGTTCCGTAGTTTAGGCGTGATTGTGTAACACACAGACAGACAGATTCGCATTTTCGCATTTATAATATAAAGTAAGGATTTGAGATTTCATTAACAAATGTGTTTTGTTGCATTCCTGGGGGGCGATCGCGCTAAATAATTTCAACCAAACCACAACCGAAGCTGGTAACGTCATTCTCGAAGTAGGTTTTCTCGAAAACTGAAAAAGCAAGATTTTATTTTGTATTTTTTTAGGCCTTTTATCTTGCCAATTTTGAGTTAATATTGTAGATTACAGAGAGAAAGAAAGAAAAATAATTTATTTTGTGAACCAGTTGAATACGCATATTATATCTCCTTATTTTGTAATGAAATAGAATGGCAGTGGCAGGCAACCCTAGTAACAGCTCGCACAAGCGCAACGCCACAGAACAGATTCGTGCTCAACACAACAAACAGTGTGCAATAACTTTCTATGCTACATATCTACTCATTGATCTTAGACTGGGCATTTCGATCAACAATAACACCTAGACTGGGCACATAGAGAGGGAATTTTTATACGGAATTCCGAAACGGAATCATTCCGAACGCAGCTTATCCATACCAATTTATCAACTTACGGATTTTTAATATTTTAACAATGCGTTGCTGTTTTCTTGTCAAAATAGTACTAGAAACCAAGTTTCATCAAAATCAGCCCACAAACAAAAAAGTTGGCCGACACCTTGAATATTTTATATTTTTAACATTGCGTTGCTATTTTCTTGTCAATATAGTATCAAAAGCCGAGTTTCATAGAAATCGGCCCACAAACAAAAAAGTTGGCCGCCATCTTTGATTTTAAATATTTTTAACATTGCGTTGCTGTTTTCTTGTCAAAATAGTACTAAAAACCGAGTTTCGCCAAAATCAGCCAACAAATAAAAAAGTGGGCGGCCATCTTGGATTTTTAATATTTTTAACATAGCGTTGCTGTTTTCTTGTCATAGTACTAAAAACCGAGTTTCGCCAAAATCAGCCCACAAATAAAAAAGTGGGTGGCCATCTTGGATTTTTAAAATTTTTAACATAGCGTTGCTGTTTTCTTGTCCAAATAGTACCAAAAACCGAGTTTCATCGAAATTGGCCAACAAACAAAAAAGTTGGCCGCCATCTTGGATTTTAGAAATTAATACGTCCCAGACAGTAGTTCTATAAAATATGCGAGATCAAGATTTGCACGTATGCAAATCGTATGCACTATAATATTAATTAAATAAGAAGTTTGTTTATTTGTTTATTTGTCACGCCCCGCACGATTGACCTGTCTCTCTTGACGTCTCCGTCGGACTACTGTATGGAAAAATGGTTCCTTCTTATACTGTGCTGGTATGAATAAAGGCTCAAATTATCCTTTTGAATGATAGAGCACTATTCACCTACATTTACCAAAAAAAAGTTATGAACGCGACTGTACATTAAATTTTTCTGCATAATACGACACATTAAAGAAGGTCATCAATATGTATGAGCGCGTCGCTTTATCGTGGTCTATCGAATTTGGTCGGTTAATCAGAATACTGGCAGTTGTTTTGGATTTTAATAAATATTTACTTTATTACGAAAAATTTGATGCTGAAATTTTCAGAACATGTACTTTAGTAACAGCACTAATTATTTATTGGGCTAGGATCTAAATAATCTCTGATATCTTTATCCTGCTGATCGTCAAAGTCATGACATTGTCTGTCTCACCTTCATGTGGGTATTATTCAAAAACGCGTAACTGTGGGATTCTCAAACTTTTTATGGTAATTAGAAATAGCAAGAAGAATAGAACACCGTTTTTGGTTTCTATATTTGTGTGGTAGTTTAGGCGCTAGAATTATTTTTTTGATTTCTGAAAATGTCTGTTTACTTCAAATCCGTGAATATTTTTGAAATGTTTTCTGCATGTGCATACAGCACAAATTAGGCGCTACTTATATGCCTTTACTGTAAGATCGCACATCCAGTAGTTCCCGAGATCTGGGACTCGGCAAAACGTTACGCCAGCAGAAAATCAAATATCTCCAAAACTGTAAGGCCCACAAATTTCATATTTGGCGCACATTCCTGCTAGAATCTAAGCTACCCGCCCACATAATTTTTATTTCTCTCCGATCATTAGTTTAGAATCTTCCTGCTGGAGCACCGTTACTCCAGCAGAATTCGTTTTTCCCGTTTTATTCCAAAAGTATTAGGCCCACAATTTTTTTATTTGGCGCACATTTACAGCAAATTACGCACTAACTATTCATCAAAGTCGCTTCCCTCTAGAAGCTACTTTCTTGCCAGCGTAACGGACACACTTTTACTAGTGTGTCAATCGAGTCGTTGCCGAGCTAACATCTGCATTATCTTTTCTTCTAATTTTGAAAACAATTTCTGTTCTTACTTGAACAATAATATTAAATCCAAAAAAAATTTGTTGATGATTACGATGATAAGATGATGATGAATGAATACGAGATGCAATTTATATCTTTACTAATACTATAAATACACTTTGTTTGTTTGTAATACATAAACTCAAAAAATACTGAACCGATTTTAGAAATATTTACCTAGTGTAATTTATTTTCAAATCAGAATTATACATTATTTTTGTTATAAAATTAAAAAGTATAGTGTACTAAAACACTTTAATACTGTTTTAACAGTATAATTAACAACCCTACATGATAATGAATTGGTGACTCTTAAAAAAATATTTTTTTAATTGGCCCATTATTGACGGAGAAATCGGAGAAACATAAGTAGTAAAAAGCAAAATTCAGAGCTCCGCTGCGCAGTCCCAGTCCGCTACCGAGCACAAATTATATCACAGATCACTTTAAATGTAGCAAGCTAAATTATATAGACTATTGTAGTCTACCGAGCCATCTGACGATACAATGCTAGAAAGAGGTGGGGGGTCTGGCGCAATCGGAGCCGAGCGATCGACGCTGCGCCAGGGCCCTGTTTAACCATTTTTACAAGTCTACAATTATGTAAGAAAGCTACAAATTTGTAGACTTGTAATACAAGTGCTGTTTAACCAACATTACAAATATGTAAGAATTCTACAACTAAAAATCTTACATATCTTATATTGTTATGTTATTATGGTTCAATAAAATAAATTATAAATTATATAAAATTATATTAAATTATATATTTGTAAAGTCTAATGCTGTTTAACCAACGTCTACAATTTGTAGAAAACGCCTGTAGATTACAATTTACATATTTGTATTTACATATTTTTAGTTGTAAAATAAAATTTACAAGTTGTAAATTTTTAAAGATGGTAGATTAAAAACAATAGAATTTTAATCATCATCAGCCATTGTAAGTCCCGTAAGTAATAACTGATGGGGTAAAGACCTTCCTTATGGATGGATATGAAGAATGGGTCATGACCCACCACGCGGGCCCAAAGCGGATTGATGGGTATTAACGACTGCAAAAGCAGCCGGGACTAACGGCTTAAAGTGCCTCCGAAGTACGGAGGAGCATGAGTTTATAAATTTTTGGTCACCTATCCCGTGACCAACCATAGCGAAAGTTGCTTAACTTCAACGATTGTAAGCCGAATGCGTTTACCACTGCGCCACTTGCTACTCTGTTTTTTTCTAGTAAAAGTATTTTCACACTTATGCTCTGAAATGTTAATATTATATTTGAGAAAAGAATGCAGTACGTGGCACTTTTCCGAGGTAAACATTCTAAATTTGAAAATCACTGCAGTAACACAGCGGTGACACTTCGTGTCCGTGAGAGTTCGAACGCCGGTGACATTTGAGACGGATCGTCTAACGCTAGGGTTGATACCGAAATGGAATATAGACTTGTGCCAAAGAAGATTACAAATAGGATATTATATAATGTATGTAAACTTGTGTAAAGACATTTAGGTAATGAAAGGCACGTTCAATTTTAAATCAACTTTTACTAAATATCTTTACAAATGGCGAATAATAAAACTTCCGACAAAATAAAATATGAACGACAGTTGATCAGATACTTAAATAAGAAACCGAACAGCGGTATATTTTGTTTGCGAAAAATTAACTAAACTAGCGACCAATTACAAACACAAGTACACTTTTTTGAAGTCGGTTCAAAAGAAGGATTTTTCTCTTCTTTTCTATACTGTGGTTGTATTAACTAGGAGCCATCTATCGTTGACTTTAGTGTACTATTTATATGTAAAGCTAAAACTAGCGACTGAATTTAACAACTTTCGCATTTTTGGCTTCCTAGTAGGTTCTTCTAGTAGTTCCCATTTTAATGTAAGAAGATTGCTCCCCCTATACTAGTCCTCGGCCAAGGCCAGGGCTGCTAAGTGCAAAACATCGAGAATTGTACTTTAAATTAAAACAAAATCATACACATGTACAAAAACCATACAAACTCGGAAAGTACATGGAAAAAGCTATCGTACTTGGCAAAGTAAAATAATCGTACTTCCATTCAAATTCCCATTTTCAGAAAATCAGAAATTTTCTGAAAATTTGTGATCGTACAATGTTATAAATAATCGTAATCGTACATTTGGCAGCCCTCGGCCAAGGCATTCAGCGACTGCCCGTTCCCCGCCCCGCGCGCCTCTCGCGGCCCCCGCTCACATCCAGACACCCACACATAGCCGCAAGCGATTTTACGTGCACACATGCTTAAGTGTCGTTTCTTTTCGCGTAAGTGTATATATTCTTTGGCAGTAATGAATTTCAGTACTTACTTACTGCACTGATTTTAGTGCAGTAAGTAAGTACTGAAATTCATTACTGCAGTGATTTTAGGTACTACCAACTTTTTTTCTTTATTTTTTCTTTAGTTATTCCTGTGTATAAAAACAGAAAAGCAAAGGGACATTTGCACCATACAGCCACATTATTATTATATCATAATTAGGTTAACTTTTTTTAAATACGGTGCGCACAGAGTATATTACATCGTATTGTACCACAAGCGCTATGTACCCTTAGCACCATGAAGCTCGACTTAATACTGAGGTAATAAGTCGAGCTTCATGCTTAGCACGAACATCAATCGAAAAAACAAAATGAGATTTATCATAGACAAAATATCCTTTACAAGTAATTTTGTATGGGAAATATATACAGCGCCATCTACCGCCCAGAAGCGGGTATTGAAGTTGCGCATTTTAGTAGCAAGTAGTAAGTATCACTAGGCTGTATGACCGTTCGACATGGCCTCACAAACCAATATTTAAAAAACGGCGGGAATGATTTTCAGCGGTTGATTAGATATCAATACAGTTTATATTGTGTAATAAATTATCAAAATGAGTTCTGCCAATGAAACATATACAGACATTGTATGTACCTACTCCACCAAATTTGAGAGCAGCAGCAAAATTAATAACAGAAAACTTACTGCCAGCCAAATCAAAAGAAAGACATATGAAAACCTACGATCTGATTTGGAGAAGTAAAAAAAGGCGCATACGTTTTCGGAATCTGTGTTGTTGGCGTATTTTAATGATACATCATTAAAATAATATTATTATGGGCGATTTATACATAAGTGTGCCCGGGAAAACAACAACATTTACATTTAATAATTGCCCGAACATGTGTGATATAAATTTTAATAAATATTATTTAGTTAAACAGTTTTTTTTATTTCCTCGCATTTCTTGAGAAAAGCACTATACAAGCCTTGTACGGTAAGCAAATTACCTTGCCTCGGATGATGTAATTTCTTACTTACCTGTCCTCGGCTGTAATGTACTATTACTTATTCGGCTGGTGCAAACAATTGTAAAGTTCTGACACAGGGTGAGTCCGCCTGTAGAAACAACTTACATATTTGTAAACTTGTAATTACAATTCTTCGTTTAACGAAACGGTTTTCCTTACAAATTTGTATATTGTCACCTGTAACTTGTAAATGTTGGTTAAACAGAAATATGTAGAATTAGGGATGTGAATTTTTTTTTCTTGCGATAAATCGAAAGATCATATATAAGTTTTGTAACAAAGTATTTTTATTTTAATTTTTTTTGCAATAATTCAAAAGTTATTTCAAAATAAAAATTAGTTTTTGAATCCAGAACCGAAGACACTCTAAAACAGCTCCCGAACAAACACGAGCGCGTGTGACGTCATAATGTTAACTTCCACTCATTGCAGTTTAAACTGACATAAGTCAATGATGTTTGACATAAGTACACCACCACATACTATCTCTTCTTTACAACATATTGTTTAACCCATGTTATCCGCACTATCTCAAAGAACGATTTAATTTCCGTTATTGTTCCACCTCCCTTGCTCTTAGGTCATCGGAAAATCTGAGTCTCATTACACCTATGCATGAGACTTCCTTCTATGGCTGTTCCTTCACCGTTCAGGCCATTCGTCTTTGGAACTCACTTCCAGTTCCCATTAGACGGGCTCAGTCTTTGAACGTGTTTAAGAAGGAACTAAAAAAACATTACCTATCTATTTAAATTCCTTCTTCTCCTTAAAACTCTGTGCTTGCTCTTCACCGGTTTGCAGACATTGATATATTTATATATTGTTTATTGGTATATATATACATATAATTTATATGTAATTTGTGTATGTTTATCATTATAGGTATTTATGTATGTTTATAACTTCACATTTATAATTTCTTCAACTGTGCCACTACACCCCGCTTCTTTTCCTGTCAATATCTCCATACCATCGGGTTGTCTGGAAGAGATCGCTTTGAGCGATAAGACCGCCCTTTTAATGCTGTTAAAGTTAATTAAAATTGTTTTCTTTTTCTTTTTTTATGTACTGTGGTGTTAAAATAAAGTGTTAAATAAATAAAAAATAAGTAGTGTTGGTTGTTCTATATACTCAAATACATACCTATTGAAATGTCGAACCTAAAAAGTTATCGTTCTTGTTTCGTACCCATGTGTACAAATACTACAAAAAGAACTAGACAAAAAATGTTTTTAAATGTTCCCCAAGACCATGAACGTCGGAACAAATGGTTCCAAGCAGTGAACCGTCATAATAACCCCAAAACAAAATCGATTTTTTTTTGTTGTGAAGATCATTTCGATGTAAGTATTTCATAACACCATTTTTATTAGTTAAGTAATTATTATTTATCCTAGTGTATAATCAAATAAGTAGAGTTCAGTCAATATTTTTTTATCTGGACTCCAAAATAAATACACTCTGCTTTTCACTTCGATTGCAAGGAAATAAAACAAGGATTAAGCATATACAAGAAACTTTAATTAATTTTAATTTCAACAATTCATCAAAATAGCTTAACAAAACACACTCCGCAAACGTGTTTACGTTTTTTTTGGTTCTTCCAAATCATAAAACTTTCGTAGTTATGTGCTGAGATAGATTTTCTTCAACTTAGACGGCAATATCTGTTCAAATACATTTTTCGCACTTCTTTCCATTAAAGACTCAGGCGAAATCATTATTTGTTCGTCACTATTACTACTCGAAGACATTGTTTAATAACTTTCATATAACTTATTGAATTTATGTTTTTTTAGCTACTTATTAGTTTCTAGTTTTGTTTGACTAACTAATTAGCTTCCCGCCACCCTTTTTTTTTAATTTTCCACTATGTGACGTTCGACTAATGGTCTGAGCCGTAATGCCAAGTTATTTAAAATTTTTGCGTTTTATTTTTTTAAGTAAATGTACGCCCTGCATTAATCCTTATTATGTATTTAGATAGTAATTCATATGTCGTAATTAAATTATGATATAACCTATATTTCATAAAAATAATATCACGTAAATGAAGGTGTATTGTGTAGTCTTAAAAGAAGTTACTTTATGCACAAGAGCATAAAATCCATTTTATGCAGCCTTACAAGAATAAAAAATTTCAAGCTTAGGTAGTGGTTTTTAACCGACTTCAAGAAAAGTAGGTTCTCAATTTGATCTGTATTGTATGTATGTATGTAGGTATGTATGTATGTATGTTTGTCCGCGATTATCTCGCGTTTGGCCGAACCGATTTTGATGCGGTTTTCAGGAAAGTATTTGTTACATTTAGGAGAAGGTTTTAGTATATAAATCGACTTCAAAAAAGAAGGGTTCTCAGTTTGATCCGTATACAGGGTTAGTTTTTGAACACCATCCAAATTTTTAAGATCGTCTCAGAATCTGTAAGTGAACAACTTTCTCCTAGAAACATGGGTTGAAATATGACAGATTTTTTTTTACTTTTCATACAAATCAGACTGATTACACGATGGATTTAGTATGGGAAGTCCAAAAATTTTTGTCGTATTTCGACCCAAGTTTCTAGAAGAAAGTTGTTCACTTACCGATTCTGAGACGAGCTTAAAAATTTGGATGGTGTTCAAAAATTAACCCTGTATGTATGTAAGTACCTATATTTGTCCGTGATTATCTCACGTTTGGCTGAACCGATTTTGATACGGTTAATAAAAATGATAAAAAATCCAAGATGGCGGCCAACTTTTTTGTTTGTAGGCCGATTTTGATGAAACTCGATTTCTAGTACTATTTTGACAAGAAAACAGCAACGCAATGTTAAAAAAATAAAAAATCGAGATGACGGCCAACTTTTTTGTTTGTGGGCCGATTTTGATGAAACTCGAATTCTAAAGTCGGATTTTTAATTAGACGAAGTAATCTGACAGTTGCTAATGTCACTTGGTGAAATAATGCTGCCATGTTCAATATAATAGTGATGTGTTCTATTCGTTCATTCAGAGGAATGAATGATGCTGAATGAATACTTTAATATAATTTGTCGATATCTTATGTGTTGTATATTTATAATCACATTTTTATTGATGAAACATGGTTTTTGGCACTATTTTGACTAGAAAACTGCAACGCAATGCTAACAATATTAGAAAATCGAAGATGGTGGCTAACTTTTTTGTTTGTGGGGCGATTATGATGAAATTTGGTTTTTGGCACTATTTTGGAAAGAAAACAGCAACGCAATGTGAAAAATTAGAAATGGTCAAGATGGTTGCTAACTTTATTTTTTTAGGGTTACGTACCCAAAGGGTTAACGGAACCTCATTACTTAGACTCCGCTGTCCGTATGTCCGTCCGTTTTTCTGTCTGTCACCAGGCCGCATCTCATGAACCGTAATAGATACAGTTGTAATTTTCACAGATGATGTATTTCTGTTGCCGCTATAACAACAAATATTAAAAACAGAAAAAAATAAAATATAAATTTTCAAAAAAATCACGTTTGTTGTATAGAAACAATAAACGTGATTTTTTTGCCGTTTTGCCAAATTGCGCGATGCCGACACCTGTATAGGCATTAACGTTGTACGTAGGTCGTCAGTGACCAAAATTTTGTGGGTGTTCTATTGACCGTTGAGCAGTTATCTCGTTGGAGCCAACCCTGGGTATACAATCAGATCTTGCTTATCATAATAATGCATTGTCACCGGAACCAATCCAACATACAAAATTTCAGCCCATTTAAAAGTCAGAAAGTAGGTCAAATTTACCTTGCAAGATTTCATGACAGACAGACACACAGGGATAGGTGAAAATAAATAAAAGCTTGTAGAATATTATATTTTGATACTTCTTACACCTAATATGCCACCCCGAATATATTATTTTGTAACTTTCCGTACTTACGCAAATGTTTATACAGGTGTCGGTATCGCTCAACTTGGCAAAACGGCAAACAAATCACGTTTTTTGTTCCCATTGAACAGACGTGATTTTTTTGAATTTTTTTATTTAATTTTATTCTGTTTTTAATATTTGTTGTTATAGCGGCAACAGAAATACATCATCTGTGAAAATTACAACTGTATCTATCACGGTTCATGAGATGCACCCTGGTGACAGACAGAAAGACGGACAGACAGACGGACAGCTGAGTCTTAATAATAGGGTCCCGTTTTAACCTTTGGGTACGTAACCCTAAAAAATTAAAGTTGGCAACCATCTTGACCTTTCTCATTTTTAACATTGAGTTTAGACGCTTGTGCACTTCACTGAATTTTTCCGTTCCGGAAAAAAACGGATGCTTGTATTTTAATAATAAATTATAGAATTTATTTATCTCGTGTAGTTTCCGAACGACGCCCACTGCTGGGCATAGGCCTCCCCCAAGGATCTCCACAACGATCGGTCCTGCGCTGCCCGCATCCAACGGCTTCCCGCGATCTTGACCAGATCGTCGGTCCACCTTGTAGGGGGCCTGCCCACGGAACGTCGTCCGGTACGCGGTCGCCATTCGAGAACCTTTCCGCCCCAACGGCCATCGGTTCTCCGCGCTATGTGTCCCGCCCACTGCCACTTCAATGATGCAATCCTTCGAGCTATGTCGGTTGTTTTAGTTCTCCTGCGGATCTCATCATTTCTGATTCGATCGAGCAGGGAAATACCAAGCATCGCTCTCTCCATTGCTCGCTGGGTGACTTTGAGCCTTCTTATGAGACCCATAGTAAAAGACCACGTCTCACTTCCATAGGTCATTACTGGCAACACACACTGGTCAAAGACTTTCGTCTTGAGACATTGAGGTATTTCGGACGCGAATATATGTCGGAGCTTCCCAAACGCTGCCCATCCGAGCTGGATTCGACGAGAGATCTCTTTCTCAAAGTTGGACTTACCTAACTGGACCGTCTGTCCTAGGTAAACATAGTGGTCAACAACTTCGAGTGTAATGTTCCCAACATTAACTGGAGCGGGTGCAACATGGGCATTGAACATGATTTTCGTCTTGTCCATGTTCATCTTAAGACCCACTCTTTGCGAAGCATTACCGAGATCTTCGAGCATTGTGTTCAGGTCTTCCAAGGTCTCAGCCATAAGAACTACATCATCGGCAAACCGTAGGTGTGTTAGGTACTCGCCATTGATGTTAATGCCGTATCCTTTCCAGTCCAGCAGCTTAAAAATATCCTCCAACGCAGCTGTGAACAGTTTGGGAGAGATGACATCTCCCTGTCTCACACCTCGCTGTAGTTGGATAGGATTAGAGCTCTGGTTCTGTAATCGGACCGACATGGTGGCGTTTTGGTATAAGTACCTCAGCACCTCGATGTACCTGTGGTCTATTTGGCACCTCTGGAGAGACTGCAGCACCGCCCAAGTCTCAATCGAATCAAAGGCTTTCTCATAGTCCACGAACGCCAAGCAAAGTGGCAAGTTATACTCTTCGGTCTTCTGTATAACTTGCCGCAGCGTATGAATGTGGTCTATGGTACTGTAGCCTTTCCGGAACCCGGCTTGTTCGGGAGGTTGGAAGTCGTCGAACCTGCGAACGAGACGATTCGTAATGACTCTCGAAAACAACTTATAGATATGGCTCAGAAGCGAGATGGGTCTATAGTTCTTCAAGAGAGTTTTATCACCCTTCTTGAAAAACAGCATCACATCGCTTCTGCCCCATGCCTTTGGCGTTTTGCCCTCAAGGATGACTGAATTGAAAAGCTTCTGGAGGACTTTAAGTATCGGCTTACCGCCCGCTCTCAGAAGCTCTGTTGTGATTCCGTCATCGCCCGCCGCCTTGTTGTTTTTAAGCTGCTTGAGAGCCATTCTAATCTCGTACAGGCTGACGTCCGGGATATCTTCGGTATGGTGTCGGGTAAGCTTGGCTCTAGGGTCTGTAGCCTTGCTTTCAACAGGTGTTTGTGTGGAATATAGCTGTCCATAGAAACTCTCAATCTCCCTCAGGATTTCAGGTGTTGACGAAATGATGCTACCTTCCTCAGTTTTCAGCCTCGTCAATTGACTTTGCCCGATAGACAGATCTCTCGCGAACACTTTGGAGCCTTTGTTCCGCTCAATGGCTTCTTTAATACGCTCGGTATTAAATTGGCGAAGGTCGCGCGTCAAAGACTTAGATATCTGTCTATTAAGCTGTCGATAACGATGGGCATCCGCTGAGTTCTGCAGCTTCATTTCGTGTCTCTGATCCATGAGTAGGAGAGTCTGACTGGAGAGTTTCTTCAATTTGGGACGGCGGGTTTTATAGTACTTAGACCCTACCGTGCAGACAGTATCCACCACCATGTTGTATAGATCGTCCACGTCTATGCTGTTCTCAAGGGCTTCGAAGCGGTTTTGAAGCTCGAGCTGAAAGCACTCGGGGTTTTGAATTTGAGCTGGTATTGGTCGGAGCGTGGATTTTATCAGTCGCGATCTTTCGAGCTTGAGATCGATATTCAATGTGCCTCTCACCATACGGTGATCGCTTCCTGTCTTAACAGCGTTGATCACACTGACATCATTGAATATGTGCTTCTTCGTCGACATGATAAAATCGATCTCGTTTTTGACTTTACCGTCCGGACTGATCCAGGTCCATTTGCGGCTTACGGGCTTCCTAAAGAAGGAGTTCATCATATAGAGGTTCTCCCTCTCCATGAAGTCTGCCAGCATCTGGCCTCTATCGTTCCGTTGCCCAAATCCAAATTGCCCCACTCTCAGCTCATCACCGCAACGTTGCCCCAACTTTGCATTGAAATCCCCCATCACAACCGTGTAGTGGGTTTTATAGCTATGCATGGCTTTAGAGATCTCCTCATACATAGCCTCCACTTCGACATCGTCATGTTTCGAGGTCGGAGCGTAGACCTGGATAACATTCAGCGAATATCGTTTCGATAATCTGAGTATCAGGTACGCTACCCTGCTCGAGACACTTCCGATGGTAATCACGTTGTTGACAAGGGATTTATGGACGATGAACCCGACACCACCAAGGGACTGTTGGTCGCCCTCCCGGTGGTAAAGTAAGTTACCGGATTGCAGGGTTATCGAGTCCTCCCCCTCTCTTCGGACTTCAGATAACCCAATGATATCCCAATGTAACTTTCTTATTGCCTCTTCCAACTCTACGAGCTTCTCGTCGAGCCTCAATGTGCGCGTGTTGTAGGTTGCCAGGTCGAGTCGTCGGTGTTGGTAGCCGGAGCCTACCCGGGGATTCTTAGCACCCCCTGCCCCGCCGTTACCATAGCCGCTACCGTAGCTAGGAATAGCAGGGCCGCCGGGGACTGGGGGCCGATTTTTTAGGTGTGTATCCATTTTTCGGGGGGGGTTTGCCATAATCGCCACGCTTGGCAGGCGGGTTGGCGATCGCAGTATGGCCTGTTGTAACCTGGAGACGCTGCTGCCCATCTCCTGATGGCAGTTTTCCCTTTGTCGCCTCTTACGACACCCACGGGAAGAGAGGGGGTAGTGCTATTCTATTTATGTGCCGGCACTACACGGCACTACACGGCACTACAGTTTAGGGTTTGAAACATTGAAACTACACGAAATAAATAAATTCTTACTATTATAAATGATTTATTATTAAAATACAAGCATCCGTTCTTTTCCGGGACGGTAAAATTCAGTGTAGTGCACAAGCGCCCTTACTGTTTTCTTGTCAAAATAGTACCAAAAACCGAGTTTCATCGAAATCGGCCCACCAACAAAAAAGTTGGCCATCTTGGATTTTTTTATGTTTTTAACATTGCGTTGCCGTTTTCTTTCCAAAATATTACCGAAAACCGAGTTTCTTCAAAATCGACCCACAAACAAAATGTGCCTACATAGCACAACTAGGATTCGATCCCGGGACTCGATATCATTAGCCCGGTGTTCTAACCACTCCATAGGCTACCGAAAGAACTACACGTGATATTTATATAAATAACTAGCTGTGCCCGCGACTTCGTTCGCGTGGAATAGTGATTTTCGGCAGCATTTTTCATTTTTTAGCTAATAAGGTTTTTCGTTTTTTGTGTATTCATTTTATATATTTTAGTTTAGCGCTATGATACATATTAACACATTAAAAAAATATTTCACATAGCCTTCCGCCCGCGGTTTCGCCCGCCTGTACTACACGACGTTATCTCGAGGGAAAGTTATATTTTCCCGGGATATCAATAAGTCTTTGTCACTCTCTAGCTCCTAAAATATCCACATACTAAAAAAACACGCCGATCCGTTGCTCCGTTTTGACGTGAAAGACGGATATACAAACAATACAAACAGTATGTCAAAAGAAAGAACTTATCACGCTGAACAACTTCTCTTAAGATGCTATCTCATATAGTTTAACCTGGCTGCTAGGGTTCCACATCAGCTGGCCTAGCATGGACGGCTTTTATCATGCGATATGATATAGCACGTCATGCTGTCTTGCTTACCTACCCCACTAAGGTGGAAGCAAGACAGCAAGACGTGCTATATCATATCGCGTGATATAATGATGGTAATGCTAGCCAGGCAGGTGTACCAAGATCTTCAAACTTTGTACGTCAATAGAAAATGCTCATCACATTTAACAATTTTCCATAAGACGGTATTTTTATATCTCTCATAGTTTGGCTGGACTGCTATGGTTCTACATCGGCCATTTCGATCTTCTAAGTAAATTATAGCCTACCTATAAGTTGGCGACAACTAATAGCTATATAACAAAAAAAGTTTCATTAAAATCCGTTTAGTAGTTTTTGCCTGAAACATGGACAACAGACAGACAGACAAAAAATTCAAAAACTATATTTTTGGTATCTGTTCCGTTTAAGAAGACCCTTGGTGGTATTTTTTTCTATTTCTTTTCAATGTATACAGCCCCTGTACCGGCAAAAAAATATGGATATGGACTGGGCTTCATTTGACATTTGATGCCCATATTTTGTGCCTTTAAGGGCATAATATGGGCTTCAAATGTCAACTTATGGGTCCATACCCATAATTTTTTGCCGGTAGCCCCCTGAATAGAATCGCATACAGTTTTATAATAAGTATGAATTATTTTATTTATTTACTACACGGTAATTTTTTTAACACCCCGGATAAAATTAAAAGGATTATTCTGCTCATGTAAACAAACAATTTTTATTATGGGACCAACACTAAAATCGCAAAAAAAAAACAGCTATTCCATACAAAAGTGCAAAAATATTTAATCAAAATGTATGGAACAGCTGATATTTTTTCGCGATTTCAGTGTTGGTCTTTTAATAAAAGTTGTTTGTTTTCATGAGTAAAATAATCCCTAAAAATATCCGGGGTGATAAAAAAATACCGTGTATATTACAAACAGTACCTACGTATTAACACATTAAAAATTTATATCACATAGCCTTCCGCCCGCGGTTTTGCCGCGTGTACTACACGACGTTTTTCCGAGGGAATGTGATATTTCTCCGGGATAAAATTAGCCTATGGGACTCTCTAGCTCCTAAACTATCCACATACTAAAAAAACAGGTCGATCCGTTGCTCCGTTTTGACGTGAAAGACGGACATACAAACAAACACACTTTCACATTTATAATATTAGTATATATTGTATGTCAAAAGAAAATACTTATCACGCTGAACAACTTCTTTTAAGATGCTGTATTTGTATCTTTTATAGTTAAGCTGGACTGCAAGGGTTCCAAATCAGGAGTACCAGACCTTCGATATTTTTCCGTCAATAGAAAATGTCCATGACGTTGAACAACTTTTCTTATGACGCTATGTTTGTATCTCATATAGTTTAATCTGGCTGCTAGGGTTCCACATCAGGTGTACCAGACCTTCAAACTTTGTACGTCAATAGAAAGTGCTCATCACGTTTAACAATTTTCCTTAAAACGGTATTTTTATATCTCTCATAGTTTGGCTGGACTGCTATGGTTCCACATCACAAATTGCGATCTTCAAAATAAATTATAGCTATATGTTGGCAAGGACCAATAGCTGTACAACAAAAAACTTTCATCAAAATCCGTTCCGTAAACTTTTTTGCTGACGTCATCACACGAAAAAATTCATCCCCTGTTTTCACCCTCTTTAGGGTAGTTTTTTTTACAAACTTTGAATGTCGTATTTATTTATCTAATCAAAAGCCTATAAAATAATTTTGAAGCTTCTAGCTTTAAAAATGACTTAATTTCCATACAAACTTTCATCCCCTATTTCAACCCCTTACAGCCCTTTGTTCACATAAAAAAGTAGCCTATGTCCTTTCTCAGGCTCTAGACTATCTCTGTACCAATTTTTATTCAAATCGGTTCCGTAGTTTAGGCGTGATTGTGTAACACACAGACAGACAGATTCGCATTTTCGCATTTATAATATAAGTAAGGATTATAATATTTTTGTTTCATTCATTCACTTTGCCCCGTCACTATTTATTTTTCGTCAAAACCTGACAACCCAGTAAACGTCAGATTACTTCGTCTAATTAAAAATCCGACTATAGTACTATTTTGACAAGAAAACAACAACGCACTGTTAAAAATATAAAAAAATCCAAGATGGCGGCCAACTTTTTTGTTTGTGGGCTGATTTTGATGAAACTCGGTTTTTGGTACTATTTTGACAGGAAAAGAGTAACGCAATGTTAAAATAATTAAAAATCCAAGATGGCGGCCAACTTTTTTGTTTGTGAGCCGATTTTGATGATACTCGATTTCTAGCATGACCAACCAAAACGCGATATGATATATGATAAGTTATCCGGTTTAACTGTCAAAAGACTATGGGTTTTGACGTTTGAATGTCAATAAATCGCTTTATCATCATGCGGTACATATCGAGTTTTAGATGGTCATGCTAGGCTTACAGACTGATTATACGATCGATTTAGTATGGAAAGTCCAAAAATTTTGGTCGTATTTCGACCCATGTTTCTAGAAGAAAGTGTTCACTTACCGATTCTGAGACGAGCTTAAAATTTTGGATCGGCTAACAAACAAAAATTTGGCCGCCATCTTGGATTTTTTATCATTTTTGACATTACGTTGCTATTTTCCTGTTAAAATAGTAGCAATAACCGAGTTTCATCAAAATCGGCCCAAAAACAAAAAAGTTGGCCGCCATCTTGAATTTTTTAATATTTTTAACATTGCGTTGTTGTTTTCTTGTCAAAATAGTACTAGAAATCGAGTTTCATCAAAATCGGCCCACAAACAAAAAAGTTGGCCGCCATCTTGGATTTTTAATTATTTTAACATTGCGTTACTCTTTTCCTGTCAAAATAGTACCAAAAACCGAGTTTCATCAAAATCAGCCCACAAACAAAAAAGTTGGCCGCCATCTTGGATTTTTTAATATTTTTAACAGTGCGTTGTTGTTTTCTTGTCAAAATAGTACTAGAAATCGAGTTTCATCAAAATCGGCCCACAAACAAAAAAGTTGGCCGCCATCTTGGATTTTAATTTTTTTTTACATTGCGTTACAGTTTTCTTGTCAAAATAGTACTACAAATCAAGTTTCATCAAAATTGGCCCACAAAAAAAAAAGTTGGCCGCCATCTTGGATTTTTATTTTGACATTGACGACATTTGACGACCTCCGTGGCCGAGTGGTGCACGCACCGGTTTTCAAGGTGCCGCTATATCTAGAGGTCCCGGGTTCGATCCTCGGTCGGGTAAATATTGAAAACGAACTTTTCAATATTTCCTTTTACATAACACTATTAAGTGCTCGAGATGGCTCGAGCTACTATAATTTGGTATTTTAACAATGTATGTGATGGTGACTAATATTTAATAAAAGAAGCTAAAGCCTAAATATAAACCTATTAAAAAAAGTGCTATTTTAAAAAGGACCATGGTTTACCACGTAAACTCTGTGGTACTGTTGAAAAATAGTTTAAACATGTGACGTCACAGCTAATCGTGGAGCGTTTATAGTCGGGTGATCTTTTTTCAAATTTCATAAATTTTTAATTGCTTATAATTAATTGAAAAAATGTTTTTTTTTAAGTTTTTCCATTAAATATCAATATTATTGTTAATAAAGTTTAAAAAAAAAATTGAAAAAAAAAAAAAATTAATTTTTTTTCACATCACCAATTGTATCTACAATTTACAAATTTGTAAATTTTCCACCATGGTAAACTTGTAACTTGTAAATGTTGGTTAAACAGAAACTTGTAGACTTGTAGCCTGTAAATACAATTAACAATTTGTAAATTGTATTTTTGGTTAAACAGGCCACAGATCGCTCTGCGCCACACCACACTGCATAAATGTGTTTCTAACCATACTAAATGTATGAAACCGATCGCGCTGCGCCAGAGAAATGTGTTTCTAGCTTTACACTAGGGGTACAATACAGTAGGTTATTGACGATTCCGGAAGTAAACGTGTGGCGCGTTGATGTCTTTTTTATGGAACGTGGAAAAACACATCTAAAAGAGCCCACACGGCGACATACCTAATATTACAATAATATTATGTAGTTGAACATTAGTTGAACGACTTTTTTATTTTGGGGGTATTCGTTGCTATGAAATTATGTACTATGCGATTATTATAAGAATAGGACGGGTTGTTGACAAACTTCACTCTGAAAAGGTACAGTTCGCAAGAAAGTACGAAACAAAATGAAAATAGTTTATTTTTATTTTGGCAGAACGTGGTTTGAGTATTGCCACTTTCAAAACGAAGTTTTTTTTTATTTTTTTAATCCACCTACTCGTTATGCCAGCGCCAGACATAGCACAAACATTTGAATAAATGTTTGGACACATGTGTAGCACGGGTATTTGAGTATTTGTTCAAAGCTTTGATAAAATACTAGAGCATATTTCTACAGTACTTTGCAATGTCAGAAGGAAAAGTCTTCAATGTCTTTGTAGCAGTAGCAGCTGCAGTAGCAGTTCAGACCAGCGGGACGATGATTCTCAAATGAATGGAATAGAAGAGGTGGAATAGCATTAGCAAGCATAATGTGTTTTGATTTACAATTGGCGGATTCACGAAAGGCGCCTCCCCGAGTGGCTTGATTGAATCGCTCCCCGTGATACCAATACCTGGCGCACCCTGGTAACAGCTGGATTCTGCCGAATCTAACTTCAATCAACGTGCATAATCTAGCTGGCCAATCCTTTTACCATGATAGACCAATACAATTTTGCACTAGACCCCCAATTTACCAATTTTATTGTAAAGTTTATTATTAAATTATTTTCATAACTTGAATTCCTGTTTAATTTAAATATTAAACCAGTAAATAGAATCAACATTCAATTTATTCTGTGTTATTGAAGCATAGTATTAAAGTACCCCGCAGAACAATAAGTATGAAAAAATGGGTTCAGCAGTTAAATATCACAAAATTTTAATTTGATTGAGATTCAAATTACCTGATCATTTTCGTAAAAGCATACTTTCATGAGTCCTATACTTTTCGAAAAAATTAAGTTAATGATTTGTATTTATCTGCAAATTATTCATATGTTTTGGTTTGCACGAACATCATTATTAATTTATCGTAAGCTATGACATGATCAGCCCCCTGATTCACGATTTAAATTTCTTTTTTGCACACCATACTGAAGTGAAGTGAAGTTAGTTTGACAGCACTTTGACAGCTTGACGTCACAACATGGCGGCGTCCCTATCCTATTCTTATAATAATCGCATAGTATATTATGATTGTAAATATTATAATCTCTGCGCAACTTAGAAATTTATTTGTTTACATACATATTAAAAGTTTAAAACAGACTTTGTAAACGTTTCGAAGTACACGTCATCATTACCGAGTCTATAAGTGTTACCAAACAAGAGAAAGTAACATCTCCCCACTTTTGAGCGAATTAGCCTGCTCAGATTTATAGTTGTAGGTAGAGTCTTTAAGTAAATATATATTTATCACTACCTAAATTAAACTTTCAGTCAACAGCATTCAATGTTTTACTAAAGGCAAACTAAGGGCTCCCACACAAAACTGCTCGCCAAAATCTGCGAGCTTGCAGGAAGCATTGCATAAACTTCCGATTTGATTCGCATCGGATCGGATATTACTTTACTCTTTGGGACAGGCATTCGTGTGATCAATACACAGAGTGATATTACGTCAGACTTGGTGTTGCCATTTTTTAGTCCGTTCTGATTCTGAGACAGCGTGTGGGCAGATTTAGTTATAATAAAATAAAGAATACCTAAAATTTTAATAACAATATTCTTCTGTTCTCAAACCATAGTATTTACGACTTCCCATCTGCTTTCATATTCTACCAAATTTTATAATCCTACTAATATATAAATGTAAAAGTTCAGATGGTTAGATGTTTTGTTACACAATCACGCCACGGCTAAACGGATTTGGCTGAAATTTGAGACACATACTTTGTAGCCTGAAGAGGACATAGACTACTTCGTAATAGCTACTTCGTATAGGATGGACCCAAAATCTTCGTAATTTTTCTATATCTATTTAACAATACCAGCAGTGCAAAAATCTTATTGCAATCCATGTCAATACTACTAAAGAGACGTCCTGGGGGGCTACCGCGCAACTTTATGGATATAAACTTCATACGTTTTTTGGAACTTTAAGTCAACTTTATAAAAAAATAGCCACTATAATTTCCTTGTTTTGTGACTTCGGGTATAACAATAGCTAGCTAGCAACGTTCAACAGAACAAAGCAGCAAAATCTATCCCCCACAGGGGGGGCTACCGGCTAAGAAATATGGATATGGATATGGGCTTCAACTGTCATTTGAATTCCTTATTTTGATAGATTTTTGCTGCTTTGTTCTTTTGAACGTTGCTAGCTAGCTATCGTTATACCCGACGATGTCACAAAACAACAAATTTTATAAAGAAAATAGCCGCTATCAGTTCCTTGTTTTGTAACGTCGGGTATAACGATAACTAGCTAGCAACGTTTAACAGAACAAATCAGCAAAAATCTATCAGAATAAGGAATTCAAATGGCAGTTGAAGCCCATACCCAGATTTCTTAGCCGGTAGCCCCCCTGATACTTATCCAGTTAATAAAGGACGTCATTTTTTTACGACTACCTTGCGTTTTTGTGACTTAGTAAACTATGTTTATTATTTAGCCGTAGTCGTAGCTCGAATCGAATCATCATAGGGAAACATTTTGAGAAAAGGGTAAATTAAAATTTAGTTTGATATCCCTCAATGTCAGTATTGTCATTTGAGCTAAATAAACTGTCACTTTGACAATTGACGTTTGCTTCAGTTTGCGTTGGCATTTCATTTTCAGTTCGGATAATTAAAATATAATTAGCTGTTATTTTGTATTATAAACTCGAATAAAATTGATGAGAAAACAATTAAAATGAAATTTAAAGCGTTACTATGCTTTTTAGTACTTTTAACTTACTATCAAGGTGAAGCTCAAACACGAGCCAAAGGGGTATGTTTAATTCTATGGAGAAAAAGTTGCCGGCTTTTGGGTCATTATATTTTACCTACGCTGTTTTATGGTTTTAGCTCGATGAAAAAGTACAGCAGTTGTCGGATATGACCGCAAAGAAGTCTATAATATCGCTGAATTTCAACAAGTTCAAAGAATATGTGAAATCTCCACCGAAAGACTATTCATTTATCGTAATGTTCACTGCAATGGCTCCCTCCCGTCGCTGCGCTATTTGCCAGCATGTCTTCGATGAGTACATGATCGTAGCAAACTCGTTTAGATTCTCACAGGCTTACAATAATAAACTATTCTTTGGTATGGTTGATTTTGATGAAGGATCTGATATATTTCAAATGGTATGTATTCCTTGTTCACTGTGTCATTATAATTATGTGTTAAGCTTAGTACTTAATAGTTTTTTTTTGTTAGATCATGACAATGATTTAGGGTGGTATTCATTGATGAATGAAACCATTCATCAAAATTATCGATGAATGGCTTCATCGATAATTTCTTTGGTCAAATGCATATTGGACAAAATCTTTGATAAGTGGAATTCCACCCTTAGATAGAAGTAGTTTTTATCCAAGATATCTCACATGATGGTGAGCTAAATCAAGCCAACTAAGTTTCACACACTAGGTACCTATAGACAAATGATTACTTATCACAGATTGATGATTTTATCTGTGTAGAAGAGTCAAAATATGTTTAAAAAATACCAGGTAATTTACAATAAAGTCTATTCAGTACATTCCTGCATTTTCCAGCTGCGGCTCAACACTGCGCCTGTGATCATGCACTTCCCAGCCAAGGGCAAGCCAAAACCAGCAGACTCAATGGATTTTGAAAGGGCTGGCATTCACGCTGAAGCTATCGCTAAATGGATTCAGGACAGGACTGATGTTCAGGTAACAAAATAATTTATTTATTGCATTATCATATTACAGTATTAAATGGAATACCTATTTAATAAAGACATGTGGTGTGATATAAACGTGTTCAACTTTGACGGACGAACCGCTTTACACATAATGGTCGTACGAGGCAGACTTGAATGTGCAATAGCCCTGCTTTCCCGAGGCGTGGAGCATTCTATAGGAGACAAATATGGGGATACACCCCTACATGAAAGGGCATGTAATACATTTTATAACATACAACAAAATTATCCAAATATACAACAGAATGTTAATTTATGGGTAATTATTCTTATTTAGGAATTTATATTGGGTGCTAACTCCACAAATACCTAGTCATATAATGATTTTGTAGTTGTGGTAGTCAAGCTAGTTTAAAGACACAGATAAAGGATATCAGTAAATAATAAATAATAATAAATAACTTTTTACAATCACACCAATTATCTAATCCCATGTTAATTTCATGAGAAACTGTGTCATGGAAACTTGATAACGGATAAATATATACTTAAATACTTTTTGTTTGTAAATACATACATCATATACATAGAAAACACCCAGACCAAGACAAATAAAGATGTTCATGTACACAAATATTTGTCTTGTTCGGGAATCGAACCCGAGACCTCTGGCGCAGAAAGCAGGTATCCTACCCCTGCGCCAAATCGGTTGTCTGTATGTATAACAATCAGACTTGTTATTTAAAATCCAAACGACTTGGCACTGGAATCAAAATATTTATAACTAGCAATTCCTTGCGGTTTCACGCACATGGTACCCGTTCCCGTTGGAATATCGGGATAAAATATAGCCGATGTCACTCGGGAAGTATGTAGCTTTCTAATAGTCAAAGAATTTTCTAAAACGGTCCAGTAGTTTCGGAGCTTATTCGATGCAAACAAACAAACAAACAATTAAATCTTTTCTTTTTGTAATATTAGTATAGATGTGCAAATTGTAACACAAATGTGGAGTTTTCACGGTAAATTAATCACAAGACAGTTATCTACTTGCAGTACACTATAGCATATTTTATAATTAATAGTTTAATGATAAAGATTTTAATCTTTCGTGGTCTCTTTCACTATATAACTATGAATACCAGATTTTTTCCATTTTTAAATATTGGGGACTCGACATCAAAGGGGTTTGAACCTCTTTGTATGGGAGACTGGCATAGTGATGGATGTGATGACCATGATTTTGCAAGACTGAAAAGTGCGACGCATCATGAAACCGGTGTATATCGATAAAGGATCTATAGACGAACAAAAAATGTTTGATGACATTAATTGTCCTAAAGCATACAGGTTTCGAGATATTCCATGATAAAGATCCGGTTTTAAGGTAGTTTTATTTATACGGGATCTTTAACATGGAATATCTCGAAACCTGTACGTTTTAGGACATAATGCCATATGAAATTTTTTGTTCGTATAAAGATTCTATATCGATATACGATAGTTTAATGATGCGTCGTGTTTTTGGAAAATTCCATTCTGAAAGATGGTTAAGTACCACTACTTATGCCAAAATCCCATTTTGTATAATACTATGCGATTATTATAAGAATAGGACGGGTTGTTGACAAACTTCACTCTGTTAAGGTACAGTTCGCAAGAAAGTGCAAAACAAAATGAAAATAGTTTTTTTTTATTTTGGCAGAAGGTGGTTTGGGTATTGCCACTTTCAAAACGAAGTTTTTTTATTTTTTAAATCCACCTACTTCCCTTTTTCTTCCTACACAATTTTACTACTCATGCCCTTCGTTATGCTGGCGCCAGACATAGCACAAACATTTGAGTAAATGTTTGGACACATGTGTAGCACGGGTATTTGAGTATTTGTTCAAAGCTTTGATAAAATACTAGAACGTATTTCTACAGTACCTACTTTGCAATGTCAGAAGTAAAAGTCTTCAATGTTTTTGTAGCAGTAGCAGCTCAGACCAGCGGGGCGATGATTCTCAAATGAGTGGAATATAAGAGGTGGAATAGCATTAGCAAGCATAATATTGTGTTTTGATTTACAATTGGCGGATTCACAAAGGCGCCTCCCCGAGTGGCTTGGTGGGTTCCCCGTGATACCAATACCCGGCGGCGCACCCTGGTAACAGCTAGATTCTGCCGAATCTAACTTCATTCAACGTGCAGAATCTAGCTGGCCTATCCTTTTACCATGATAGACCAATACAATTTTTTACTTGACCCCCAATTTACCAATTTTATTGGAAAGTTGATTATCAAATTATTTTCATAACTTGAATCCCTGTTTTATTTAAATAGGTACTTAAAACCAGTAAGTAGAATAAAATTCAGCTTATTCTGTGTTATTGATGCATAGTAATAAGTATGAAAAAATGGAAAAAATGGTAAATATCACAAATTATTACCTGATAATTTTCGTAAAAGCATACTTTTATGAGTCCTATACTTACTACCTATGTTTAGTAGTTAATGATTGGTATTTATCTGCAAATTATTCATATGTTGGGGTTTGCACAAACATCATTTTTATCGTAATGACATGATCAGCCACCTGATTCACGATAAATTTCTTTTTTTGCACACCATACTGAAGTGAAGTGAAGTTAGTTTGACAGCTTGACGTCACAACATGGCGGTGTCCCTATCCTATTCTTATAATAATCGCACAGTACTTAGTTATACTTAGATGCATAATATTCAAAATTCTCTCTACACTATCGAAATATTATAAGAATGACACCTAAATAAATATATTAAGTATATCAAGATCAAGTAAATGTCTGAATGTCTGATGAACAATCTAACACTGTACAACACTGAATAATAAGATATTAAAGCACAGTAATACACCTTACTTTACGACATACATTAAATAATGGAAATGTGTTTTAGTACCTACCTTGAGTAAATTGGTTTTAAATTCCATTTATGGCGAGGTTCAACTGAGTATGAAGCTTAGTAATAAAACAGGGTCATTGTAACCTGTTGTTGATAAACATAATTACTATGCACCAAACACAATCAGAGTTAGTTTAAATGATTAGAACATACTCAAATTACCTAAAAAATGGGAATGGGAAATATATTAGTAAGTTAAAGTTATAAAATATTTTTTATATTCTTACTAGCCTTCCGCCTGTAGCCTACAAGACGTTATCCCGCGGGAATGTGATGTTTTTCCGGGATAAAAAGTAGCCTATGTCACTCTCCAGCTCCCGATACCAAAAATCACGTCGATCCGTTGCTCCGTTTTGACGTGAAAGACAATCAATGAAAAACTCTTTCACATTTATTATATTAGTATGGATAGTAGAAAGTCTTCAATGTTATTAGTAGAGAAATGCTGACTATCCCATTACACAAAGTAAAGTGCATACACTTAGATAGTATCGCCCTTTTATCGCGCCGCCTTGGCACGTGCCGCTTCTTGTCAAAGGATGCCGCCACATAAACAAAAGAAGCCGTACACCCGCAAATGGAATTGGATTTTGAGATTCGGCATTTATTAAATTATATTTTTACTTAAATAATCTATGTTTATTATAAATACAGGTGGTAACGACGATTGTGACTTGTGACAATTCGAGCGATGATGAGTAATCATAATAATCATATAAAAAATTAATAATAATAATTATTATTTGTAAATCACTTATTTAACTTCCTTTTATATAAAGATATCCAAATTTTCATTAAAATTGACTTTGGTACCCAACTTGAGTGTATTATTTTATGTCTGTATTTTATAGCAAGAGCCACAATGCCGTGCGTGGGTGTACCGACACTATCTAACCAAACTGACTTTACTGGGATATGACTAGTGTAATTTTTATGGTCTCAATCAATCTTGGCCACAAAGTCGTCCTTCAGTTTGTCCGAGTTATCTTGTCATTTGTCCTCCACCTTACATAAAGTTGAGAATAGGAGAACAAAAAATAAAATTTTACCATAGCCATTTCAAGTGTCAGAGATCCAGCGAGAATTCGATACCACAGAGTCAGCGTATACAGATACATAATAAAGTAATTTTGTTTGTTTTTCAGATCAGGGTGTTCCGCCCACCAAATTACTCAGGAGCAGTGGCTTTCGCGATGCTGTTCCTCTTGGTAGCCGGATTCCTGTACCTAAGACGGAACAATCTGGAGTTCCTCTACAACAAGCAAATGTGGGCAGTCGGGGCAGTATTCTTCTGTTTCGCTATGGTCTCCGGCCAGATGTGGAACCAGATAAGAGGACCACCCTTCTTCCACAGGACCAAAACTGGTCCAGTATACATTAACGGGGGATCACATGGACAGTTCGTGCTGGAGAGTTACATTGTTGCTATTTTGAGTATCCTTTTCAAAACTTAAAAAGGACCCTTTGTTTTTTACCGACTTCCAAAAAAAGGAGGGAGGTACTCAATTCAACCCGTTTTTTTTTTTTTTTTGTTTGATGTATGTATACCGATTACTCTGGCGTTAGTGATCCGATTTTAATAGTTGTTTTTTTGTTCGATTGGGTATACTTTCGATTTGGTCCCATATAAGTTTCATTGAGATCCGATAACAATCTTCGGAGATATGGGGCCTGTAGTCATGGGAGTCATGAATTATTAGCAGAAAGTATAATGTCATCCATGTAAGTAAACGTTAGGTTTTTGTTCGGGCTGAATAGTTTGTTCTTCAAAATAGCGTCAATAAAGTGACACGCGGAAACTAATTATATACTAATTATGTCATAGTATAATGGGTATATGGGTTTCACTTCCAGGACCTCGATTGGTGATGTGGGTTATCACCGCGTTTTGCGATCGTTGCGGTTAAGCAACGTTTGCAAGGGCTGGTCGTAGGATTAAATGAAAAATTAGATAGATAGATAGATAGATAAACATTTTATTGCTCACACAAAGATACAGGTACATAAACAACAGAAACAAGTAACATACAATTATGTGGGCAAAGGCGGTCTTATCGCTAAAAGCGATCTCTTCCAGACAACCTTTGAGGCATAGGAAAAATTAACAAAGAGCGAGTGGCAGTGCACAGCAACATACAAAAATTAACTAATTTGAAATTAAAAATAAATAAATAACATAATAATAACATATGAATAAGTCTACATAAACAACTTGCTAAATAACATAATAATTAAATAAATGATTATAAAAATATACTACATATACATTACATATATGTCTGCATTACATATATCCAACATCTCTGCTGCGACTTCATGTTCTGCACCTGAATTCTCTTTTACACCTTTATCTGAGGATGAGGTCCGCAAGATTGTCCATTCCATCAAGTCTAATGCTGTTGGCTGTGATGATGTAAGTAGACTTATGATAACCCTCTTGCTTGACTGCTTAATTCCCGTTTTAACTTTCATCATCAATCACTCCCTTTCCTCAGGAACTTTTCCAGCCCCGTGGCGTAAAGCTATCGTTATCCCTTTACCTAAAACCCAAAGCCCTAATTCCCTAAACCAGTACAGACCTATTTCAATCCTTCCCTTCCTCTCCAAGATCCTTGAAGCTGCTGTACACAAACAGTTCTCATCCTTTGTCCTATCCAATAATCTCCTCAGCCCCTTCCAGTC
The DNA here is from genome assembly GCA_949710035.1 of Crambus lathoniellus. Taxonomy (NCBI): domain Eukaryota; kingdom Metazoa; phylum Arthropoda; class Insecta; order Lepidoptera; family Crambidae; genus Crambus; species Crambus lathoniellus. The sequence continues at coordinate 29,343,598 of OX453304.1, forward strand.
TGGCTTTAGACCTGGTCACAGTACCACTTCAGCACTCACTAAAGTATTAGAAGACGTGAGAGACGGGTGTGAGGCCTCGCGACTGACTGTGCTAGTTTTGATAGATTTCTCTAACGCTTTTAACGCAGTTGACCACGAGTTACTTCTCACCATGCTCTCCCAATTAAGCCTTTCATCTACTGTTTTATCATGGTTTTCCTCTTACCTTCGCGGACGCCAGCAAGCCGTCCGTGTTGATCAGACATTGTCCGAGTGGTGTGACTTGGAGGCTGGTGTACCGCAAGGCGGTATTCTCTCTCCTCTTCTCTTCTCATTATTTATAAATTCTCTTACTGTCCATTTAACCTCTTCTTTCCATTTGTATGCCGACGACTTACAAATTTACGCACAACACTATGCTCACTGTTTGAATGATGCAGTTGCGTTACTCAACCGTGATCTTGAACGGATTTCCAAATGGTCGTCCAACTACGGTATCTCCGTGAACTCAGGTAAATGCCAGGCTATCATTGTTGGCAGTTCACGGCGAATAGCAAGTCTTAACTTGAGCGATGTTACTCCTTTAAAATATAATAGTGATGTAATACCCTACTCGCATCAAGTCAAAGACCTGGGCTTAACAATTGACTCGTGTCTCTCCTGGACAGCTTATATTGATGACGTTTCCTTGAAGGTAACCAACGCCCTTAGATCTCTGTATAGGTTTAAGTTTTTTCTCCCTTCGAGCACTAAGATCGCGTTAATACAGGCTCTAGTCCTTCCCATAATCGATTACGCTGATATTTGCAGCACTGATCTTAACGAGAATCTTCTCAGTAAGTTGGATCGTCTTCTCAACAACTGTATCCGCTTCATATATGGGTTACGTAAATACGACCATATCTCTCACTACCGACAGAAACTCAAATGGCTTCCTATCCGTGAGCGTAGGAACCTTAGAGTTATGTGTTTTCTCTTCAACCTTCTTTTCGATCCACTTACCCCAGAATACCTGAAAGTCAGGTTTCAGTTTCTGGGCGACTCCCATCATCGTGATCTTCGCTCCAGTTCGAATCTTCTTCTAAAAACTCCTTCCCATTCTTCTGGCTTCGTCTCCCATTCCTTCTCCCTTTCGGCAGTTCGCCTCTGGAACGCTTTGCCCCTGAAAATTCGCAGTGCCCCCAGCAAGTTCGTATTTAGGCGGTTGGTGCGAGAGCATTACTTAAATTCTCTACATTAGTCTCGTCATCTCTGACACATGTCATGGTATGTTAAGTATTGTATTGTATGTATGTATAAGTATATGTATGTATATTATCGTATCAGTATATATGTATTATTTATTTATAAGATTGTATGTATAATTTAGCTTTATTATGTGTTTATTTAACAAATACGGGTTCTTTAAAAAAAACTGTTATTGTTATTTTTATTGCCGCCACAGCATTTTGTCACTTTCTTTCCGGTTGACTGGTAGAGAATGCCTAAGGGCATTAAGTCCGCCTTTTGTATGTTTTTTATTTTCATGCAATAAAGAATAAATATATATATATATATACATATATTATTACTACAAATATAATAATATACTACATAAAAATTACTATCTATACTATTTACCAATTTCAATATTTCTTTTTATTTAAAAGAGTATACTCCTGTTTTGGTCTCATTATAACCAAGTCAGGATCTGATGGTAGAATCCAGGGGAACGAGGTAAACCCGAAGATAGATTAGGTGTTTTATGTATTTTCTAAAAATTTTCAAGCACTTGCATATGATAGCCATCAGCTCATCATCATGAGCTGGTGATGGAAGATACAACTCCTCAATGGTTAGGAGTTGGAGGATAATTCTTGAATTATTGTTGATACGTAAAAAAATATAGTTGTAATCTTTCAGGTTATTTAGGTGAGCTGATGATGGAAGGTAAAACTCCTTAGGAGTTAAAGCATGTTTGGTTACGTACCACCGAGACCTTAAGTTGTATTCTTTCAAGTTTTTTAGGTTAGCAGATGGTGGATGGTGCATAACAAACAACAGAACATTAAAAGAAAAAATAATTTTGTGTTCTGTGTGCATAACAGTTATAACAGAGTAAGAGATGGTGATTCTCACAGAACATAGTAGAGAAAATGTTTCCGTCCGTGTTCTGTGGTGATTCTTGTCCGAGATATGGGTTTTAGTAGCTGCTCATTGCGCTACGCTTGCTCACTTTGCGGTTTCTTTTGGTAGCGTTCTTATACTAAAAATGGAAAAATAAAATTTTTATAAAAAAAATAAACCGCCTTCAAAAAAACTGCAAACAAATTTCGCTTCCCAAAAACACGTAAAAATGAAAAATAAATTAAATCATTCAATTCAAAGGACGAAAGTCCGGGAATTTTTCTAATTAATCTTGGAACTTACTGATCTGATTGAAGTCGGTGACAAGCCCAAAGTAACAAGAAGAAATACTTAGTGAAAGAATAACACACAAAACCTACTCATGCGCGGAGTGGTGTGAATTGTATAGCCTATCAAATACATAATATTACATGGCTTTACCCTTTGTTTTTTGACCCTAGAATTTTTTGATATGTAACAGATTTTGTTTAGTCTTAACTCTAAAGGAACTCAGAATCCATAGTAACACCCGTAGAGACTTTTGATCAGGACATTAAAATCTAGAATATATCAAAATTGTAGGACTTTAGACTGAAACCACGTTTTCATAACAATAGGTTCGGGATCCTGTTAGTGACAGATTGTCTCTGTAGTTTTGGGTGATAAAATTAATTACCAATATTGCTTTTGACAAAGTCTCGTAAAACCTGAATAAGCGGTGCCATGGCGTTCACTTTCTATTCTATTTCACATTCCAATATCCATTGACAAAACGATTTTGATGTTGCGTGTTCTAATTGCTACGAACAATATACCTAGATTTAAAAATAACTACTATAGTATTTACTGAAGTTATTTAAGTAAGTTGTTAAATATATGAGAATTATTTTATTATACTATCCGGATCAAATGCTAATAGGATAATAACTTTTGGAGTTGCGTTACGCGACAGTGACACTTGTACTACTCGGTCGAGCTAACTTGTCACCAGTTGTTGCAGGTTATACCAGTCCCTCTTAGGTCCGGTTGCTCGAAGCTTGGTTACGTTAACTATAGGGTTAAATTATGGTTAAAGTAAAATTAACCGGCGGTCAAATTTAAAAAGCGTAGTTGAAGCAGCGGTTACTTTAACGAGCAGTCAAATTACAGATTTAACGGTGGTCAAAATAACCGACAGGGTGGGGTGGTTTAAATTTTGACATTAGTAATTAAGGGAAGGTTAATAAAATAGTACAGACAACACTTTTAATCCTAAGATAACCAACGTATTTTTCTTTTACCGATGTCAAAATTGACATCAGTTAAATTTTAACTTTTGTCAATTTTGACAAAAGTTAAATATACGAGCAACCGGACCTTAGAGCTTCAGGTGTCATGTTAACTTGACCGAGTTATATTATAACCACACACTCCGCGCGCGCCGAGTCTGTACACACGCTGTAAGCATGTGTGATGCTCCATGCCAAAAGGTATTATCCTATTAGTATTTGAATTGAACCGCACAGTACTAATAAATTATGTTATATGATAAGAATTCTCTGAAAGTAATGAACTACATACTTATACATATTTTTAGAAACATTATCCAAACAGTTTCCTTAGCTAGCTGACAGATGCCGCTGTGGTCGTAGGCATGATCCTCATGATAGAAGCTGCGGGCGGCGTGAAGAACAACGATCCCGTTCGCACACAGGCCGAGGGAAAGAGACGGCGGTTTCAGTCCGTTGTAGGATTGGTTCTGGTGTGCGTGTTCTTCTCGCTTCTGCTCTCCGTGTTTAGGGCTAAGACGCAAGGATACCCTTACAGGTACTTACTTTTTTGTAGAGAACTTATTTGGAAGACATTTAATATATAACTCAAACGTTAAAGTGACTCTTAACTGTTGCAATAGTTTCCATACCGGGGCTAGCATGAGTATGAGTAGCATGACGGAAACGACATAGTTTGTCGCGCTCCTTCCAACCAATCAACACGTCGAATTAAGTCACGCGCGCTATCTATGAGCGATCTGATTGGTCGAAAGTGCCCGCGACTCTTTCTCACTCGAGTCGCACTAGATAAGATAAGATAAAAAAAATATTTAAATAAACATGATACACATGTACTTTTGAATCGTCAACATTTTCCTAAAGTGTTCTCTAAAGTGGCGATTACACTTTCACTAGTTAGGGCCCTAATTCAGAATAGGTACATTGCTTGTTTTGATTGCATGACTGCTAAAGGTCGTCACAAACGGTGAAGATGCTATAATATTTTATCTTAAGATATCGTAAGATAAAATATTATAGCATATTAAACTATCACACACGGTTAAGATACGATATATTTTGGAATCTTTTCACTCTCTTGATATCCATCCTAGGTAGCGGACGAATATTTTGTAAACCATCTTATACAGGGTGATCAAAAATTAGCAATTCGGATCGCTTAGCATCTTAAGATACTTAATATGAAAATATATGTTATCTTCGGAGTGTGTGATGGTCCATTGAATTGTATGGCGATATTCTATGTTAAGATAAAATATTATAGTATCTTCACCGTCTGTGACGACCTTATTAAAGCTAAATGCTAGAGCTCAAAGAAAGCAATCTTATTTTGAATAAGGACCCTAACTATAGTGTAATCGCCGCTTGAGTTGTGCTAGCACTACTGTTCGAAATGTGTTTTTTCTAATATAAAGTTTATTTTTGTTACAGTTTCCTCTTCAAGTAGAGTAAGATAATAGTGTGCAAGCAAATTGTGTGTATGTTGCAATATTAATGTTCCTCAGTCGGTGGAAATAAAATAAAAAATTATAATATTATTTCGATTTTTATTTCTTTATCAGTTTGGGGTTTTATCTATAAAAAATATAGATCTATTAATTTGTAGAAATATGAATTAAATATACAAATATCAATAAATATTAAATCAATATTTTGTCAAAATATTAACAATTAACTTAAAATTATCAGTCTAAATAAAGTCTTTTAAATTTATATGTAGAACTTTCAGATCATCTAGAAAACTCAATTTTGTTCTCAAGTTTCAAATACAAATTTTAAAATACAAAGGTTCAGCCTTTGTACAGTTAGCCTCAATTTTATTAGAATGAAACTTCTGATAACTCTAGTTAGATACTAATTTGAACTTAATTTCTATAATTGAATTAAACCGTTAACCTGGATTAGATAATTATGAACAGAACTATTATTCTAGCTTAAGGTGGTTCGTTGAGCTAAGTAGCGTATTAATGGAAATAAATCAATTACACTTTATTAAAGGCTTAGATCAAAAGTTTCGGTTATTTTGCGTAATTAAAAGAGTAAAATTCATTTTATAAATACTTTTAAGAACTCAACCTTACGCAATAAGTCGTTAATGTGAATAGTGCCAAAAGTGGTCATTTTAGCATTTAGCAATATCGACATCCATAACTTAATGCTCATATTTGAGGCCCTGAAAAAACAATAAAAAATTGCATTTAACTCTTTTATTTGCGCGAAATAACCGAAACTTTTATTCTAAGCCCTTGATAAATCGTAAATGATTTATTTCCATTGGTGGCGCTACTGCTCAACAAACCACCTTAATTATATAAAAGTACTAAACAACTCCTGGAAAAATAGCAAACCTATTGGTGGGATAATTCTTGAATGTCTTCTTGTACCACTCATGAGCTTGGATAGCAGTTTGGATCTGTAAGAAAAAAATACTCAATATTACTTTTTTTTAGAAGGATAGGAAAGGAAGGATAATAATTAAACTTTTTGTTATAATGCCCATTTTATAAAAGCTTGGTACCGAGACATGCGAGAGTTTAGATGATTGGACTTTTATTACTTAATCACGGTGAAACGGCTGAACGGATATGGATAAAATTTGGCATAGATAGACAACGGTATTAAATAACACAGGATCTGTCATAACATGATTCAAGATTCAAGATTCAAATCTGTTTATTCAATTTAGATTGTTATTTACAATACTTGTGAACGTCATAGAAGCTACGCCATCGGTTCGCAAACCCTACAGCGGGAGGCCTTGGAGAAGAACCGGCAAGAAACTCCAAGGGTTGTTTTTTTCTCCCTGTCTTATTTCATACAGAGTCGTCAAATTGAAAAATGACCTTAACATGGTATGACTAAGGTCAGTTTCCATCACAATTACACAATGGGTTATGATAAATACAGTTAAGTATAGGCGAACTAATGATCATAGCGGTGAACAATTTTCAGTTACTTAGGAACTCTACTTAAAGCTTTAATATTAGTTTAAAACAAAAGACAATTCTACTATATACTGCAAGTTGCGCCATACATGTTTCAAATGTAATTCTTAATAAAATGAATAAAAACAAAAGAAAACACATTTTAAGGCAAGCAGATAAGAGCAGACCCATTCCCACTGGCAGCACCCGTTCACGAGCATGACGCATGAACCAGCTATCGCTTCGCTCAACCATATTTTAGGGAACGTAACGACCCGCCTCACACGCCACCACCGTAGAAATGTTTTAGTGAGCATGACATACTCAAACTGCCTACCTTAAATGACCGAATTAAAAGCTTAACTAATATAAACGCTAATGATATAAAATATAGGACACCACTCACAATATCATACTAGGAACATTTGTTACGAGTGTTACGACCAAGGTGTTTTGTCGTTCAAATAATCATTTACAGTGTAATAGCCTTTTTTGAGGAGGCCACTCTTTATATGATTCTTAAACTCTAGATATGGTAAATCCAAGATATCACTTGGGATTTTGTTATATATGTGTATACCTTGACCAACGAAAGATCCGTGCACCTTTTCTAAACGGTACCGAGGCATTACGAGCTTGTTTCTATTTCTAGTATTACGATTGTGTAAATCACCATGTTTGGTATACAAGTTAATATTGCGACGTACAAAAAGAATGCAATTTAATATAAATTGAGATGCAGCTGTCAGTATACCTATTTCCTTGAACTTGTCTCTAAGCGAAGTTTTGGAGCCTAGTTTATAGATGGCTCTGATTGCTCGTTTTTGCAAGATGAATATAGCATTAATGCCAGCCGCTAATCCCCACAAAAGAATGCCATATGACATGATGCTATGGAAATAACTAAAGTATACAGTTCTAGCAGTATCAACATCTGTTAGCTGTCGTACTTTTCTAATAGCGTAGGAAGCAGAACTAAGCTTACCAGCTAATGTTGCGATATGCGCATGCCATTGAAGTTTCGAGTCTAAAGTTACACCCAGAAAGATCGTTGATTGTACTAAATCCAGTTTTTCGTTGTTGATTACAATTTCTACAGGTACCGTCTGTACATTTGGCAGAGAAAAAAGTACGCACTTTGTTTTCTTTGCATTAAGCTGCAAATTGTTAGAATTAAACCAACCGAGTACTTGTGACAGTGCTTTGTTTACATCGTCAAAATTAGTTTTGTTTCTGTCTATGTTAAATATTAAAGAAGTATCATCTGCAAACAACACAATATCACAGAAGTTTTTTGCAAAGAAAGGCAAATCATTAATATAAACCAAAAATAGAAAAGGGCCTAAAATAGAGCCTTGAGGTACGCCTAGTTTAATCTGAGAGCCGTTTGATTTCACTCCATTAATGTCAACTGTCTGAGTTCTGGAACTGAGATACGACAGTATTAGTTTCTGTGCATTATTTTTTACACCGTAATGATTTAGCTTCAACAGCAGCGTCCGGTGATCAACACAATCAAAAGCCTTCGATAAGTCGCAAAATATTCCAAGAGTATTTTGCGACTTTTCCCAGGCATCAAACACATGCTTTAAAAGTGCAACCCCAGCATCCGTGGTTGACTGACCCTTCATAAATCCGAATTGTTTGCTATGCATGAGATTGTTTAATGAGAAATGAGACAATAATTGCTCTAGTATTATTTTTTCAAATATTTTGCTTAAGGCGGGTAAATGGCTATCCCAGGAGGCTTTTTTATATTATTCCCATGGCAAAACATTGTCTAGCAAAAGTACCTACATCATAAAACTAGTATGTTTTACACATTAAGTGAGTATTACAAATTCGTACCTGATTAGCCAGCACCCACAAATAGATGCAAAGGAACGTTCTCGTTGGTATCAAGAGCAGTAGAACAGTATACAGTATCACTTCACACATTCTGTGTGGACTAGAAACATGTTGAAACATCCTCCCATTAGGGACTCTGTGGTCTTCTGTCACCACTTGCCCTGACTTCTTGTCTTTACGTAAATTAGCAAAGATAATGTTGCTTCGGTACTGTTCGTACCAAGCCCATAGAAAGACTAAAACACAAGGCACTGTCAATATTTTTGTACGAGTATCATTCCAGAGCACAGTAGATCTGTTTTGACTTCCTGAAAATTGACAATGATATACATTAATAAACGCTGCCAAAAAATTGTAAACCACATGACCACCACATGATGATTGTATGTAATCATATAAAACACAGTCAGTCATAAAAGAGTATGAGAATAAAGAAGTAAAAAATACGCCTTGTGGTTGGGGTGGCAAAGTTGTGCTCGTTCAAGAAGAGGCGGGCGCGGCGCGCGCGGGCGAATTGTGCATCAGTTGGTGCGTCACATTGACTTATTTGATTAGATGTCTAACGCGAGCGCGCAATGATAGCACAATTTGCCCGCGCACTGTCTCTCCTTGATTGAGCCCATAGAGTCTATCATAGACCTTGATATCTTTTTGAGGTCATTGAAAACTGAACCATGTCACCATAGCCTAAAATACAAAATTGTATGAATAATATATTCTCTGTTGATATTAATACAATTTTGTATTTTAGGCTATGGTGACATGGTTCATTTTTTAATGACCTCAAAAATTTCCACAAGGATTTTTCTGTTTTGTCTGCGCTGACCCTATGACCCGGATTGGCAACATCCCATTGAAATAATTGTTATCCTTGTTAAAGACTCATTAACATTCAAAGCAAGTACTCGCAAGTGATTGACTAGAATACTTACTGCCATATTCATAAAAATATTTAAACAATGTTTAACTTAAACATTGTTTTGTCTTTGTTACACAAATGTCATTTTTAATTTGAGCAAAAGAGACAAAACAATGTTCCCCCTCTTTGTAAGTGCTTATGTTGCTAAAATTTAATTTATAATTAGGTTAAGAGGATAATCGATGTAATCGGAATGAAATAAAGAATTTATTTATTATATTTATTATATATTAATGTTAAGTTACATAACGGACCAAATTTGAGTCTAAATGCGGAAAAGTGTCAACACCAAATACCAAATGTTTAAGTTAAACATAGCTTAAATATTTTTATGAATAAGGCAGTTAGCTTTTATGAAGAGGAACATTAGATCAGATTAAAAGTATACATTTTATACTTTTAATCTGATGATGATTATATCATATAGTAAAAGACAAAGCAGTAGGTGCAATTTCTTCAACTTACCACAGAACAAAGGAGCTTGTCCAACGGCTGCTACGAAGCAGGCAAAATAATGTATTATTCCGGCCAAGTAGTGGCTTAAGTTCATCTTGCTTGACTTAGCAAAGACTTGGACGTAATAAGTCTCATAAAATCTTCTAAAACACTGCAACACCATCAGAGTAGTGGCGACAACTACAGCAGCTGCTGACACTGAAAAAAAAGGGATTTTTTTAAGACTAAATTTAAAATTGCCAACGTTAACACGTCAGTAAATTTATTATTAAGTAGGTAATTGAAAGGCTTAAAAGTTACTCAATAATATCAATAAAAGGTATAACATAAATGCAATAACAGATGCTTAACCTGTCTGTTACCAGAATTCTTGGTAAGTACTATAATAATATGGCATGCATGAAGAATTCCAGGAACGGAAAGATTAAATAATATATCACAATTATTAAGGTGCCACATTATACCACACCAGTTTTTAGTACATTTACTGTAAAATTATACCTCTACTAGTTAGCAGCATAAATAAGTGGTTGCCGCACCCCTCTAAAGTAGAACACCCTAATAGTGAATGAGAAGTAAATTCTTAATGTAGCTCTATAATAAAATATGTATTGTTGTAACATACCACTACTGTATTGTCCATTAATGTTATTAGTGTGTTCAGTGTACAATAAAGAATCTTCTATTCTATTCTATGTTCTTACCTGCAGGTTCATCTTGTTCAAGGAACAATCTCAAGAATAAAGACACATATCTGTTCACTTCATAGTCCAAGTAATACACCAGAAACACATAACCAAGAGTCGCACTGCCAAAGCAGGATGCAAACAAATAAAAATGTCTGTACCAAGACTTGGGAATTTCAATTAATTGAAGGAAATTCGCTTCTGTTCCTTTGTAAGCGAAACTCCCATAACGGAAACCCTTTATTATGAATGCCGGCACATGTTTCTCGAAATTATTTATTAATACACCCGTAAACGTCACTGCTGATGCTAAACCAAGAAAAATTATATCTAAAATATTGAGCATTTTGGCTCAAGTAAAAACTTTTGGAGCACAATATTTTTTCTGTAGACTAAGCACTACACTCGATTTTATGTTGTTGTAGTTACGGTTTTCTGTTAGGACTTGTAACGGGCCTTTGACAGAAATGTCCAATACTTTCTATGTTGTCCTAGTTTCATAATTTTGTTAAACCTGCTGCCGCTAAATAAAATAACTCCGTCCCACAGCCCAGTTGACTTTGTTGATCCACGCATTCAAAACCAGCGTTGTCAAAACCAGTAAATCCAACACAAGCAAGTATTGCTTTTAAAACTGACTCGATAAAGTTGATATTTCATAAACATAATTTATTGTCAGCTGATATCATCTGACACTAGCTGTCATAGTCAGATGATAACTGTCAAACTCTGGTTTCGTTCGGAAATCGGGTCTCATGTGTGAGGGTGGTATTCCACTTATCAAATATTTTATTATTATTCACCCTTGATTCACCCTTAGCAGGCGTTGGAATCACCCATAGAATAGGTCAAAACTTAGTGGCCGGTAGCCCCGATACCCATTCATTGGCTATAATTAAGACCGCCATTTTGTTGGGGTGCCCCCATTGGCTAAAATTAAGGCTGTCACTTTTTTCAAGAATTTCAAGATGACGTTTATTTAGTTTGTGTTTTTTTACTCATTTCGGTTTTCTAGTATTCTTTAGATGTTTTTCCACTTTTTCTCAGATATTTCTTTACAGAAATATGGATACATTATTCAAAGATGCCTTCGGTACACGTAAGTAAATCTATTTACAAAGTTTTATGTATCAATTATTTATTACATTAACCTAAATTTGAGTTTTGTTGTTTTAGGTAATTCCAAGAGGCAACTTTGTATTTCTAAAACTAACCAAAACATAAGAAAATACAGTTAACAACTTAACCGGAGTAAAGAAGATTCGGTTTCTCAGAAAGTTATGAAATTTATCAAAGGCTAAAGAGTCGCAATAGTTTTTACAAGTGCGTCATGCCTGGCACCACGGAGGCCTCTTTAACCAAAGTTAAACTTGGAAAACTCTGCTACCCTTCCACACCCATATGTGCTCATCCAGAAAAAGCTCCCTCCTGGCCTTGAACTTCCCAGATCATTATGGAGATCTTTAAATAGACTCCGTACCCAAGTTGGTCGAAGTAAAGACAACCTGTCCAGGTGGGGCTTCACCAGTAACACGGATCTCGCGTGCAGGTGTGGTTACACTCCACAGACCATGGCCCACCTCATTGATTGCTCTGCATGCATGCCCGGACACCTGCACGCGTGATGACCTCATGTTGGCTGCAGATAATGTGGTGAGAGTGGCACAGTTTTGGGTCAACAACATATGATTTTGTACTTGTCATTGACATGTTGAAGAAGAAGTTATGAATGAAAGGTAGGTAATGTTTGTTTATTCTTTTTATATGAATGTAAGTAGGTATGTGTAATTAATTATTGATTAGTTTTGTTAAAAAATATACATTTAGAAGTGATATCATATGGTGATAATGATAAAGCACAGTAGATTACTTGGGATTAAATTTAAATAATCAGTTGTCACATTTAACAAGTTTCAATTTAGTGAAGTTGTTAATACCAAGTCAAGAGACAATAACAGTGTAAGTAATTCAATAACTTTGTCAAAACATTTAAAATGCCTTATCATCAAATTCATATTTCTGATTCTGACAAACAGAACAGAATTATAACAAATGTACCGGTGGGATAATATATGATTGTTGTCGGTACGAATGATGGTTTATTGTGATTGTCTTATGACTAGGTATGTTATAACTGTTACTGCTACCTACTATCTTAGATCTTACTTAATTATATTTTTAGGAATCAGTAGGGATTGATAAGAAAAATGAACGGTAACATACAAATTTATTCACAAAAACCAACAATTTTATTAGAAACTAACTTCAACTAAAACGTACAATCAGATTTTAACCGAATTCCGAAACTAACAAAGAGTAGGCACTTTTACAAGGAACAAATGGACAGAAGTTGATGGTAGATTGTCGACACCTCGGCGACCCGATGCAGAAGAGAGAAAGAGCCCCGCAAGAGCTCTGCAGCCGGTTTTATAGTGCGCGCGCCATCGCGCTATCCGCGCGCCATCTGCGTGCACTCGAGCGCCCTCTGCGAGCACCTGCGCGCCATCTACGCGTATCACTTTCCCGCTAACACGGCCTCTCCTGACTTGAGGACGTCCTCGTTCTCTTCTACTTGAAGCTGAACCACTGCAGAGGCTCAGGCATCAGGTTCTCGGTAGACACGTCGCATCTCTCGGCAGTTTGCTCAGGCGTAGACTCCTCATTTTCGTCAGCGCCTATTAACAGAAAGCACTAACTTAAAACACCTGTAACCAACTCTTTAGCAATGTGCTAAAGAGTTCACAATTTTAGCAATGTTCTAAAGAGTTCTTAAAACACCTGTAACCACCTCTTTAGCAATGTGCTAAAGAGTTCACAATTTTAGCAATGTGCTAAAGAGTTCACAATAAATGTTGAGCCCTAGGCAATACGTTAGCATGGGTGCAACTACAAAGACCAGAGAGGAAGCACGACGTTAGCTATCTCGGTCGACAGGAAACATAGGCACGACGTTAGCATATTTCCTGTCCCACAGGTACCAGCAAGGAGGAAGCACGACGTTAGCTATCCTTGAGGCCCACACACATACCAACAAGAAGGAAGCACGACGTTAGCTATTCTTGAGGTCTACACAGGCAGCAGCACCGACAAGAAGGAAGCACGACGTTAGCTATTCTTGCGGCCCGCACTACCAAACTCACTATCCAAGTACATAGCGCACGTATCAGGAGTCCATTCCCATAGTGCGCGCGCCATAAGCGCGCTGTCTACGAGCCGTCTGTGCGCCAGACCCGTGCGCCGTTAGCGCGCTGTCTGTGCGCACGCCGTCTGCGCGCCATCTGCGTGCGCGCCGTCAGCGCGCCGTCTGCGCGCCGTTAGCGCGCCATTTGTCCGCGCGCACCCGCGCGTCGTCAGCGCGCACCAGCGCGCCACCTGCTGCGCGCGGTCTGCTGCGTGCCGTCTGCACGCCGTTAGTGCGCACCCGCGCGTCGTCAGCGCGCATCAGCGCGTCATCTGCTGCGTGCCGTCTGCACGCCGTTAGCGCGCACCCGAGCGTCGTCAGCGCGCACCAGCGCGCCATCTGCTGCGCGCCGTCTGCTGCGTGCCGTCTGCACGCCGTTAGCGCGCACCCGAGCGTCGTCAGCGCGCACCAGCGCGCCACCTGCTGCGCGCGGTCTGCTGCGTGCCGTCTGCACGCCGTTAGTGCGCACCCGCGCGTCGTCAGCGCGCATCAGCGCGTCATCTGCTGCGTGCCGTCTGCACGCCGTTAGCGCGCACCCGAGCGTCGTCAGCGCGCACCAGCGCGCCATCTGCTGCGCGCCGTCTGCTGCGTGCCGTCTGCACGCCGTTAGCGCGCACCCGCGCGACGTCAGCGCGCACCAGCGCGCCATCTGCTGCGCGCCGTCTGCTGCGTGCCGTCTGCACGCCGTTAGCGCGCACCCGAGCGTCGTCAGCGCGCATCAGCGCGTCATCTGCTGCGTGCCGTCTGCACGCCGTTAGCGCGCACCCGAGCGTCGTCAGCGCGCACCAGCGCGCCATCTGCCGCGCGGCGCTCGCGCCTATAGGTGCACCAGCGCGCCGATAACATGCACCAGCACGCCGTTCGCGCCGATAGTGTGCACCAGTGCGCCGATAGCCTGCACCAGCACGCCATCCGCCGCGCGCCGCAGCGTGCACCAGCGCTCCATCCACGCCGAAGCGTGCACCAGCGCGCCATCCGCGCCGATAGTGTGCACCAGTGCGCCGATAGCGTGCACCAGCGCGCCAACCGCCGCGCGCCGCTCGCGTCGAAAGCGTGCCTCAGCGTGCCGATAGGGTGCACCAGCACGCCGATAGCATGCACCAGCGCGCCGCCTGCACAACAGACGTGCGCAATAAACGCGCCATCTGCGCGCCACCTGCGCGCTCGCTGTAATCGCGCTGTGTGAGCGCCATATGCGCGCCATCCCAGGTAGCAAACTGGGATCTGCGGTGTCGTTTCCGCCGCGCACCGTCTACACCTTCATGGTGCAGGGGCACCATGAAGCCGTTCGCCTGGGGTGAAGGTTGCCTGCGCTGATACTCCAATGATGAGAGACGATCTAGAATGAGTTGCATAAGTATTTTGTTGTTGTTGTTAATTTCGTGGTGAACCATGACGCCTTCGCGTATGTTGTATGTTTGGATCGCGATCTAGATCCTCTATGTCTTGACCGCCTTTAAATTTGCCGACTATGATTTGGCATGATTAACAGCCTTAGAAAGTAGCCGGATTTACGTACATTACTTTAAGCAAAGACACGAGAAAGAAAACAAAAAATTTAAATAAAAATATATGGACCGCAACTATTTTTATGCTATGACAGTTTTAAAAATCAAGCAAAAATCACAATCAATAGCTAAATGCTGCTAGATAAAGCACTTCACAACGTTGTAACAAAGAAAAATTATTTCTCTTGTGAAAAAAAGAAAGTGGGGGTAGTTTTGTAAAAACTTACCAGAATATTCACCATCGCTGTTATCTTATCAACTACGTACTTACGTTAGTATTCGAACACAAGAATACACACGACATGGTAAAAAAGAAAATCCTTAAAACCGCATACGAATGTATGCAAAAAAATTAAATGTAAAACTGCCCACTCAATTTACTTGCGCCAGGAAAAGAAACCAAAGCACATCAAGGCACAAAACACGCGAGTCCTATCCCACGCCTGATTTTAGGAATCAGTAGGGATTGATAAGAAAAATGAACGGTAACATACAAATTTATTCACAAAAACCAACAATTTTATTAGAAACTAACTTCAACTAAAACGTACAATCAGATTTTAACCGAATTCCGAAACTAACAAAGAGTAGGCACTTTTACAAGGAACAAATGGACAGAAGTTGATGGTAGATTGTCGACACCTCGGCGACCCGGTGGTGCTGGCAACACTGGCAGCAACACTTAAAAGTTTGCTGTGTAATTTTAATTAATTAATTTTATTAGTAATTCTCTTTAAATTTCCAAATAATTTGTTATAATTAGCTTAATTACGTATTAAATAACAAGTGGAAGTGTTATCAGCAAGTTTAATGAACAAACTTTTGAATTAAAAGCGAGGAAAAATTGACCCAACTGTCAATCAAGAAGACGATACTAATTCAAACATTGAGCAATGAATTCAAATTGAAAAGATATAAATACTGTGGACTGCTTCTACTTAAACCTGGGGAGTATTGTTTTCATAATTTACATCACTCACATTGCATTCTCAGACCAATAAAACTTATATTATCGACAAATACATCTTGACAATCTTGATAAGAAACTAACTAACCAACTTATAACTCAATGTAATCAACTAGGTATTTGTACTTAGTTGTTAATTTTCAATAATTTGTTAGACCAACAACTTACCTATATGCTATTATCAACAACAAGTGTTTTCTGATTAAGAATATCATTTGTTTGCATTGTGTTACCTATAGTTAACATTCAATCTTTTAAAATATATAAGTAGGTAGTTAATGTTTGACATAAATTAGACTAAGTTATTACAGGTTCTGCCATCTCCCTTACAGCCTGAATTACTACTTGCAGTATTTAAATTTCTTGTAATAAAGTGAGAAAACTATAAAGAACACTTTTTGAAACCTTAATTGAGTTCAAAATACCTACCCTCATATTTTGTTATTATTTTAGTTAGGTATTGATCATTACTTTTAAACTCAACTAACACACAAGATTTGAATGCCAAATTGGTTTCACATTCACTGTACACTAATTTTCATTACTAGTACAGAGCTCACTTTCAGTGAGCAACGTCACAATCCATTACGATTTGGCATTGTTGACAACCTCTCTTTACTTGACAAACTGTGGAAGTAAAGCTGACGGTGACCACTACTGTCACAGACATTCACCTTACTGCTACACTTTCCAAACACTACATCTATACAGAGACATCCAAATCATTTCAATTAAAGATTGTGAAACTAGTTTGTAACTTGAATCTTAAGATATTTCTACATGGTCAAATAAATTAACAGAATACTACAGAAAGGCTAAGTACCTCATCCTACTTTAATAAAAGTTAATTTTATGGTGACATCAGCTGTCACCAGTAGCTACTACTTATAACAAATTTGTCTTATAACAAATTCATTCATTCATTCATTTCATTAATAATTTAGTACAATAAACTTTAATTTAACAACGCACACTTTTTTTAAATTGGTTTGCCTCACTTTATATTACACAAATTGAAGTTGATGGTGACATTTATATCTACTTAACATTCTTTAATAACTTTATTATTATTCACTACAACTGACACTCTTAATTATTATTTAATTTTTTAACCGCTCATTGTATACAAAATAATAAATAGAAAAGGTAGTTCAAAATTACCTTTTACTAATTATTAAGATAGATAAATCTGTAATTCAAAGCTTTACTGTAATCAGTTATTGATCACATTTGTATATATTTCAGAGGTAGTCACCTAGAACCTTAATAAACAATTATGATGACCCGGAGGACAACGGCAAAGGATGTGGAGCTACAACTTAAGAATACTCTGCAGGATCTGAAGGCAGCCAAAGATCTCAATGAATCTTTAATGAGGGAAAGAGAGGAAAGTGAGCAGGAGATTTACAAGAACATTACCCGCAACACTCAGCTTAAGAATGAACTCGCTGAACTTCACATTAAATACTCAGAAGTCGTACACAAGTGTAACCAAATGCAAGACTTTATTGAGTCTTTTAGGGCTTGTTCTGATACTCATGAACAGGCATTGAGTCGCATAACAGACCTGGAAATTAGTCTCTCCCTTGCCCAGAAAACAGTACTAGATTTAGAAAAAGAAAATAAAAGTATATTAGAAGATAAGCATTCTCAAAGCCTGTTTAGTGAGTTAACGCTATGTAATTCGGCAGCACTTGATAATTCAACCTCGGAATGTGTCAACTATGTGGATAAACCATTCTTTAGTAATGATACTATTTGTGGCTTTAGTAGCGGAAAGAAACTAAAAAAATATATTAAAATTAATAGATACATTAGGAAAACACAAAAGTTAATTAAAAGACAAAATTATTATAATAAGTACAGTCACTTAAAGAGAGAACGTAAGGTACTTTTAGAACAATTAAATATGATAAACATGGAAACATGTAATAAAAATAAAGAAAGTGAAATGATAGGTAGTCAAATAGGTAACAAAATTGACAATTTGGAACTATCACTAAGGGAAATGTACACTAACTTGTGTGAGTTTTCTCACAAGCAACTAAATAATCAAAAAATGGCTGCCTATGATATGATTGATCTTTGTAATTTTAATTCAGACCGGTTTGAATCGCTAGGTAAAAAACGCAGCTGCAATTGTACCAAAGTGAGCAACAATTTATGTAAAACTGATACATTAGGTCGGGCTGCTCAGGAGGTTTATATACCAACAAACTCTGACACCTCTAACAATCCCGATAGTATATTACTGAATAATGAAAATAACCCACCTACAAGAATAAGTAACGCTAAAACAATTATGTTCTGCGATGAGATTGGGAAGGGCTTGGGCCAATTAATCCAGAAACATTCTAAGGAAAGTGTTACTAATTATTGTATGCCTGGATCAAGCATAAATGAGATTATGAAAGTAATTGTAAAAAAATCTTATAGTGAAAACACAAACTTGATTGTTTTAATCGGGAATAGAGATAGTATAAACAAAAACCATTTAATATCATACTGTAACTCATTATGCTCTCTAAATGTTAGAAAAGTTGTTATGTTTACATTTCCCTATAGTCAAGGGTTTTCACAATTAGAGAATAAATTAAGATATAATCTTAATTTAACATTAAGCACAATAGCATCTCATAATAGTCAGATACAAATAATTGACATAAATACCCTGTTATATAATCTTAACTTGACGAAAGATAAATACTATCTGCATAATTATCATAAGCGACAAATAGCGGTATCGCTATCATTTTATTTTAAACAATTAGCCAACAACTTGGCTAGTATAACCTCTGCTTCTATTGAGCAGTTTAACTTTGATACTTCTAATGTAACTTTGGAATCTGTTCCAAATAATTCGATTCTTTTGAATCCAAATACTGACATGGTTAATTTAAATTACCATTAGAGACAACGGAGGCATACTCTAGCCCAGTATTGACAAGAGGAAGGCCTAAATGTTTAAAAATAGTACACCAGAATATCCAAGGCTTTTCTGCTGGCAAAGACCTAGAAATAAGTTTATTTTTAAATTGTGAAAATATTGATGTGTTATGTGTTACTGAACATTGGTTAAAAGAATATGAATTATTGTTAAATTTGGATAATTATAGTGTTGTAAGTTCATTCAATAGAAAAACTGCAGTAAGGGGGGGTTCTTTAATAATTTTACCTAATAACACACAATATAAAGAGCGAAAGGATATAGTATCCCTCTCTGTTGAACGAATTTGTGAGATATCATGCGTGGAACTTGAACAAATGATTATAATCTGTGTATATAGCCCCCCTGGAGCAAATTACACAGTCTTTGAGTCCACTATGGAGGATGTTTTGAAAATATGCTGTCGTAAGAATAAAAAAATTGTAGTTTGTGGAGATTTTAATATAGACATCTTAGATATTAAATTAGCACAACTCTCCAGTAAATTCCTTAATCTTTTTAAATCATTTAATTTGCTTCACACTTTTAATGAACCAACGCGAATTACGCCAACATCGGCTACTTGCTTAGATAACATCTTTTCCAACTGTAACTTAATTGAGAATTCGGTAATTAATATTATTAAATCCGACCACAGTGGACAACTAGCTTCTTTTGAGCACTATAATGTTACTCCTAAACGCGAAGTAATTTGCAGGCCAATACCGAAACGTGGTATTACTAAATTTAGAAATAATGTACAAGATAAAATTCAATGTTTGCCAGCTTCTGCTGACGCTAATAACTCTTATCAATCATTATTTGATATTGTTGAAAAAGAATTTAGTAACAATTTTAAACAAAAAGTTATAAAATGTAATGATCGTAAGAAGTTCAGTGACTGGGCCACACCTGGTATTTATAATAGCAGAAGAAAGTTATTTGAACTCTATGCCCAAATAACGACTTCCTGTGATCCTAGCTTCATTGAATATGTCAAGAAATATTCAAAAACATTTAGGAAAGTATGTGCTCTGGCAAAATCTAGGTATATTTCAAATAAAATTAAATCATCTGAAAATAAAATAAAAGCTACCTGGAGTATTATAAACCAAGAAACTGGCAAAATAAAAAGCAAAATTAATTCATTTAACTTAAAAATTAGTGATCAGACTTTTGAATCAGATATTGAGGTGGCTAGTGCTTTTGAAGGTTACTTTGCTCGAATTCCGTTAGAAACTACTAGCAGACTTAACTCTTGCCCCAACACCGCTGTCTCTCTTATGGAATCTAGTGTGAACAAGTGCCAGGAAACATTTAGTTTTAGCTATGTCACTACCGAAGATATTATTAAAGCATTCAGAGCAATAAATATTAAGAAAACAGAAGATCTCTGGGGCATATCTACAAGTATCATCAAATCAATAATTGATGTGATAGCTCCATCATTAGCAATAATTTATAACCAATGTATAAGTGAAGGGGTCTTTCCTAATTTAATGAAAAATAGTAAAATAATTCCTCTGTTTAAAGCTGGTGACAAAAGTGACCCAGCAAATTTTAGACCTATATCCATACTACCAGCAATAAGTAAAATATTTGAGAAATTAATTTATGCTCAACTTTTAGAATATTTTAAATTAAATAGTATACTGCATGAGAAACAGTTTGGCTTTTCAAAAGGTAAAAGTACAACTGATGCTGGGGTTGCATTTCTAAAACATGTACTTGATGCCTGGGAGGACAAGCAGGATGTAATCGCTATTTTTTGTGACCTTTCCAAGGCATTCGATTGTGTTGATCACCAAACACTATTAAGGAAGTTAAAACATTATGGTGTTTCTGAAATGTCAGTAAGCCTTATGCATTCATATCTGTATGAAAGAACTCAGAAGGTAGTTATTAATAAAACTGAGTCTACCGGAGCTCCCATTACTATGGGCGTACCCCAAGGATCAATATTGGGCCCGCTGTTGTTTTTAATATACATAAATGACCTTCCTTACTACGCGAAGAATTTATGTGAGACAGTGCTATTTGCAGATGATACATCTCTAGTCTTTAAAGTAGATAGAGGTGATGACTGTTCTGACGAAGTAAATAGTGCTCTTTCAAAAGTGTCACATTGGTTTAATAGTAATAATTTATCATTAAACTCAAAGAAAACTAAGTGTTTAAAATTTTCGTTACCTAATGTAAGACAAGTTGATTTTCATATAAGACTAGACGGCGATATGGTCGAATTCATTAACAATACAAAGTTTCTAGGTATTATATTAGACTCGCGACTACAATGGGATCCTCATATCGAAGCCTTGGCGAGTAGACTCAGTTCGGCCGCATTCGCAGTAAAGAAAATAAGGCTCTTAACCGATATTGAAACGGCTAGAATAGTCTATTTTAGTTATTTTCATAGTGTTATGTCCTACGGCCTTTTGTTGTGGGGCTCAGCCGCTAACATCCAAAGTATATTCGTGCTCCAAAAAAGGGCTATTCGCGCCATGTACAACCTCCGATCGAGAGATTCTTTAAGAGATCTATTTAAAGAAATAAACATTTTAACTGTTGCAGGACAATACATCTATGAAAATATTATTTATGTGAAAAAATATTATAATACATTTGTAAAGCAGAGCGATATTCATCGCTTTAACACAAGAAATAAAGATAAACTTGTCGTTCCCAAGTTTAGGCTAGAAAAATCCAGAGCCTCATTTCTGGGGAAAAGCATATCCTTTTTTAATAAAGTTCCACAGCATATTATTGAACTACCATTGCATAAATTTAAATGTTACATTAAAGAGTCGCTGATGAGCAAAGGATACTATAAAGTAGACGATTATTTGAATGACCGCAATGCATGGTCATGATGTAACACATAACATAATCACTGTTTAAAATGATGTATTTTTATACTAAGCAATTGTTGTATTAGTAATGATATGTTTTTTTTTGTAAATGTCGTTACCTAACTAAGAAACGCTGGCAAGTTTCTTGCGCCCATTCTTCTTGTCAGTTAAAAAAGTCTTGAATGGGTGGTAGGAAAATATTGACGATTCATAAGTACATATTTATTATGTCTAAGTGAATAAAGAATATTTTTATCTTTATCTTATCTTTACCCGATGCAGAAGAGAGAAAGAGCCCCGCAAGAGCTCTGCAGCCGGTTTTATAGTGCGCGCGCCATCGCGCTATCCGCGCGCCATCTGCGTGCACTCGAGCGCCCTCTGCGAGCACCTGCGCGCCATCTACGCGTATCACTTTCCCGCTAACAATATATACTACCTCTCATCAGTCTATGTACAAAGCTTATCTACTTAATAACAGTTATTAACTATAAACATTGATTATCTATAACTTGTGCATAGCGGCACAACAAACAAAATGTGCTTTTTATGAAATATGAAATATACACACTACTCTTTCTTGATTTACAAACTTTTCAGTTCAACTATCACTTATTTGTTTATAAAATGTTATGGCAGATTATAGTAACAATATGTAGAATCTATACTGACCAAATCTAATCTTTTCAGATAACTTGAGTCTCAACGAGGTTCGTGGAGTGCTGCGAAGATGCCCGTGTCTGCCTATTCTTGCGGTTATAAGTTATCAAATCAGAATTATGGTGCAAATTACTGCTGTTAGTTGCTATATTGCTTACTTACTGCATTAAATGTTTAACTATTAGAATTAGGTTATTGCGTCTTGCATTGAAACTAAAGTGATATTAACAGTGAATAATGAAATGGCAGATACTAAATAAAACTACTAGGAAAAATTGCATTAGCATTTGTGCATAAAACATATTTGCAAGCAGTTTAATTTTTCTTGTAGCTGATAAAGTATTTATATTTCTTAGTTTATCTATAAAGTCAATTTAGTAAGTAATTTCATTACTCTTTCTTTGTCTTGTATAAATCTCAACTTATACTTATGTACTTTGTATTTGATAAAATTATAATGTCAAGTAATAAATGCCTTCTTTCATCAAATGTGTTTTTTATTTGAGCAGAATTTAAAATAGTATATTACTAGGGTTGTACCAAACGTCGATGATTTGCACAACTATCGATAACGAATCAAGGGTCGATAGTTCTGGCAGCACTATGTTGTCAAAATCTAATCGGGGTCCGTCATTCACTAACAAACGGCCGCTATAAGGCTTGATTCCTATCTGTACTAGTCTATATAATTTGTGACCCTTAGTACTATGGTAATAAGAGTGGCATTTCTTTGATCAAATGCAATATTGGACAAAGATCTTTGATAAATGGAATACCTACCACCCTGATGTGTTGAATTTGTGCAAGTGCGAGGTGCCGATTCTTTTCTTTTATTTTGCCTTTGGTTGTGGCCGAGGAAAGAAATAACGGTTGGAGTGACCGAAAGGGTGCTTATGCTTAAGGACTTTAGTATGTAATATTCGGTTAGGTTATGTTAGAACTCTGGAAAAAAAAGGAAACAATCTGATTGCATTTTTCGGCAAAATTATAAACAAAGGGCCAGGGGGCCAAGTCTGCTAACGTTATGTCACAATAGTTCATATATTTTTAGTGCTAGTTACAAGAATATTATGACAGTATGATGTGATGTGAATGCAGTGTGTGGTGTGACCATCAGTAGTATTGTGAAAAAAGTAAGTACACATTTCTTGTAACTAGTGTCTAAAAAAGACTACAACTGAACTACAATTGAAACACGATTGAGACACTGATTAATAAGAAAATTTGCTTAAATTAAACAAAACTGTGGAAAAAAGCTTAAATATTCCAATGAATGGAAAAGTTATGGGACTTTGAAGTTGCACTTGCAAGAATAATTTCGCTTTACTGCAAAGGCCGTCGCACCCATTCCGGCAAGCTGGTTTGCTGGTAAGATCCGTGAACACACCGCTATTATGCACCAACACGAATGGAGCTCACTGGAAGCATACAGACAGGCGAAAATGGCACTACCGCGCCTGGGCGCCCGTTTGTCTAGAGCTCTCATTAAACTAAGTAAGTAGATCACAGTTACGCCTGGTGACGAGTGCTATAATAGGACATGGAAATTTTAACAAACACCTTATCAACTTAGGTATCACTGACAGCGCCATATGCAGGGGTTGCATGAGGGCCGAAGAAACATCTGATCACGTCCGGGTTGAATGTGACGGAGTGGCCCCATACCGGGCGAGGTACCTCGGCTCAACGGGAAGCGTCCACGAAGCGGTCGCCGATATGAGGGCGCTGGGTGCTTTCCTGGCAGAGCTGGGCTGGCTGGAATAGTCCTGCTGCATAGGTACCCTCCACACGCAAAATAGGCACAATAACGTCGAGTTGCGGAAAACGCCCGTATCGAAGGAAGAAGAAGAAAGGTCGGAAAACTAGTCAAGCAAGACTCATCGCCTCATCTCGGTATAATCTTGGAAAGGTCTCCGTATGAAGCACGTACTTGATTCGCGAAAGTCGCACCACCAACAGTTGCAGATAAATTATTTTTCTGTTTAGGCAGAGGAATAGGTTTCAGAGAGTCTGATCTGCTGCAGTACGCTAGCTAGACGTAGGTAATAAATGCTGAGGGCAGGAAGCAGTACAGTCGGGTGCTGATACACCACCACATAGAATATTATAATTAGTGAATAATATTTTAACTTAGAGTGGGAAAATAACAAAAGCAACAAGCTACAAATTTATCCTGGGCGCATACGGGCCACCGACCTCTTTCCTATAGTTTTCATACATTTTATATGAACTCGCCGCACATCGGTGACGCGCCCCGGGGTGGTCGCCACATGCTACAAATCGCCGCCACTCGCTTCTTGTGGCCGGGATACAAAATATTGCAAGCAAATGGGTCAGAAAAAGTAGAGGCTAGGGTCTACTACGGGCACAAGTGTCTGTTGTCTTTGTTTGTATAAAGCTTCTAGCTTTAAGTGGCAGCGTTTGTGGTTGTCGCGTGTGGATCGTGTGTAGTGACGCTTAATGACTTGCTATAACAAACAATAGCAAAACAATATCGTATATCAGCGTAGTTAGTTTCCACTAGGTATAAACAAGAGCAAACCCAGTGATCTATCTAAATTGCGCAACAGAGTAGAAGAGACTTTTAACAAATGAAGTGTGCAAGTAGCAGCAAGTAGGTGTAGGGGATGTCACGTCCAATGTTCCGCTTGGTTTCATCTTATTTGACGGCTTAAGTGTGCCCTAGATTCGAATTCGCGACTAGGAGACGCCGGGTGGGGCGCGTTAGAAATCTGCTGAGGACACCCTAAGAATTTATTTCTGATTCCATCGGGCAGTTTTGTGATTGCGTTGAGTGAGAAGAAAACTACCTTTATAGTTATATCTAGCAGCGGCTCGCGACTTCGTCCACGTGAAGGAAATTTAATCTAGGCCTTTTTCGAACTTTCATCTCCTTAAAATTAGCGGGGCATAATCAATTCATTCAGATGTTTAGCGTTAGCGTTAACCCGCCTCTTTGGTTCTATGGTATCTACATACACACCACCCGGGTGACTTGCGTAACTTCAGGTGCGATGAAGGCAAGTGCTACTCCGTTGTGTATAAAAAAAAAACAGATAAACTTCGTTGGAAATAAAGTATGTTCACCGTGCAAACTTTTTTTCCTATTTCACCCCTTTAAGATATGCCTGAATTCTAAGCATTAAAACCTCTGAGTAGGTACTGAATTCAGAGATTAAAACAAATTGGCTTTAGTTTTGTATATGCCTAGTAGAAGAATAGGACTTAGCATAATTAAAACCATTTGTGTTGACTGTAGGTACCCTGTATAGGAATAAAAAAGTGCGAGTTTTTTATGATGGAAAATCTTTATAGAAAATCCTAATAGGTATATCCAGAAAATTCCAGACGTATAGAAACTCTGTGCGCAGTTATCTTGCCCTACCTCCCTAATAATAAACGAGTTATAGCCCTAACCAGTTTCTCTCTTATCTATATTTCCAACTGAAAGCACATCACTCGAGTCGAGGTCGGATTCAGGATTAGTTAAGAGATCTTGAGGTGCTGTAGGAGGTGACACCTTGATGAATATTAATAACACCTCCCGACAGGTATAAAATCAGGATAGCTCATGTGTTGCTCCATATTCGAGTACCGATTGGCGAGAGTGAAGGTAAGAGGCGCTGGAAGTGTATCCGACTTTTTTTAGTCTGAAGATTTTCAAACTGTAATTTTTTCGCTGTAACTTTTTTCTCTTATGAAGATACCCACGTTTAGTATGTTAGTTAGGTAGTAAATGGGGGACAAATCTTGCAAGCTTAATTTGACCCACTTCCCAGTGTCCGATGGTGCTGAAATTTTGAAATACAGGTTTGATTCAGATGACAATACAATATTAATGTAGAGTCAGCATAAAAGTTTGTCATAAAAATTAAATTTTAAAATTTGTGAGTGAGTACCATTTGGAATAAGAATTCTCGGTTAAGCGTTCAAGCAGCATTTACGTACACGGAGCCAATATTCGGGAGCCAATACTAAGTCAGTCCAATATTGGCATCTTGTAAATAGATACAGTCCACTACATTGGATTATCCTCAAGCATGTGATCAATAGTAATATCTATTGTCTTAGTGGACTGGCTATGTGGATTGTCTCAAATATTGGCTCTGTGTAGATGCTGCATTACCTATGTCTTTTAAATGCTGCTTTTTGTCTCTTCGCGTTTACAGATGAGCTCCCAACCAAAGCTCGCGGTGATCATTTTCGTGGCCGCTCTTTCGCTATGTGTGGCCCACATTGGCGGCGGTCAAAACCCGCTCCAAGTGACGGACCCTCAGGTGTACTGCGGCAGGAACTTGGCTAGAGCCCTCGCACTCTTATGCTACGACGAGAGCAGTGCTTCTAAGAGATCCGACTCTGCATCTATGTATGGTAAGGTTCAGTTCAACTTTTTACTTAATTACCTTAGATTTGCCATGCTTAAGATCACGATGCGATCTCCTGAGTTCCTGACTATATTGTGTCTGATAAGATTGTTGGTACTAGCGTTGTATATCATTTAAAAGCTAGGAAGTTCTAAAATAGTTAATTAATGGGTGTTAAATAATAAATATTTACTGTCAATATTCGTTAACAATATAAATTAAATACCACTGATTTTCATAATATTGTGTTTCCTTCACAGATATCATTCTTCCGTATTACAAGGATCAAGATTTCCAATTTCAATCCCCTTCCCAATCCCAATGGCCTTGGCTGTCTCCACAAGGAGCAAAAAGCCTTTCCTATCCGTCCAGAGGAAAACGGTACCCGGGAGTTGTCAACGAGTGTTGTGATAAGGCATGTAGCATCAAGGAATTATTGACATACTGTTAGGATACCACCAGAAAAGCATAGAGCAACTATATAATGAAATATCAAATATTAGTAGGACATTAATACTTTTTTGCAACATAAATAGTGCAGAACGAAATATCGTACGTAGTAAAATTACTAATAATTATGTTATATAATTTGTAAAAAGAAATTAGAACACCATGTTTTTGCTCAACTGTAGTAGTTATAGGTATGTAGATGATGTTGTATTGACTGTATACAAATTATAGCTTATAATTAAATTGTTTATTTTTGTAGTAGAAACTATAGTAAAATTAAGTTGTTTTATTGAAATTCCTTAGACTTAACATTAAGCGTCAAATTACTTTAAATAACTGATATCCATTTGGTCCTCCATTACAATTTTTTTAAAGAGCTAGCTATTTTAATATTACAATCCCTATACACCAGCTAAAGCCTTTATAAAGTACATTTAGCTGACTGTAAAATATTCGTTGTGTAATAATATTTGACTCTGCAAGTATAAAACCGCTGCGGTATTTATTCACGGAGTGACGCGGCGGCGGCGCTAGTTGTGTATTTGTCGGTTATTCTGTATTCGAGGCAGATGCACTCAAGGCGTCGCTGGCGAGTGCTTTCGGTTTTGCATAAGGTAAGTTTTCAGAGAATGTTGTTGGCTGATGCTCACGAGCTTTTTACTTTTTACATTATTGAGTAAATCTAAATCTAAATTCAAAATATCTAGTTTTCTTTCGGCAAAGTCAAAATAAACGAACTGCTCTGCTTGTAAAATAGCTAGCTTGTAGCTTTTATATTCTACACGTGTTTTACTGAGTTCTTAGGTAGGGAAATGCCAAGCAATTTTGTCAATAGCAGGTCGATTTATGAAAGTCGGATACTATTCTAAAATCAAGAGAAGAATTGAAGAGTAAATATTTATAAATTCCTGTCCTGTCTATCTATAAAATAAAATCACAAACGCTTCTATTAATTGCAGCAATTATTATTAATTAATTATTGATACCACCTATCAAAGAATTTAAAGTTAAAAGTTGAAAACATGAATTTATACTTAAACGTTACCACTTAGATTGAAATAATTTAGCGACATCTTCAAATCGCCCGTGTACGCTGGCTCACCTCACAATAACAAGACTTTTCGTGTTCATTTTTTCTCCTACAAAAGTTGTTGCAGCCAACATACAAATTAGCGAAGGCAGTAGACGTTCAATTTAATTTAACAAAGCCATTCATCTTACAACGAGAAATGCAAAATGCTCTTTACTTATCTTTCTTCGAACAATGGAACATTAAAACGATTATGTTTCTCAGTGAAGTTGGAAAGAAATTGTAGATACCTAGAATATTATATTATCTGTGCTAGGATATAAAAGAATGGAAATTGTACATGTTGACTTGAGACAGAGTTTCCAATTTACAGCAGACTAATTATAATTACTAATTAATAACGAACGTACGGCTGAAATGATGATGATGATTTTTTTTTAAGACAGCAAACTTTCAGCATTTTGTTTACTTAATTTTTGTAGCTCCTATACTTATGTGATAATGGAGTTAGAGTGAAATTATTTTATTGGAATTAGTAATTTTATTAGTTTCTTTAACTTTGTTTTTATAATAATAATGCTGTATACGCCTTTAAAGGCATATCATTCAGCCAGGTGCCTTTTTACCACACTTTTATTAGCTTCACTTGTAACTAAGTCACAATGTAAGAAAATCTTGGAATTCAATTTTAACATACTTTTAATTGTCGTATTGATCTGAAACTTTGCAAGTCTATATAAATCTGATGACAATACAATAATTTGCTACTCTATCCAGCTGATCTGATGATGGAGTCAAGAGGTGGGCAATAGAACTCTTCAATGGCTGCTAGGAAACCCCTCGAGTTTAGACTCAATTGTTTTGTTCTGATGAGACCTATTCGGTACACTTGGTGGTGAGGGTCTGATGATGGAGCAGGGAGGAAGCCAGTGGCACTCCTTTATCACCAATAGGAAACCCCTCGAGTTTGAGTCCATTTGTTTCGTTTTAATAAGACCTATTCATTACACTTAGTGGTGAAGGTCTGATGATGGAGCTGGGGAGGAAGCCACTGAAACTCCTTAATGACCACAAGAAAACCCCTCGAGTTTTGACTCATTTGTTTCGTTCTGATGAGACCTATTCGCTACACTTGGTGGTGAGGGTCTGATGATGGAGCAGGGAGGAAGCCAGTGGCACTCTTTAATGGCCAATAGGAAACCCTTTGAGTCTGACTCATTTGTTTCGTTCTAATGAGACCTATTCGTTACACTTGGTCATGAGGGTCTGATGATGGAGCAGGGAGAAAGCCAGTGGCACTCCTTAATGGCCAATAGGAAACCCTTCGAGTTCTGGCTCATTTGTTCATTCAGATGAGACCTATTCGCTACACTTGGTGGTGAGGATCTTATGTTGGAACAGGGAGGAATAAATTAGTCTTATACTTTATTATATGTACGTAATTATGTAATTTATTACATCTCATTAAGGAAGCTAGTGGCATTAATTAATGTTAATTTGGTTTTCCATTTATTAAACTAAAAAGAAAGAAATAAATATATAGTTTAAAAAACTAAACAAACACACTTTTAATAGTAACAGAATAAAAAGTACAAAATAACCGTCTATTCAGTAACTGAAATTAAAAAGCGTGGTGCGCCCTTGGCAATGCATGAATTTCAAGAACTTAATATTGACAACGCGCACCACGCTTTTTAATTTCAGTTACTGAATAGACGGTTATTTTGTACTTTTTATTCTGTTACTATTAAAAGTGTGTTTGTTTAGTTTTTTAAACTATATATTTTTTATGTATATTTAGTTCTACATTGTATAATGATACTGTCGCTGGTGTGTCTCTATCAATAAAATAAATAAAATAAAATAAAATAAAATAAAATAAAATAAAATAAAATAAAATAAAATAAAATAAAATAAAATAAAATAAAATAAATGATGATGAAGTAATAATGATACTTTTACGAAATATTTAGCAAACATACTAATTGAATTCGACAGGGCTTGCATAAAGTTGTTAACTATTAACATGGATCCTTCCCAATCCTGATTATTTTACCAGACATCTGTATTTAAATACTCATTACATTAACTATGAATTTTAATAACAAACTCGTCCATAGCGACTTATAACTACCTAACATAACAACTGATAAAAAAAAAACATTAAAGTATACTAAAACTGTTCTCACCAATGACATTATTATTTTCATAATCATAACATTTTTAGCTTTTTTTAATCATCAATCGGAAAAAGAGAAAATAAACAAAGAAAGAAAGGTAAACATTTAAACCTCAATAGTGGGGAAAAGTTTTGTATTTATTTTGTGGAAACCAACAGATTGCAAGGCTAGTCTGATCAGGGAGCGCAGTAAATAAAACAATCCAATATTGTAGAACAATAAAACGGCGCCTGCCGAACACTTGGGCGTGTTATGAAAAAACTTGCTGGTTGAAGCTGCGGCTGTATTCAGTAGCGATGCGATGTGCGTCTATCGTACCTAATACACATTTTATTAAAATAGTAGGTACCTAGCCTACTTATCTCCGAAAACTTTTGAATTCTAAGGCCCGAATACTCGTACGCTACTTATCTTTGGAAGCGTCTCACATATCGCCCTGTCACTTTAAATGTCAAACGTATGAAAGAGATGCCATGATTTTAGTTTTTAGTTGAGTCCCGTTACTCTTGTTTATACAAGAGTAACGGGACTCAACGCGACATTTATTATGAAGTACATATTATTATGTACTTACAGCTTGACGTTTGGGCTGTGTTGCAACAACCGTGGTCACAAGCAGACTGAGTGACTGTAAGTACATAATAATATGTACTTCATAATAAATGTCGCGTTGAGTCCCGTTACTCTTGTTTATAATTATAATGGAACGCGAAAGTTTAAAATCTTATAGATGCCATGATGTTTGAGACGCTCCCAAAGATGATTAGCGTTTGAGAATTCGGGCATGAGTTCTCTATGTTGATGTCTGCGATTCGACGTCACATCGCAAAAATATGCGGCGGGCCCTACTAACTAATTGAAACCTTATTGCCTGTCAAACACTTGACACGCGTCGCAGATTCTTGCGATGCGATGCGATTTCGCAGTAGTGTGTTGGAGGAGCCCTATGAATGACTAACGACACGAGGGGATAATGCAATTGTCAATGTCATCTAAACACTGATTTGGTGGAAAATAGGAGGAGTAGAGGACTGCTGTACCAGCAGGCTCCTTTCAGAGGAGCCTGCTGGTTACAGTTGGAAGAGGTACAGCAGTTAGCATGCTCGGCCTACGATCGTTGACGTTAAGCAACTTTCGTAATGGCCGGTCACGGTATGGGTAACCAAAAATGGATTTTCTTGAGCTAAACACTTTATGCCTTTGGTCCAGTAGTGCTAGCACCAATTAGCACGTCGCCTTAAGTCACGCGCGCTATCTACGAGCGATCTGATTGGTCTAAGGTGCCCGTGACTCTTTCTCACTCGAGTCGCGCGCAAGTTGTGCTAGTACTACAGGCTGCATATTATGCAGTCGCTAATACCTACCAAGCCGCACTGGGCCCGCCTGGTGGGTTAGGGCTCTTTCAGCTAATCCATCCATAAGGAAGAACTGTGTCCCAGTAGTGGGAAAATGAAATGGCTGATGATGATGAATCTTTCTTTCATCGCCCCAGAAATGAGACACAATAGATTTTCCATTGTTCTCCAGCCCTATTCGGCCGGTCAGGCGTCAATATGGGTTAAATACAATCGCACCGCTAATCGCAGCTAACTATAGCCACAGCCTTAGGGAATTGAAGTATTGGAAGTTATTAGCCTGGGTTGCGAGATTGTATCGCGAAGGGCACCGGACACGGCGCTCTTCAATATGACAAACAATTGATATACGGCTATTCGAATATTCACAAGAGGAATACAATTTACTCTGTATCCAGTGTTAGAATAAAAACTGATTTACTCACTATGGGATCGGACACGCATTGTTTTGTTGATTTTTTTTTATTTTATTTCATCAGGGACAAAAAACAGTCATACAATATGAAATTACTTAAAATTACACTTAACAGTTTTGACTAATTGTAGGACCAGCATCAATGTCCACATGTTACTTGATACAGCAAACGTTTTGACATACAGTATACTTAACAAATACATTTAAGTTAGAGACAAAAATAAATTGAAACATCAGCTACCATTACTCAAAACATTACAAGTACTTGGTTAAAAAGAAAAAAGTAGTCGTAATATATTAATAAATAGGATCACAAACAAAATTAAATAAAAAAAAAACAAACAATTTCACTTGGATTGTGATTGTGGTTGTGCTTGCGACAGTGTACTGAGGATTGCACTCGTGAAAGAGGGCAATGAAATTAAAAAGATATCGACTTCAGATTCTTTAAGTCGTTCATTGAATGATTCGTTGCAGGGGTGCGCGTAAACCAGCATTAGTGTTATTATTATCTAGTTGAAAAAGCGAATGCGGATAGTTGCTACGAATGCGATGAGAGCGGCTAGGAATCTTGTACGTAATGCAGTCAGTTAGCTCAATACAATCAAAGTTGTTGTGTGTGTGATATTATACAAGCAGACCAAATCAAACAGTTCTCTACGCGTTTCAAGTTTAGGCATTGAGAATTTTTCAAGTAAATGTTCATATGAAAGCTTAGAATGCCAACATTTATAATTGATACGTCTGAGGAATTTTCTTTGTACATATTCCAAGCCGCTCCTATACTTATCATAGTGAGGGTTCCATATAACTGTCGCACACTCGAGCTGCGATCTTACTAAGGTTTTAAAGAGGTATAAGTAGGTACTCGGTAGCTTAAACTGCCCACAACGCGCATAATAAACCCAAACATTTGGAATGCTTTGTTAATAATGTGATTTATGTGGTCTTCTAGATGCAACTTGGAATCCAACAAAACACCCAGGTCTCTAATTACATAAACCTTATCAAGATAAGTACCGTTAAAAGAGTAATTAAAATGAATTTTGTTTTTCTTTTTGGTGGTAGTTATAAATTTGCATTTTGGAACACTCAAGTATAGTTTATTTTTCATGCAGTAGTCACTCAGGCGATCAAGATCCTGTTGTAGTTGCATACAGTCGTAAATATCTTTGATTTGTTTAAAAATATTTAAATCGTCTGCATATAGCAAGAAATTAGTATGCGTAAAACAGGTATTGATATCATTTAAAAAGATAACAAAGAGCAGAGGCCCAAGAATTGAACCCTGCGGGACGCCCGAGGTTGCCACTATGATATCCGACGCGTACCCATTACTTACCACCCTTTGACTTCTATTTACTACGTAAGAATGAAACCATCTTAAAAGGTTTCCTCGTATTCCATGAAAAGCAATCTTCTTGAGAAGAAGTTCGTGGTCCACCTTGTCGAAGGCTTTGCAGAAGTCCGTGTACACTGTGTCAACCTGAATGCGTTGATCCATGCTTTTGAATAAAAAGTTAGTGTAAACAAGCAGGTTTGTTACTGTTGAACGCTTTTTCACAAAACCCGTGTTGTTGTGGAAGTATGATGTTGTGCAAATCAGTGTAAATTGCTTCATGGACTAGCCTCTCCAAAACCTTCGGCATTATGGATAACAATGATATTGGACGATAATTGGTTACATCAGCCTTGGAGCCTGCTTTGTATACTGGTGTTATATTAGCAGTTTTCCAGACATCAGGCATAACTCCCTCTGACAAACATTTGTTGTATAGTATCACAAGAGGGGTACTAATATTGTCGGCAGTGAACTTAAGAAAAATAGGGGGTATACCATCAGGGCCTGGACCCTTAGTGAAATCCAAAGATTTAAGCTGTTTAAGTACGTCATCTCGAGTAAAAGTTACATTTGTTATATTGCATTTAGAATTACTTTCTGAATGATGCACGTTTATATCAAAATTATCTACGGAGCTAGTCTCATATACGGGTCCAAAATAATTACTAAAAAGATTGCATATCGTTTTCGGGTCATCAGACTCACAGTCACTGTATGCCATAGAAGCAGGAAAACCTCGCTTGTTAACATGTCTATTCACATACGACCAAAAAACCTTTAAATCATCACGTAAACCCTTCTCAACCGAACTAATGTAGTTATTAAAACATTCATTACTTAAAATATATAAATTATTTTTGAAACGGCTACGGTACATAGAAAACTCATTGTAATCCACAATATTGCCAAACTTCTTCCACCTGACCCAGGCTTTATTTTTATTTTTAAATAAATGTATTAAGGGTTTAGTAAACCAGATAGGATAATGATTGGATTTGATATCGCAACTATATTACTCAATATAGGAAAAATGTGATAGTAAAAAAGAAAACCACGAGCCCTACTAAGTAGCTTTCAGGCGGGATATAGGGCTCGTGGTTTTTTAACTATGCATAAAAATAATTTAAATCTCTATATTACTCAACCTACCTACACTATCATTTAATTTTGCTTACTTGTGGGCTAAGCTCATTTTCATTAGTCGATTGGTCTCGTATGCGGGATGCGGGAGATATCTGTAACATCTGCCAAAGGGTCTGCATACGGGGAACAATATTCTGTAGTCGTTGGTTATCGACAGCGTTATCGACTTATAACTTTTATTCGTCGTTTCCTCGCTTGCGGGGCGTACCTACACGGGTAACAGCATACGGATGCTGTATGTATATCGACCAGGATATCGACTAGTGGTAATGAGCCTTTATGTATTGTATGTATTATTGTTAGATAAAAGGCTGGAAGTGGGCAGCGTAGAACGTGATGTCTGATAGCAGCTGACACATAATAAGTTTGTCCCACTTTTTATAGGTATAACACACGACCTTTTTCTCTATAAAAATAGGTTATTAACATATTACTAGCGATAGCGTCTCTAAAAAATTTGCCGTAAGTATTAACAGTATCGCATCGCATCGTATCTAAGTATTAGAACATCAGAATGAAATTCTCCAGGTCATCTACGATCAGCTGAGCTGGTTGATTAAAGGGCATCCGAGCACCAGCAGATATTCACACAGCCAGCGATTAAAATCTGATACGATACGAGTCATCCTTCTGTTTCGTCACGCTAGGTATCGAAGTGAGAACATAAATAGACTCGGTAATTTAATCCTACTAATATTATAAATGCGAAAGTTTGTAAGTATGGATGTATCTATGGATGTGTTTATGTATGGATGTTTGTTATTCTTTCACGCAAAAACTACTCAACGGACTTAGCTGAAATTAGCAATCGAGATAGATTATAGGCTGGAATAACAAATGGGATACTTTTTATCCCGATATTCCCACAGGAACGGGAACCACGCGGGTGAAACCTTGGGCGGCCGCTAGTATCAACATAATAATATTATGGGTGTAGGACTGACGAGTAAGCGTTTATCTCTGGAATTACTGGTCACATTTTTTTCAATTATGGCGCTGAAAACCACCTTGAATGGGAATCTCCGAATACCTACTAAGGAAACCTATCAAAGTTTTGATTGGTGATACAGCTTTTCCGAGGTAATTCTTTTCAGACTTAGAACATCGATCGCCAATCTAACTATTATTTCTGTTTTAGATAATAAACATATAAGTACCAACACATACTTTTGCTACCAAATAACAAGCAAAACCCCAAATATACTATTTACCCCATCAACAGAAGAATCCAAATTAAATTAAAAAGTGCACAAAACGCTGGGCTTTCATGGATTTCGGCGCCATACACTGGGTCCATGTAAATCAGTCTTCGAATTACGTTGAGTCACGCATTATGTCCAATGGGAGATTTTCTGCCAGCAAATAAAAAAAAAAAGTTTATTTATTAGCTCTATAGATGGCGCTGACCTGACATGTATCTCATCTGATCTGACCTACTACTACTTGTATTTCAAAGTTGTGCAAGAAGGTGCAAGGCCAAAAAAAGTTGACGTTGACGGAAGAAAAGAAATGTCAAATAATTCTATTCCTCTTGTTTTGCGTTGCAATACCATACCGACCATACCGCGAGTTGTAGATAAGCCTTTTCAGTCCTGTAAATGTTTTTTTTCCTTCTGCAAGTGTTTTTTTTTTAATATTGACTGTCTTAACGTAGACTCCTTGCCAGCAAATAAAAAAAGCAAACCCATGTCTGATGAACGCCATCTGTTGAGTTTTTTGGAACTAACTTTTTCTTTTTTAATCATCTGTCAGAAAATCCCTCATTACTGCAAAACTTCATTTTCCACACTATACTTTATTTTAGTATTCACATCCATGTTTCGTGTTTTCTTACCCGTTGTAGTGTCTGCAGTGTCGGCAGGTATCCGTGCCTTATCAGCGGGTGGGGTTGCTCCTCGGAGCTGGAGTGGCCCCAGCCTGGGTCAAGGATTAGGCATGTCTGAATCTAACTAAGCTGTCTGGAGAACACTAAGGGCACAGTATCTATACATATAATAAAACAGAAACGGAAAAAAAGTCTGTACATGAAAGATTTAAAAAAAATAATTACTGCTATGAGATGTGTACAGGATATAGACCCTAAAACGATAGATATTAAAATTTTTGTCTGTTTGTCTGTTTGTCTGTTTGTCTGTTTGTCTGTTTGTCTGTTTGTCTGTTTGTCTGTTTGTATGTTCGCTTTTCACGCAAAGACTACTGGACAGATTTTTACCAAATTTTGTGTAGTGATAGCTTATAACCCGGGTCAACATATAGGGTACCTTTTATTTAATAAAAACCCCTTATTCTTACGGGAAAATACAAAGACTGATTCTTACTAAAATAGATGGCGCCACATGATTATGAAAATTTGAAAATACGTTATATTTAATCGCTGTCTCAATTAATAATGAATCATGTTATTTTTTTTACCTGCTTCAAAACATAATATAAATTGAAACCCATCCAGGCCCATATAAAATCAAAAAATTAATTTCATGTTATTTACGTCATTATATCTACTAAGCAATAGATGGCGCAGGAAGTCAGTAAGATTACGATATACCTCTCACAAAAGTACATTCGAATGATTATATTAATTAGGGTGAAAGCCCCCTCTGTTGCCACTTTAAGATGTTTTTCACTTCTTTCGCATCATAACTACTAAGCAATAGATGGCGCAGGAAGTCAGTAAGATTACGATATACCTTTCACAAATGTACATTCGAATGATTATATTAAGTAGGATGAAAGCCCCCGCTGTTGCCACTTTAAGATGTTTTTCTCTTCTTTCGCCTATGGTCTTAAGTAGGTATCTATAAAATACAAAATTTATATCTAAAATTGTCAAGAATGTATCTTATACTTTTCTTTAAGTTTTTAAATTCTTACAATACAAAA
Organism: Crambus lathoniellus; assembly: GCA_949710035.1. Classification (NCBI taxonomy): domain Eukaryota; kingdom Metazoa; phylum Arthropoda; class Insecta; order Lepidoptera; family Crambidae; genus Crambus; species Crambus lathoniellus. Next base: position 29,381,031 of record OX453304.1, read on the forward strand.
AAACTACTTCAAAAAATTTAACAGACTCCAAAAAGTATTTGTCAACTGAAAAGGAAAAATATAATATCTATAATTAAGGTACCTTTTTGAGGTCGGTGCCAGTCGGTTTATATGTTTTAAAATACTTTTTTCATATCTTAAGTTTTAGTGTGAATTGTACAATAACATACCCACAACGTGTGAATTGTACAATTGTACAATAACATACAAAACTACTAAACCGATTTTGATGAATCTTAGACTGTTCCCAAAGTTAGAATACACCTAATTTAAATCAAATAGAATCATCTCGATATGCCTTTAGATTTCGAGAAATTCGTGGACAAAAATAGTAAAAAACATATAACTAAGTATTCATATACTTACGAAATTTAGTTTTATTTTAGTAAATTGAAAACCTATTTTTTAAACTTAAAATGTGCGAAGGATGCCGATTGATGTGTTTTTTGTTAATCAAATTTTAAAAGATACATCGAGAAATCAATACTTAAGGCGCTACTCGGAAAAATATGGACTTTTTGATTTAAAACTATAAGACGGTTACAGTTGTTACAAATCTGGTAATAAGATATATATTTCTTCATACCTTTATCTAGATTCGTATAGTTTCAAAAACACGATTTTATGATTTTGCCTCGACACTTTTTCTTTTCGAAAAGACCTCTAAAAAATACGAAAAGTGAAGATTATTCTTAAATGGGGTTACTTACACTATTGGAAATTGGTTTAATTAGTGGACACCAATAATATTGAGGATCGTATAGAACCTTTTTTTTGTTATCGCTGTAGTTTTTTAATACGAAGTGATTTTGTGTTTGTTTTGCCTAATCTGTAAAATCGGTCTCGCTCCCACGCGCGTCGTTTTCTCATTGCTATCTCGCTTCAGCGCATTTTTTCCGAGTATCGCCTTAACTAACTTAGATAAAATAAAAGAAACATCTAATTCGATGTAAACTGGAAAGCGTTTATTGAATAATATTCCTATGTCATAAAGAATTATTACTATTGTTATTATGACTTAAAAGTCATAGATAAAAAGTATATTTTCAAGCAAAAGTTATTAACGAAATGTTTTATGCTAAGTAAGCACTCGGGGCAGTGGCCAAAACTGAAGTTTTCACCCTATTGATGTAATATTTATATTTCGCATTTCCACTCGACGCTAGATGTCGCTACAGTAAGTATAGTGCCACAAATATATCTGACCCGGTGACAGTGGTCGTGGAGGAGCCACTAGCAATACAAAATTAACTGTCTAAATGGACTGCCGGCAGTCAACAGTATATTTAGTACCAAAAAATAACCACTGTGTGAAATAAGTTTGTCGCAATGTAGACAAAATGGCACCAATGTAATTTTGAAAAATTTGCTCATAAACGCTAAGTGGCCAGTACGTAGATACCTACACCTACCTACCATTTTTTATGTCATTTAACCGGCTCTGGCTACCTCAGCTCAGCCGTAGATACTATCCAATAAAATAAAGGAATATTAAAAATAGTTTTCTATCTAACTTATTTATTCATTTATTTACTAGGAAAGCTTACATAAATGATGTTTGATTAAAATTAAATAATTAAATGGTATATCATTACATTTTATACCTGAAATATATGTTAATTATATGTTATTTATTTTATATTTTAAGGAAAGTTAATTACAAGCTCTCACAAATAGGAAATGTCTCCATATCAAAATACTAGCCTTCCGCCCGCGACTTCGCCCGCTCGGACTAAACGACGACGTTATCCCGCGGGAATGTGATATTTTTCAGGGATAAAAAGTAGTCTAAGGCAGCCATTACACAGTCCATCCAGATCGCGATCACTATTCGTGATCTTGATCGCGATCGAGATTTACTATGTAGATATTTTGCGATCAAGATCGCGAGCCGTCAATCACCTTCGTACACAGTCAATCTGGATCGCGATCATTGATTTTGATCGCGGATCGCGATTCAGATTGACTGTCTAATGGCTGCCTAAGTATGTCACTTTTCAGCTGCCAAACTATTCCCATTCCAAAAGTCACGTCGATCCGTTGCATCAATTTTGACGTGAAAGACGGACAAACAAACAAACCCTCTTTCACATTTATAATATTGGTATGGATACACACAATCTCTTTTTCATTTTATAGTAAAAATATGATTGTGGCCTGATATTATGCATTACTAAGTAAGAACTTCTGTTTGAATCGTGAAAGCGCGCATATGCGCAAAACGATAATACGCGCTCTAATCGCGTGCGGCAAGAGTGCGCTCCACTGGAGCTCCATAGTAGTGGTTGGAGTGGACGTGCCTCGTGCGATCCAAGACCACCAAGAGAACAAATTCGATTCACGATCCATGATCCCCAATCTTAGATCGTGGTTGGCCAATCCAAGATGGATCGTTTGGTGTGGTTCAGTCTTATGAACCTCGCGTAGAATAGATCTATTGCCCGCTAGCAAGCAACAAGATAAGTTATCACAACTTACTGTAAATCGAGATTTGACAGCCTAAACCGACCTAGATAGCGGTTTCAATTTAAATCGAGATCGGTAACAACAAGTAGCTAAATGGGATTTAAAATAAAATCGAGATCCAAGTGGCCCTTTTGAGTTATGAAGAAGAGAAGAGAAGTTTATTTTTTTTCTCGCCTCTAAGGGATTGCAGACTTCAGTATTTAATTTGATATAAATTTTAGCTTGATACCTCCCACGCATACTTGAGAAAAAGTTTCTTGACAGACGGACGGATCTATGAATGAGGGCTCAACTATGTTTATGCAGCATATGATAACAACATACCATGTTCATACCCTAGCCTGCATATTCGATATTCTTTAGACCCTTTTAGTAGAGAATAGGATTTCAAGAAGAGCGTTATGAAATCTGGGCAACAAACACTCATAAACTAAACTAACACAAAAGTCACTACACCGCGCGTACGAAGTCGCGGGCAACAGCTAGTATTTATATAATTATTCATTTATATTTAAGCTAATATACAACGTGTTAAAGCAATAACCGAATATCGCATACAACCCTAGTAATTTATTTTATATTAACTGAGAACCTCCTTTTTTGAAGTCGGTTAAAATACCTTAAGGTATCCTCTTTTCAACAGAACAAGAATCATCTAAATCGGTTTATAAACAAAGGAGTTATGCCTAAAGATACGTAATAAATTCACATAAAGTGGTAACGAAAACGACAGTATTTTTAAGATTTTATGAAAACTACTGAACCGATTTCAAAATTTCAAAAAGTGGGACCATCTTGGGATAAAACCTGATGTTATAACGTTTGAATCATTTCAACCGGTTCAGCCGTCTTCGAGTAATCGGTGTACGTACATATAAAAATAAAAAAACGCGACGAATAAATAACCTCCTCCTTTAAAATTTTTTAATATTAATTTGAACTCCATTGTAAAACATGTATATTTTTTTTAAAGAAACTTCTCCGCGACTTTCTGACTGATTTTAAGCGCTACTTGACGTCAGAGAGCACGTGACGGGTCGCGCGCGTATTGAATAGGCAGTAGACACAAACATTTTAGAAATGGTAATTTTTTTTTTTTTACAAATTTAACCCTTTCTAAAGATGTGTGGAATTGACTCTACTCTCGAGTCTGAACAAACTATTTTCTCAATTTCGCTAAAAGTATTAACACGTTGTGCTGTGCTAAGGGACTTTTGCGAAAAGATATGACGATCAATTTACCACTAGTCTCGAATGCTGTGCTAAGTTTGTGGCTTTTGCGTAAACATATGACAATCTTTAAGGCGAGGAATCCCGAACGAAATAGGCACGCTAACGCTTGCTCGGCCGCGCTCGATACACTTCGCGCGGACCCAGCGGCAGCCGGCAGTGAACTGTGAAATCGCGAGCGCCCCGCGAATCGAAAATCACTTAAAATTCAATTAAAAATTAAATAATAAAAAAAAATAATTAATGACGGCCGGAATCCCTCGGCTATTCAAAGATAATTATTTTCATATGTTTTTCATTAACTAAAACCAAGTATACTGCAAGTAATATGATATTTGAATTATTATTAGACGGATGTTTGGGATTTTATTTGACACAGTAAAATATCACCAATCGAAAAAAACGGCCGGAAGCACTAGATAAATAACTCTAAAATAACATATATTTTTTCCAAATTTTAAGTACCTACTTCTGATTTGCGAGTAATCCATAATTTAAAACACCCTATTTTGGGGAATCGGCGCCTTAACACTAGTCCCGTCGCGTCTTACCGCCGGTTTCTGAAACGCCAATCAAAATTAAAATTAGCTAACAGACTGTCACAATTAATTCCCAATTAAAAGCACCTTGGGTTTCTGAAACGAAAATTATCTTACAATTAGGTTTAGATTTGTATGGGCACTGACAGACTGTAAACAGACTGTTGACAGTCTGTCACATTTTTCTTTCAGAAATCCAAACTACAATTAATGGGAGATTAATTGGGAATTAGGTAATTTAATTTTAATTGGCGTTTCGGAAACCGGCGGTTAGTCTTGGACTCATTTTGTAATTTCCAATGTTTCTTTTATCCACAACGTGGTACTTAGCACAATCGCGTTATATTATATTATTTATAGAAAAAATTGAACAAAACTATTTTTGATGTTATCCAGTTTTTTTTAATGATTTTAACTCATCATTGTATGCTGGTATGTGTTCGAATATTGGTGTATTCTCGCACATTTATAAGAATTACATCCTTGTACAGATATATTACATTTTTTTTTAATTACCTACCTTGTAATCGTTGTTGTTAAATATAAGACATTAGACTGTGAGTTTACTAGAACTATAAAATTTCAAATAATTTTTCGCCACGTTAAAACTTAAACTTAAACTGCACAGACTAAATTCATTGCTACACTTGTGATTCTCTAGATTGAACCTATTTCCAGCATTGTCACGAACGCTCAAAGTATCCAACTTTTAAAAGAAAAATATCAAATTGTCCGATCCAGACCGCTCCATTTGATAATAATAAATGTGACTTTGAGCACTCGACAAAGGATATTGAGGATATAGATTCTCTTTGGAAGAGCTATATTTGTCATAGTGAGAGAACTCCCTAGACTGATGGTACTAGCACAGCGTAGGTAAGGGAAATATATAGACTGTGGTAGGTACTAGTAAACCAGGCAGGGGTGGCGAACCTTTTGGTGAAATTATTATTCCTACGACCAGTTTCCGCCGTCTACTGGCGTTTGTTTCTATTCAGCCCCCCTAGACAAGTGGCTTTCTACTAGGTATCGAATTCGCCAATCGAATAGAAAGAAAATGTATGGGATTGACATTAGCGGTCACGTGACATTTCGATCGCTAATGTCGATCCCATACATTTTCTTTCTATTCGACTGACGAATTCGATAACAGAAAGCCACTTGTCTAGGGGGGCAAAGACAAAGGCAAGAGACAGACGCAGCTTGAATGGGATAGCTTTTGCTTGTCAAACTCGTAGGTATCACACTACGTGCAAAAAACGCTGTGTGTACGATTATCAAGGATGCTACATACAAGTATGAGCTGCTGAGTGCATTAATCTGTTACAACAGAAATCGTAGTTGCTAGTTACATACATACATACAGACCAAAACGTAATAAGGAAGTGTCTTTTTTCGATCAAGTACCCACATTTATTCGTCTAATAGTGGGGTGTAAAAATTGTTATAGTTAAGGGCTATTTCGGAATATCAATCAACGTACCTATATCGATGTCTTTTTGATCATTTAGGTACTTACAATTAATTCTGATAATAATTTATTAGGATGTAGTCTAATAGCGTATTGTTATTAAATTCATTTTCATTGCTTTCTTTCTTCACTTATTTAAATCCAGTGCTACGCGTTTCCACGTATTAACCGTGGCCCCACCATTTAGCCCCACTGCCACTGGTGGGTCTACGGTTATTTTTTTCCCCGTAGACCCACTGCAATAGAGTTTTATATTATGCATTTCAATGTGTCAGTTTCCGTGGGTACACGGGTAATTGCCTCAGGTAATTTCTTTCCCCGTACACCCACTGCACAAGGCATATGCCAAATATTCATTTTTTATGCTTTTATGACTGGTAGTTCCACCGCATTGCCCCACTTAACATAAAATTAAATAAAAACAAAAATATAAAAACTTATTTTATTAAACAAAATATAGGTTCTCCTTTATACCCCAAAGAAAAGAAAAATCAAATTAATTAATTAGTGTAAGTTCGTAAGTAAAATATTATATTATAAATACAAATTAAAATATACTTTTATAAAAATTATTATTATTATTCATACTTTTCCAAACATGACCACATTGGGACTATGGTTAAAGTCAGTCTTGTCTTGTTTCAATTCCCCGTAGTCCCACTGTGAAACAGTGGGTCTACGGGGAATAAAAATTACCTATGGACCAACCAGTGGGTCATAGTGGTGGGGCCACGGGTAAAACCCGCGCGTTTCACTAGTTCGCCACCCCTGCCTCAGTAGTAACAAATGGCTGGTGTAGTATTGTGCATGTGCATTTCTCGCAGGGAACCGACACGTTTTAAATTTCAATTTATTTATAAAATAAATGGATTACTCACTGCCAGCTCGATACAGACGGATATCTCGTACGATCCGCTTATTCGGTTAGAAGTGATGCACTTTTTATTCAATTTGCATTCTTCTGTTGTTGGGGTAAAGACTTCGATCATAGGGAAAAGAGTATTTTTGTATGGGGGTTCGCTTATTATTTCGAAGCAAAGGTATAGTACTAGTCAATATCTTTATAGTTACTATCATTATCGTTATAGTTACTATTCAATAACCATAACGATAGTTTTTCATGCTACGGCTACACTACAGCTGTCAAAGCGATAACTTAATCATGAATACTGAAACTAATGGGCGAATAGAAAACAATACCGTCATATTGATCTAGAGCTAAAGCATCGTTCATAACACCATTAATCAAAACTTTGGAAGCTTACCTATTGCTGCGTCCTCTGGAGACAATAAATATCACTCAAAACACACCATTTATCTAGATGCATTTCCATTAAAAACGTGGATATGATTTTGATTAATTAACCTCAGAGTTTAATCTCGCGAGGAACTGGTAGTGATGTTTCGTTTGCAAGCTTGAATTTTACTTAGAAAGAACTTAAATGTGACGATTGATGTTTGAGGTATGTGTAGTTTTTATTTTGTACATGGAACATTCATATCACAGTCACGAAACGAGAAATGAACCTAGTTTACAAAACCTTTTAGTGACTCAATCTACTCGTCTCCCAACTAATCAGCCAGTTCCTCAGCAGTTGAGGATTCCGGGAGTAGTGCGCTTCGCCCTTCAGCCCTATCATCACTTAAGATCAGGTATGATGAAAAGAAAAAAACAACCCTTGAAGAGTTTCTTGCCGGTTCTTCTCCACGGTCTCGCGCTGTATTAGGGTTTGCGAACCAATATGGCGTAGCTTCTATGACATCCACAAGTATTTGACTTTAAATTTGATTTTGATGAAAGCCAAGTGCTACCCCATTGTAAATAAAAAAAATATTTCATTTTTCTTTCTAACTATTTCATTTTCAATAGGTAGGTACATAAATTGTGAAATATAGGCATAGAACAAATATTTACACGACTGCATAAATGGGTTTGTAGAGTATTGTTTTAAATATAATGTTAAGGGTTTACTACAATAATGGTGTCATGAGTTATAGGCTCACAAGCGTGTTTGTTTGTACCCAAGAATTATAATAAATATATAAATGACTTCTGCTTTCCTAAAACTCTAACCGTATTTAACGTGATTCAATAAAGGTAGGTAGGTACCCAACATATTTCTTGTCGTGTCGTGATAAAAGGCCAAACATTTAGCTACAATCTATTCCAGCACAACCCTTGTACAGTGGCAACCACAATAAATCATTGTCAAGCGGGCTCAGTTGCACCCGTCATTAAGGAGCGGGTTTTTCTCAAAATGGACCTGCCTAATTAAGTCGAAAGGGCCGGGTTCGGGCTAATATCGTTTTTCTGCTGTCCAGTACGAAACAAAGCTTAAAGCCTTGACCTAGTAGTTGTTGCTGGGTTTTTGCGTGTCCAGGGTGCCTACCATCAACTTTAAGATAGCGATTCAAAAATAGCGCGATGCAGAATAGGTTCCTAAACTGAATTGCTTTCTTTCGTACTCTGACCTTCTAAAAACTGGATCGCAAATGAATTGCTAAATGTGAATGACCGAACGATTTGTGTCCTTTTTCTTCTACCCGTCTCTTTCACTCGATTCTGTCATGCCCGGAGAGTGAAAGGGACGGGTTTAACCTGCAGATGTCATGTTAGCTTGGCCGAGTTATAAGTCAAATAAGAGTTGATGACAGCTCAGCGGCTGTGAAATGTCATTGAATGGTCACTGAATCGCTGTCATTGATATTAAGCTGTCGTAGTACGAATAAGCGAAGCAGATCAGTTTAGGTCCTAAAGAAAACCGCAATAAGAGTTGATGGTAAGCACCCTGGGCCCGTATTTATAGATAAGGGTATCGGTTCGAACCGGGGGGCGTCGGACGACAACTGCAAGCGTCGACGCTCGATTTCATACAAAACAAAGAAACATCTACTAGAAACTAGCACCTACATATATGGGCGCGGCGTCATGTCGCTTGCAGTTGCGGTTCGACGCCCGGTTCCAACTCGTACCTTGTCTCAACTATGAGATCAATCTTGAGATGGGTCTTGAGATCTAGTTTTGTTTGAAAATAGTAGCTCAAGAGCCATCTTAAGATCGATCACATAGTTGTTACCTGTTTATAAATACGGGCCCTAGTGCAGTCAGCAGGGAATCATAATGATTTAGTAAAATATGATTTTGATTTATGCATCGCTTTAATTTTTTTAGATTTATTTTGTACTAGATAAAAACGACTTGTACAAAGGAATTAAATAACCCTCCTTCCGTCGCAGTCAGTTAGAAAACACAAATTAACTGTTAATTTATAGGTTTAAGAATCTTAATTTTCAAGTGGTATGAGGGTATTCTTTTGAACCTTATCAAAATTTAATTATGGAGCCAATCATCTCTAAGAAGAATCTTGTTGAAGTTTGCCGTCTCCTTAGTTTTTAACCAAGAAAGTGGAGCTAATTACCTACGTAGCAAACCTAGTACCAACATTTCTATTTATATTCGAACGTTTCATTGCTATACTAAATGTCACGAACTTTAACAGTTTCAAAGCTTTTATGTTACAAATTCATAAATATTTCGTGCCACAATATGGTAACAAAATTCACCAACAACATAAATTATAGAGACGAAAGCTTTCAAACGAAACTCCATCTATTATATTGAATTCGGTCGAAAAAGGTCGAGAAACTTCTAAAACTCCTCCGTAACTATTGTTATTGTTTAAAATCCACATCAAACGGACTACGGCGGTGAATAAATAACTGGGGCCCACGGGAAATATAATAACTTAAACAAAAGCCGCAAAATGCGGACTAAATGCTGGGAATTCGGCGGGTATACTGAGTTCCACGGGTGACCGCAACTAGTGGAAAGTTGCTGAGTGTTTTTTTTTCCGGGGGGAGGGTCGGGACCGCGGGATGACGCTGGGAATGGTCGGGGAAACCCGGCTGGACCTGCGCCGTCTCCTGCCAGTACAGACCCGAACCTTACTACAGGATTGGGAGCGCCAGGGAGGATGGAAAGTGGGAGGCGGGGAAACCCGCGCCCACCCAAGTCAACCCGACGTGCTCCCAATCCCCCGCAAGGGCACAAGGCCACCACGGCCCCCCTCAACACCCCGGTCGCAGGAGCTGCTGCGCGGCCTAAGCCTAAAGCCAAAAGGGCCCGCCTGGATGAGACGATCTCTCCTCGAGGCGAGTCCAAAAAGCTGAAGGCAGAGCTGCCGAGCGGTTCCTCGACTGGGGCGCGATCCTACGCTGCTGTTGCGGCCAAGTCCAACGAGGTCAGGTTTGTGATCACATCGCCTTCGGGATATATCTCTAAGGCGGTGGCCGAACAGATCGAGGCTGACATGGAGGAGGCTATGGTGCAGCAAATACTCCTGGGCACCTACGAAGCGGGTAAAGTCGCATTTTGTGGGAAGCCCATGTACAAGGACGGGTGCTTACACCTGACAGGCACCAACAACACAACCCTGGAGTGGGCGACAGAGTGGGCGGAGGGGCACCACATAACGGACGTGGGACGGCTCAGTGTTCTGAGAACTGAGCAGGTCCCGAAGAGGGTCCAGTGTGGTTTCGCTCTGCCCAAGCTCTGGAAGCGGGAGCAAGGAATGGTAGGTAAGGTCCTGCATTTCTCAAACCCAGAGCTTCAGGTGGAACGGTGGCTCATGAACGGGCTTCAAGCTCAAGAGTCCACCAACCGCACTTTCATCATCGTGTCGGTGCCGGTGGACATCGTGCCGGTGATCCTAGCTAAGGGTCGCCGAGTCAGTTTCCTAACCGGCTCGGTGTACCTGAAGTTCAGGAACGCCAAGGGCAAGTTCGTCGACACCCCACCCACCGACCACTCTCACGAGTCTACCGGTGGCGACACGACGACTACACCAGCCGCACAGGCGGCTACCACCGACACCGCCGAGCCGGCCGCAGCGGAGATGCAAATCGACGCTGCTGCTGCCGGCCCCTCCGGCAGAGAGGCTTCGCCGACGAACGAGGAACTCCTGCTGGGGCTCGACGAGTTGGCCTTGGAGGACGTTGTCTGCGAAGATGGCGTCCCTTTCTAAGGCCCAACTCATACAGACAAACCTCCAGCACAGCATAACCGCAACGGCTCAACTCCGACGCTGGCTGGAGACTAACAAAACGACGGTCGCTCTGATCCAGGAGCCGTGGATCAGGGGCGGCACTGTGCGAGGACTCTCCAGTATTGGAGGTAAGCTCATACATGCCGCCAGTGGTGATGTAAGATCGTGCATATACACATCAAACGATATCGAAACACAGCCTTTACTAAATTTCTGTTCCAGAGATTTAAGCACTACTAAGCTGAAAATTAACAATGGAAATAACAGCCAGGAGTTGGTCCTAGCATCAGCATACATGCCTGAGGGGGAGCGAGCGCCACCTGAGGAGGTCGTATTGCTTGCTCGATACTGCAGGGAAAACAACATTGAGCTGATCATCTCAACAGACTCCAATGCCCACCATCCGTTATGGGGAGAGGAGAAAAGTAACACTAGAGGTAATGATCTTGTAGAATTTCTACTTACAACCAATCTAGAAATAATTAATATAGGAAACAAACCGACTTTCGTCGCAAAGAGATGTAGAGGGACGATTGTCGACCTAACACTTGCAACACCGCTAGCGGCATCTTTGATAACGGGCTGGCACGTCTCAGATGAAGCCTCTTGCTCAGATCATAGATGGCTACTCTTCAACTTACAGGTACCTACTGTTACTATTGGCCCTAAAAGGTATCCAAGGAAAACAAACAGACAACGTTACAGAACACTCCTAGCAGAGCAACTTGACATAGGCTGCGAAAGGTGGGACCTCTCGACCGCCGCGCAGCTAGAGGAACAGGTAGTAAAATTCACAAACACCTTATTACAATGCTTTGAAGACGCCTGTCCCCTGAGAGTTCCCGGCTCGGCAGGCTCCGGCAAACACCAATGGTGGGGTCCGGAGCTTGAAAGGCAACGCGAACTGGTCAGGAAAAGGCTGAACAGGGCAATGAACACCTGCGACGACCACGACTGGGACCTATATAAGGCTGCTAAGGCTGAATATAAACGCAAGATAAGGTATTGGAGGACCTCATCCTGGAGAAGCTTCAGTAATGAGATAAGCTCCACTAAACAGGCAAATCGGGTAAGGAAAGTTTTGTCTAACCAGGGTCCTGGCCCGCTAGGCAACCTGAAGAAACCCGATGGCACGATGTCTCGCTGCCAGGAGGAGACAAACGCTATCCTAATACAGACCCATTTTCCGGACTGTCAACTAGTACAACAGGTAAGCTGGCAAGACGAACCTGTGCAACCCACCGAAAACTGTTGGCACCATGCCGAACAGGTAATAACACCTGAAAAGGTAAGAAGTGCTATTAAGAGCTTCTCCCCTTTCAAGGCAGCCGGAACGGACAACATCTTTCCGGCATTACTACAATGGGGAGAGAAGCAGGTAGTTCCGGCCCTCACCCGTCTGTTACAAGCCTGTTTGGCGCATCGCTACACTCCGCACCTATGGAGAGAAGTCAAGGTAGTGTTTATACCTAAACCAGGTAAACCCGACTACACTAATCCTAAGGCCTTCAGACCGATCAGCCTCACAACCTTCCTGTTGAAGACAATGGAAAGAGTGTGTGAGTGGTACCTACGAAGTGGAGCGTTGGCTAACCTCCCACTACATAAACATCAGCATGCTTACAGCGCTGGAAAATCGACAGAATCAGCTCTTCATCAACTAGTCGGTAAGATAGAGGAGGCTCTCCAAAATAAACTTATCTGTTTAGGCACCTTCATTGACATAGAGGGCGCTTTCGATAAAACTACATTCACCAGCATCGAGGCAGCACTAAGGAGACACGGTGTTGATAAACAACTCATAGACTGGATCGTGAACATGTTACGTAATAGAACGGTACAGGTGTCAGGAGACGTCACCCAAAGAGCTCTGGTGGCGAGGGGATGCCCCCAAGGAGGTGTGCTCTCTCCACTTCTGTGGAACCTGGTGGTAGACGACCTGATATCACATCTAAACTCTAACTACTTCTATACTATAGGGTATGCGGACGACATTACCATATTAACCATAGGTAACCAGGCCGGCATAACCTGTAACACCATGCAAGCAGCCCTGAAAAAGGTTGAAGAATGGTGCCAACGACAAGACCTGACCGTCAACCCCACGAAGACGGAAATGGTAATGTTCACGAACAAGCGCCTGGTAGGCGATTTCCGTCTGCCGAAGCTGTTTGGAACTACACTACAACTATCTAACGAGGTAAAGTACCTAGGCATAATCCTAGACAGCAAACTAAACTGGAACAGCCACTTGGAGTATAAAACGCAGTCGGCCAGCGTCATACTATGGCAGTGCCGGAAGATGATTGGCAAACGCTGGGGTCTAGCACCCAAACTATTCCTCTGGCTATACAACACGATCATAAAACCCCTGGTAAGCTATGGATCTGTAGTATGGTGGCCAAAGGCCGCTCAAACCACTGGCGCAAAAAAACTACAGGGACTACAACGGCAGGCCTGCTGCGCTCTCACAGGTTGCATGAGCACAGCCCCCACAGCGGCTCTAGAGGTAATGCTGAACCTAACACCACTGCATCTCCACATTCAACAGGAGGCAGCCAAAACAGCTCTAAGACTAAAACAACTGGGATCTCTAAAATTCGAAAGGGTAAAACATCTCAGTGTATTACTGAAGGACTGGCTAAACGACCCTCTTATCGAAGCAGTATGCGACAAGGTCAAGCCAACCTTCATTTTCGACAAAAAATACAGAATACACCTGATAGACGACATCAGCTCAGGGAAAACACACAAGGCTCTCCTCATTTACACTGACGGCTCCAAGACCTCATCGGGCACAGGGTCGGGTGTCTTCTCAGAGGACCTCAACATACAAATTGCATCCCCCTTAGGCTCATACACCACGGTCTTTCAGGCCGAGTGCATGGGCATAATAATGGCGGCTCGGGCAATCGAAACAAGAGAGGTAAAAGACCGCGACATCTTAATTCTCTCCGACAGTAAATCCGTCCTACAAGCTCTCCAGGGAAGTCGCATCACTTCGAGCCTTTTACTTGAGTGTCACCACGCCTTAAATATAGTAGGTGCACTTAATACTATTACTATCCAATGGATCAAAGGTCACAGCGGATCACGTGGAAACGATGCAGCCGACGAACTGGCCAGACGCGCATCCGGCTCGACGCCTGTTGGCCCAGAGCCGATCGCGCCCATCCCGACGAGCTGGTATGCAAATAAGATCCGTGAACGCACTACAGAATTACACCAACAGAACTGGAGCTCGCTGGATTCGTGCAGACAGGCGAAGCTCGCACTGCCGCGCGTGGACGCGCGTTTATCCAGGGCCCTGATACAACTGTGCAGACCGCAACTTCGCCTGGTAACAGGTGCCATTACTGGTCATGGACAATTTAACAGACATCTTTTTAATTTAGGTGTCACCGACAGTCCCCTATGCAGAGGATGCATGGAGGAAGAAGAAACAGCTGCCCACGTACTGCTGGAATGCAGGGGGGTGGCCCCCTACCGGGCGAGGTACCTCGGCTCGCCGGGCAGCGTCCAGGAAGCGATCACTAATGTGAAAGCTCTTGGAGCGTTCCTGGCTGAGCTGGGCTGGCTGGAGTGATCTGGCCGCGCACCCTCCGGACGCAAAATAGGCGCAATAGACGTCGAGTTGCGGAAACCGCCCGTATTGTTAAGAAGAAGAAGAAGAAGAGTTGCTGAGTGTTGCGATTACACAACGCGAAGGAATTCAATATTTACTGAAACTATAGTTCGTTCCACCTGTTCACTGTTTTCTTTGTGAATCTGGTGTGTGACTGTGTAATGTGAATATGTCTGCCTAAGAAAAATATACAGGGTGTTAGGGGCACCGTTGCAAAAACTTTAACCATGGCTTAAGACCATCATGCTGAACAACGTACAGCAAGATTTTTTTCGACATTTTATACAAATTTAGCAACTTATCGAAACATTTTGTATGGAGTCGAAATATTTTTTTCATTTCCGACAAAAATTCTTGCTGTGCGTTGTTCAGCATGATGGCCTGAAGCCATGGTTAAAGTTTTTGCAACGGTGCCCCTAACTCTCTGTATAGATTCGGTTCTAGAAAGCATGAAGATTTTATTTACTTAAGTACTTAAGTACCTAGGCGAATAAAAATATTTGCATAAACGTTTGTTTATTTTTTTATGTGAAAAGTCGTTGAAAGCAGGGTGCCTACCATCAACTCTTATTGCGGTTTTGTTTAGGACCTAAACTGATCTGCTTCGCTTATTCGTACCACGACAGCTTAATATCAATGACAGCGATTCAGTGCTCATTCAATGACATTTTACAGCCGCTAAGCTGTCAAGAACTCTTATTTGACTTATAACTCGGCCAAGCTAACAGGACACCTGCAGGTTATACCCGTCCCTCTCACTCTCCGGGCATGACAGAATCGAGTGAAAGAGACGGGTAGAAGAAATAAGGACACAAATCGTTCGGTCATTCACATTTAGCAATTCATTTGCGATCCAGTTTTTAGAAGGTCATACACCCAATTGCAGGAAGCTCCATTAAAGTTAAAGCTTCATTAAATCTATTGCTGTCACTTTTTATTTCTTGACAACGAAAAGTGACAGCAATAGACTTAATGAAGCATTAACTTTAATGGAGCTTCCTGCAAGTGGGTGTTAGTACGAAAGAAAGCAATTCATTTTAGGAACCTATTCTGCATCGCGCTATTTTTAAATCGCTGTCTTAAAGTTGATGGTAGGCACCCAGTAGGTACCTAGTAACTATAATGTCCTTCAAAAGCTGTCACAGTGCTGCTGTCAAATATATATTGAATTTCAGTTCCACATACGACCGAAAGAGGCGCTGCTCTCATTTTCATAACTGCTCTTAGTAATTTTATAAATTGTTTATCTTTCATAAGCGCTAAAACATAATTATGCACTGTAAATTTAATCTTCTGCTATTCGTTATGTTATTCAAGATTGTAACTCAAAAGTATAAATGTATTTCTCGTAAATTGTTTGTCAATGTATTTAATTATGATAACAAACAACTTTATAATAATTCATAATGATTTCTCCTTGTGAAATCGCAGAAGTTCGCATTCGGGGTTCATTTCGTGCAAAAGTTTGTTACTTCGGTTCCGGACTTTCGCTTCGAACTAAACACCTTTTAACCGACTTCAAAAAAGAAGGAGCATCTTAATTAGTAGGAATGTTTTATAACTATATTTCGTGTCGAGTATACAGATGGACTGTGCCCTAAGCACGAAAAACTATCGTAATTATAATGGTATCGTGATCGCCAAGCACGTACCTAGGATTTTTTGTCGGGGGGTCCATTGGGGGGGGAATCCAACAAATCCAATCAAACAAAAATCCAAACAATCCAACAAATTTGTCAAATTTATTTGATCTTTTGTTTGACCGTTTACGTTAATGTTTGATGAAAACGTGAAGTTTGACAAAAATTTACACGGCGCTTAAGGAACAAAAATTCAAAAAATATTTGACAGCAGCATTTTGACAGCTTTTGCCGGATGGTACAGTTTAGGTAGTTTTTTTTTATATTGTATGGGCTTGCTCTTGGCTTCATACTGACCCTTAGGGTTGAGAAGAAGCCTAAGATGGGGCGAGCTTACCTAGAAGCAGCCTATTCACTCTAGCTTTAAAAATAACAGGGTTGTAGTCATTCGGGAAAACAGACGCAGGCAGGGTATTCCATTCCTTGGCGGTGTGCATCACAAAGGAAGAAGAAAAGCGCTTGGTACGCATCCGCGGGATGTTAACCAAGTAAGGATGATAGCCTGCTGTGCGCCTAGATTCTCGGTGGTAGAACGGGGATGGCGGAATGAGCTCATGCAGCTCAGAAGCACACTCTCCTAAGTACAGCCTGTAAAATACCGACAAGCAAGCCACTTTACGTCGATGGGTAAGACTATGGAGCTTGGTTTTTACCAGCTCATCGTCTCCAATTAGTTTTCTGGCCCTGCGTTCCACTGAGTCGAGTGCAGCTAACTGGTACTTAGCCGAACCATCCCAGAGGTGAGAGCAATACTCCATGCATGGCCGGACTTGCGCTTTGTAAAGAGAACTAATTACGATTACCATAACGATAGTTATTCTGCTAAGGCTACAGAAGGGAACCCTTAACCAGTTACACTCGTACCTCCGTCAGCAAGGGTCCTGTCTACCCGAGGTGTGCCCAAATTGAAAATTTATACAGAACCGCGGCCGATGGAAATCAACCCTCGCAGGTGTTGCGATATTGTTTTGGGCATATTGAATTTTGCTCCACTTATTTTACATCTAGAATTAGATAGGGTGTCTGCGCCGTTAGGGACCGCATACATTTGAATAATGTCTGCTACGTTATTCCGAACTATAGCTCCGGTATTAGTTCTGTATATTTTGGTGTATAAGAAGAAGTTGACGAAAACAGTGTGTTTAGGTAAAAATACAATGCTCGCTTACATAGTCAAATTCAATAATATAATGATTTCAATAAATGTAAGACGTATAAACTGCATAGACAGTTTTTTATTCAAGTTTTCAGTTCTTTTGCGCTTAATGAAATTACAAATGGTAAAATTCTTTGATACTTTTATGTTTTCGTTACCTTATTATTAAAACCGCAGACTCAGAGCATGTTCCGTATTATACCTACTAAGGCCACTGAATTCCGATTTGACGTTTTGTATTTCGTTGGAGTAAAGATCAATTTTAAACGTGACGTTTGTAACGTATACTTTCTATGGGTTCGACAGCTGCCGAATTGGTAATCTCTCGGCGGTCTGTTTATAGTGCTGAAAGCTCATTACGGACTGCTTTATGAAAAAAGCGGCATTCGCGGCCCGATACATAAAACCTACTTATGACCTTTTTCTTGTACGATTTAAACCAACAAGGTAAACTGAAAATTTCATAGATATAACGTAAACCAACCAACTTAAAAAAAATACCCACGTCTTTTGTACGTACCTAAAGTAATTTAACAAAAGCAGTACGTTTCCCGTTGCTTGTTTCCTTAAATTTTATTACATTCAACGCGTAGCTAACTGAAGGATACGTGGAGATGTAGTTTAATATATAAAGGTGCTTCTCTCTGAGCATTAAAAACTTAAACCAGCTTAATTGTAACATACGGAACATTGCAGTTACCACGTCTCTTTACCTCGTAGTGTTAATTTATTTATGAAATGGGGTAATACTTTTAAATAAGTAACTAGTGTTTAAGTGTAAAAGTTAATACGATGTGACTGTTTTATTCTAAGCTTTAGAAGTACGGTAAAATATCATGCACTTTACCCCGGTCTTACATTACGATACTTACAGACGACTGCAGTTAGCACGAAAAACTGTCGTCATGGTAATCTACTTTAAAACTTCTACCTTCTTATTTCTATCCATACTAATATTATAAATGTGAAAGTGTGTTTGTTTGTTTGTTTGTTTGTTTGTTTGTTTGTTTGTTTGTCCGTCTTTCACGTCAAAACGGAGCAACGGATCGACAAGATTTTCGGTATGGAGATAATTTGAGAGCTGGAGAATAACATAGGCTACTTTTTATCCAGGAAAATAATAAAATAAAAATGGTAATTTTGTATAGAAAACCGTTAAACTGTCATACTTCACACAACTGTCATTTCTTAGCCGCTTCCAAAGAGAAGGTATGTCAAAGAGTATGTAATCACTGACATTTTTGCCGCTCAGGATTTCTTTTTTTTTAATAAGTGACATTGTGTCAGGCAGTTGATACGAAGTTGGTGTCCAATAAAATTTATATGGCAAAACAACGTTTGCCGGGTCAGCTAGTCTACAATAATTAAGGCACTTTCCCTCCATGTGGCACAGTCGTGAGAAGCCCTGTATAATATTTTTGTCTGGTAAAGTGAGTGCGTGATATTGTTCCCAGAGCGCAGCAGCGGGTCATGCGCGGGCGTGAGCTGTCTTAGTTAAGTTCCAGATTTTGACACACGCCAAGTTTGCGTCAATAGTGTAGGCAATGAACAGATTCTTTGTATGGAGACCCACACACTAATTCCTCAGTCGATGAAACTTTGCTGGGTTATAAAATAGCATGATCCATAAACTTTTAAATGATTATCCAAAAAAAAACTCACACGGAAGTTAGGTATTTATACCTAAGTAAACAAATCTGTTTATACATATATTGAACCGAGTAATTTCTCAGTCCAAATTTATTTTACCAAATGAGTTATTTATACTAGTATGTGATACTTGATAAAAATCCAAAACTTTTTTCAAGCATGAGTATGCTTGGCAAAATGGTATAATTCCGTTAAAAAGTTCGACAGAGACATTTTTCAGTTCAAGTCACCTCAATTGTTTTATTAAAATTTGGTGTTCTGCTGGGATATTTTTTTGGATATTTCATATTATTGTTTTTATACGTTACATGAATATGTCCGGTGAAGAAAGTTTAGACGGAGCATTTTTCCTAAAAAAGATATCAATGAAATAAGACTTTCATTAAAAAATACCTAACCTTCTATTATTATTATTTTTTGGAAATTTATACCATACTTTTAATTTATTGATACTTTATCATGCTGTAAAGTTTTTTGTGACTGAGGAATTACTGTGGGGGTCAACTAGCTTCATTGACTACACTACAAGTTATGTGGCGCGTACTTTACGGACAACATGCACTTTGAAATGAAAGAGTGTTGGTATTGACGAGCTTCTAAGTTGTTTTACGAGGCGATGAGAATGATCTGGAGTAACTAGTTGCAAATGCTGAATTAAGCGGTAGGTAATAGAGATAAAATTATGAAATAAGAACTATTGATAATACCAAAATTGTGAAAGTAAGTAGGCACTTACTGCTATATATTTTTGACGACCGATTTGGCGCAAGGGTAGGCTACCTGCCTTCTGCGCCGGAGGTCTTGGGTTCGATTCCCAAATAAGATAATTATTTGTGTGTAAGAACATGTCTATTTGTCTTGGTGTTATGTATGTATATTAAGTATGTATTTACAAAAAAAAAAGTATATAAGTATATATTTATCCGTTATCTAGTTTCCATAGCACAGTTTCTTAATGATAACTACCTATGAGCTAGATAATTGGTGTGATTGTAAGAAATTTATTTATTTATAGTTTTTGATGACACACTCCTAGTGCAGCTCTTGTAATTCAAAACTCTCGTTATATTTCATAAAGTTTTTGTCTGACAAAGTGAGTGCGTGCAATTGTTCCCATTGCGCAGCGGGTCAGTGCCGCCAATTTGGCGCGCGTGCTTCAGCCGCCGGCCGTCAAGTTGACGCGAAATAAATCAATTTGTGTCACTACTGTCTGCTGGCTGCAGTCGACATGCATTTTTGTAGACAATATTTTTAAATTGACATGAAAGAGTGTTGGTATTGACGAACTCATAAGTTGCTTTTACGTGGCGGCCATATGAAAAAAAACATAACTAGTTCCAAATGCTGAAAAAGATAAAAGAACCTCACTGCGAGGATCATTTCAGTATAGTACTGTAACGATGTCGATTCGTACCAGTCATTATGGATGGTTAAAAACTCCATGATGGCTGGAAACTCCATCAAGTTCTACATACTGGCCATTAATTTTATCGAATCCTATCCTGTTCAATCAATCTTGGTTTCCTGAAAAAGCCTGACGGAACATACACCAAAACAGATCAAGAGACCTCAGAACTGTTAATGACCACTCACTTCCCAGGATGCCGCATAACGGAAAGTCGCACATGGGAAGAAAGAGAGGAGATTTCACCTGTTGAAACCGACTGGATCACCGCCCACAAGGTTGTCAACCCAGAGAAAGTAAGATGGGCAATCAACAGCTTCCTTCCATTCAAATCAGCGGGACTAGACGGAATCTTTCCAGGGCTGATGAGGTGGAGCGACGGAGGTCTCACTGACCACCTCGTAGCCATTTACAGAAGCTGCCTAGCACACCGCCATATTCCTATGAAATGGAGGGAAGTCAAAGTAGTCTTTATCCCTAAACCCGGCAAAGGAGACTACACTCAACCTAAATCATTCAGACCAATTAGCCTCACATCATTCCTTTTAAAGGTGTTGGAGAGACTAATAGACAGGGAGATAAGGAGCACTGTATTGGTCAGGAACCCCTTAAATACAAACCAACACGCCTACTCTGCAGGCAAATCAACAGAGTCCGCCCTACATAAGGTTGTTTCTTATATAGAAGACAATCTCAAACACAAAATATCAACACTAGGCACCTTCATCGACATAGAAGGAGCTTTTGACAAAACCAACTTTACCAGCATAAGCCAGGCCCTCTCCAGACATGGTGTCGATCCTACTATTGCCGGGTGGATTGACAGCATGTTAAGAGACAGAGCCATACAAATTACTGTGAATGATACTACCAGAGAAGTAGTAGCCAAAGGATGTCCCCAAGGGGGTGTCCTCTCACCTCTCCTATGGAATATCGTGGTCAATGAGCTGATTAGTAGGCTCAACGACCGCAACTTTCTCACAGTAGGCTATGCAGACGATCTGACCATACTCATCAGCGGGCGAGTTGAGAGCGTGATATGTGACCGAATGAGGTCCGCTCTAAAGGTCGTCGAACAGTGGTGCACTAAACACAATCTAACAGTGAACCCAACAAAGACAGAATTGATCATGTTCACAAACAAACGGAGTCTAGGAAATCTTAAACTCCCAAAACTTTTTAATACCAGTCTGTCGCCCTAAGCAAGGAAGTCAAGTATCTAGGAATGATACTAGACAACAAACTCCTCTGGAATAGACATCTCGAAAGTAAACTAAACAAAGCCACAATCATCTTCTGCCAATGTAAAAGACTACTCGGCAAAAGTTGGGGACTATCACCGAAAATAACGATGCGGCTGTATAAAACCGTTATACGTCCCATAATCACATACGGAGCCGTTGCCTGGTGGTCCAAAACAGAGCAAAGCACCGTCATCAACAAACTGCAGAAATTCCAAAGATTGGCATGCTCTGCGACAACCGGCTGCAGGCGAACCACCCCCACAGCCGCCCTAGAAGTAGCCCTGGATTTAACACCCTTGGATCTGTTTATACAACAAGAAGCCTCCATGGCTGCTATAAGGCTTAAACACCTGGGTCTGTGGTACAATCGAGAGGGTCCTCACTCCACATTGTGGAATGATTTAGTGAAACATGAGTCACTAATCGCTGCCCCATGCGATAGGATACCCAAGCAATACATTTTCGAAAAGAAATACCAAATACAGTTATTTGAAAATGACCGAGATCACTCTGGCATACATGAAGTCCGAATCTATACGGACGGCTCCAAGATGGGGACTGGAACTGGAGCTGGAGTATTCTCACAAGATCTGAATATCAAAATATCACTAGCGCTGGGCCAACACAGTTCGATATTTCAATGCGAATGTGTTGCAATAATAAACGCCGCTACCACGGCCCTGTCCAGAGGTATAAAGGAACTAAACATCCGCATACTGACTGACAGCATGGCCGTCCTAACAGCACTGGAGGCCAACACGATCAACTCCAGTATCGTCTACGAATGCCACAAAGTTTTGGATCGTTTAGCATCCAACAACGGAGTAATCCTACAATGGATTAAAGGGCATAGTGGATCACACGGGAATGATGCCGCCGATGAACTGGCTAGAATGGGATCCTCCACAATAGTGACAGGACCTACACCCATTCTGCCACTCCCATTCAGCCAACTGCGCTCATGGGTAAGGCAACGAACTCGTGCTGCACATAATACTCGTTGGGTAGCTCTAACAAGCTGTAGACAGTCTAAGATGGCGATGACTGCAGTCACGCCGCGTTTGACCTGCAGGCTGCTCAGCCTCAATCGTCCAGACCTCCGGATAGTTGTTAGTACACTTACAGGTCACCTTACCTTAAACCGACAACTATTTATTATGAATGCGACAGACAGTCCTCTATGTAGAGGTTGCCTGAACGCTGAGGAAACAGCCGCCCACGTGATCCTGGAGTGCGTAGGTTTGGCCGCACAACGAACAGAAATCCTCACAGAGGAGAGGTCGCTCCTAGAAGCCTGTGAACGCCCCAGGAGGCTTCTGCGCTTCTGGAAGGAGCTAGGATGGCTCGACTAGCCATGTTCACGCATAACGGACCAAATATGAGTCTAAATGCGGAAAAATGTCAATACCAAATACCAAATACCAAATACCTATCCTGTTCTTTCAATTCAACGGTGTCTCTTACGGGGTTATACGGGTACGTTACATTAATACCGTATCATTTTTTTTATCATACAGGGTTAATTTTTGGATTTCCCATACTAAATCGATCGTGTAATCAGTCTGATTTGTATGAAAAGTCAAAAAAAATATGTCATATTTCGACCCATGATTCTAGGAGAAAGTTGTTCACTTACAGATTCTGAGACGATCTTAAAAATTTGGATGGTGTTCAAAAATTAAGCCTGTATAGTCTCATCGACATCAGCACCGAATTTTGGCCAGTCAGTGTACAAGTTTCATACAAACTGAGCACGGGTGCAGGACTAAAATTTCAACTATTTGTATGGAGATCGTAAAATATAAAAAAAAACGTGTTGCACTCCGGCAGTGCCGGCAGAAGTGAAAAGGGCTCCCTAGATTTGCCTTCGTATTCTGAGCAATGACATTGTAACAGTTTTTCACGTGTCCGTCTTACAAATTTTCGATCTGACGATCTGACGGTCACGTGAACCTGACGCGAGTTTAACATTTTTTTCCCATCACAAAAAGTTCACAAAGCCGCTATCTTTAGCGGCTTTGTGAACTTTTTGCAACTGTTTTCACTTAAAAAATATCGCAAGTACACAAAATTTAACTTAAGGCGAGGAATCCCGACCGAAATATGCACGCTAACGCATGCACGCTAACGCATGCTCGGCCGCGCTCTATACACTTCGCGCGGACCCAGCGGTAGCAGGCAGTGAACTGTGAACTCGCGAGCGCCCCGCGAATCGAAAATCACTTAAAATTCAATTGAAAATTATATGATAAAAAAAAAAAAATTATGACGGCTGGAATCCCTCGGCTATTCAAAGATTCGAATTCCGTGCTTTGTCTTTGTCTATTCTATAGTGAGTGACAGAGACAGAGCATACATTCCGCTGTCGGGAGCGTTTCCGATGGTTTGTGAATCAGGGGGCTGATCGAAAAACTGTTACAGTGTCATTAGAATACAAAGGCAAATTTCGTCACCGTTTCCAAAGTTGATAGCTCAGAGGTTAGAAAACGGGCGGCATAAAAGCCAGAGGACCTCGGTTCAAATACAGTCCGTATTTTTTTCTTTTTTTGTCAAATTCCTTTTTTGTGAAGATAAGATAAGATAAGATAAGATAATCATTTATTGAAAAAGTCTAGGGAGCCCCTTTCACTTCTGCCGGCACTCCCGGAGTGCAACCCGTGGTTTTTTTTCCCTGGCAGCCTGTTTGGTCTTTTGAGAAACCCGTGGCGCAGTGGTTAGCGCACTCGGGCTGCGATCGTTGAGGGTATGCAATTTTCGCAATGGTTGTTCACAGGATGGGTGACCAAAAACTTTTCATCTCGAGCTCCTCCCTACTTTGGAAGGCACGTGAAGCCGTTGGTCCCGGCTGCACTTGCAGTCGTTGATACCCTTCAATCCTCACTGGGCCCGCGTGGTGGGTCATGATGGCCCATTCTCCTTATCCCTCCATGAGGAAGGCCAGTGCCCCAGCAGTGGGGATAAATGGCTGATGATGAGTAGGAATAGTAATGTGGTTCTAGCATACCAATTTAAAGGTCTTGAGCCGTAGAAGTGCCGTTCACAGTTCAGTTTTAATTTTGTCACAAAAGTGACAGGACGCGGGTAAAACTGCGCGTGTAGCTATTTAAAAAACATTTCTTTGTGGTAGGTATTTATAATATTAATAGTTTCTTTGTAGCGTTACGACTGATCAATGTGGCTACGAAATTCTTCTACGAAATTCGGCTACGAAATATTTTGCCAGCTCAACATAACCACACTACATTCTGTATGTAATGTAAAGTATTTATCATGTTAGCTTTTCTTTGAAATAATTCGATTACTCGAAAGCATATTAAAGTTAGCATGTTGACCAGGGGGCACTTATCCCAACTCCAACCATTGTGTCACTTCTAAAACCACAACCCTATGCTTGACCGTAAGTCACCCCACAATAGCAATTTAATATGTAAAGCTTTGCCATTAATCAATTACCATTTGAATGAAGCGACGCAGCAAACAGTGGGCAGTGGTCCCGAGCTATCCCCGTTATCCCACTATCCGCGTCCCCCGGGCCCATCCGTCTCCCGCACTGGCCGCCTGTCATAACTCCCGACTGTTTGATTAATTTGGTCTCAAAAACAAATCCTTGGACAGAGGCAACTAATCACTACAAGCTATAATTTTTTCATGAGATGGGAGCTACGTTTATGGTTACAATTATCTCAGACTTTAAACATTATATCTCTTCTGAAAAAAAAAACACTATATACTTATACTTAACCATAAGCATCACCAAAATAGTTATTTGATATGTTAAGATTCGCCATAAACAATTACTATTTAAATTAAGCGAGCAAAGCAAAAAGTGGGCAGTGGTCCCGAGCTATCCCCGTTATTCCACTATCCGCGTTCCGCGGGCCCATCCGTCTCCCGCACTGGCCGCCTGTCATAACTCCTGACTGTTTGATTAATTTGGTCTCAAAAACAAATCCTTGGACAGAGGCAACTAATCACTACAAGCTGTAATTTTTAATGAGATGGCAGCTACGTTTATAAACGCTACGTGCATAAAAACATAATCTTGGTCAAAGTCTACACTTACTTGCATGGCTATACTGCAAGTGATGTTTAATGAATTTTATTAAAAAAATATGATTAATAACCATCGCTTCACTGCACTGGCAAAAGCTAGCACAAATAAATAGAGTATTAGCTTCCAGAAGCATAACCAGCTCAATATCACATCACATACCATGATCATTACATTCGTGGGGTTAACTAAACCCAAGACCCTAGACAAAATCAACTTAGGGAAAAGCCAGATTTTAGTAATCTATAGACGGGTATATACACATACAATTAAGTTATTTATGATCTAAGCCATATAACATTAACGCTGTATTTATTATTCAAAATGAAATATTAGAAAAAAACGACCCATCCTCCAAGTAGCTTCGCCGGGAATCGAACCCGGGACCTTTCACTGTCCGGGCGAATGCTCTGATTTTTATAATATTTCATTTTTAATAATAAAAATTGCAATTGCATGCAATTGGAAAAGTAGAAGTAATTTATAAACGCTGTAGTTAAAAATATATAAATAAAAAATACTAGACGATTGTCGATTTATTTGTGTCAAAAAGCATAAACCCAGCTTCGCTTTCCGTACTAAACAATCTTTACCCGAAACTAAATCTGTCTTATTGTTTTGGCGAAGTTGATCTATCATTGGAAGTTGTTAACAAGACCGGCAGTGGACATTTGATCCCTCGCTTATAATTAATTATTTAACTGGGTCACTGATTTGTGTGCTGTTTGACAAATTACACCGACAAATACATAATAATATGGGGCAGAAGCAAGAAGCCCCGGTTTTGGCGATTTTCGCTCTAAAAGTTTTCTAAATAACTATTAGTTATTTTTGCCAATGGCAATTAAAAGGAAAGATTTTAAGTTAATTTTAACAATTGTTAGAATCCCTTATGTGATACGATTTCTTTTCAATAAACGCCATTTTCAGTTTTAAGAATTTTATAATTGAAAATTCAATTATTGTGTGGCATTTGATTAGTGTCTAGCACATTAAAATATATTGACTTTACCTGGATTTGGTTTTGATTTTACGCTATACTTACAAAACTTCGCCAATTAATAAGTAACCAAAACCAGGCATTTGGCACCTGTCGCACATTTTGTGTTATATACAAAAAACAAATTTATTGTTTTGAATTTGAATTACTATAAGCTATTACAATAAAGCAACTCCGAATACGACATGATTGGCTGTCTGCAGGCGACATACCTACAGACTTCCTACAGAGCCTAACAGCCTACTGAGCCTGGGGTCCTGAGTTCGATTACCACCCAGAACTTGAGTGTCCTTGAGTGAGTGTGAACTTGAGTCTTCTGGGATGTTGTGACATCCAGCGAGATTTTTATTTTACGTTAATAGATGTCGGAGAAATACATTA